>JALJCO010001466.1:22500-225520 GCA_023101725.1 Atherinomorus stipes | reverse complement strand
TTTTATGGCCCATAAAAATCTAAGGAAACCACAAGACATTTGCTCAGCAGGCAGAATCAGCCTTAGCCAGGATCTTGCAGGAAGGTGGCGATAGTGAACGGATTGATGTTGTCATTGATGTTTAAGAACATGTCAAACATTCAGAAAGGGCAAACAGAGATGCAGACATGGGGGTCCAGTTCAGCAACATGGTTTCTGGTTACAATATTAAGCAGTGGAGGAAACTTCTCGGCAGCGCTGCAAACAAACCAGACTCATCAAGTTCTTGGTGAAGCAACGAAAATGACCTGAGCACAGAGACAAACTACAGGATGAGACGCTGGATGTTACTGATGAAGAAGTCTGCTTCAAAATCACGAAGGACCAGTAAATATAGATTCCATCTATCCATCTATCTGGGAATACTTAATTAATCCCAGGAGGGAAATTCAATGTTTGTAATACTCTCTTTTCTTTTTTTTTTTTTTAAACAATACATCTATCCAACAAAACAATAATATTAAAGGTAAAAGTGCAACAATAATCATTAATAAATCAGTCAGTCTTGTTCTTCAGGGTGATGCTGCTGCTGGAATGAATTTCTGTATCTCTCCATCCTACAGCGAACTTGACGCAGCCTCCCACTGAACACACTCTGTTGATTCTTCACCGTGTTGTGGAGAGGATGGGAAGTGTCCTCCATCATCTTCATCAGATTGTGCAGCATTCTTTTCTGAACGATCAGCTCCAGCGGCTCCAGAGTTCTCCCCAGCACAGAACCAGCTTTCTTGATCAGCTTGTTTAGTTTCTTCAAGTCTCTGGTTCTGGGTCCTGGTTCTGGTTCTGGTTCTGATGCTGCTTCCCCAGCAGATGCTGCAAAGCCGATGTCACTTTCCACAACAGACTTGTAGAAGATCTGCAACATCTTGGTGCAGACGTTGAATGATCTCAGCTTCCTTAAGAAGTAGAGTCTGCTCTGACCTTTCTTGTAGATGTAGTCTGTGTTGCATTTCCAATCGAGTCTGTTGTCCAGCTGAACTCCAGGTATTTGTAGTTCTCCACCACCTCCACCTCCTCTTCCAGGATGTAGACAGGACTATGCTGCTTATTCTTGCTCCTCCTGAAGTCAACAATCATCTCTTTAGTCTTGCTGGTATCTAAGATGAGCTGATTGTTACCATTTCACAAACTGACTGACCAGTTCCCTGTACTCGGCTTCTTGTCCATCACTGATACACCCCACAACTGCAGTCATCAGAGTATTTCTGCAGATGACAGGATCAGAGTTGTACTGGAAGTCTGAGGTGTACAGTGTAAAGAGGAATGGTGAGAGTACAGTTCCTTGTGGTGCTCCAGTGCTCCTATCTCACAATATCCATCTATCCATCTTGAATAAGGTATTGGGAAGAAATATAATTAGTCAAAACGTATCCTTATTTAGAAACTATATTGCAATTATTTAGAACTGACAATCGGCTAATTTGAGTTTATATATTTACACCTGTATTAGATAAATTAATTGAAACACTACTTAAGAGTTTATTACAAGTCTCTATGGCTGGCCAATTGTTCAAACACACCCAAACAAAATTATATAATGAAAGAGGTGATTTCCAGGAAAGGCAATTTTTCGTTTTGAACAGCAGCAGTCTATTTCTGCATGAGGTGATAGATCCTATAAAGCTTCCAGTCATTACGGTCTATCATATCAAAACTTCATCTGGGCATGTATAAGAATTAAAAAATCACAACTAAAAATTGCCCTCCCAGGTGATATGGATATGTGAAATTTTGGGTCTTGGCCCAAGGACTAACATGCAGTGATGAAAATGTGAATTTATGAGCCCACGCCCACCCATGATGTCACGGTGAAGAGTTACCACACGTGCAGACGTGAATTTATGGAGCCACGCCCACCCATGATGTCACAGTGATGAGTTAGGACACGTGCAGACGTGAAAAGGTAAATTTATGAAGCCACGCCCACCCATGATGTCACGGTGAAGAGTTACGACACGTGCAGACGTGAAAACATGAATTTATGAAGCCACGCCTACTCATGATGTCACAGCGAAGAGTTACGACACGTGCAGACGTGAAAAGTTGAATTTATGAAGCCACGCCCACCCATGATGTCACGGTGAAGAGTTACGACACGTGCAGACTTGAAAACTTGGAATTTATGGAGCCACGCCCACCCATGATGTCACAGTGATGAGTTACGACACGTGCAGACGTGAAAAGGTAAATTTATGAAGCCACGCCCACCCATGATGTCACGGTGAAGAGTTACGACACGTGCAGACTTGAAAACTTGCATTTATGAAGCCACGCCCACTCATGATGTCACAGCGAAGAGTTACGACACGTGCAGACGTGAAAACTTGAATTTATGAAGCTACGCCCACTGATGATGTCACGGTGAAGAGTTACGACACGTGCAGACGTTAAACCATGAATTTATGGAGCCACGCCGACTCATGACGTCACGGTGAAGAGTTACGACACGTGCAGACGTGAAAACATGAATTTATGAAGCCACGCCCACTCATGATGTCACAGCGAAGAGTTACGACACGTGCAGACGTGAAAACTTGGATTTATGAAGCTACGCCCACTGATGATGTCACGGTAAAGAGTTACGACACGTGCAGATGTGAAAACATGAATTTATGGAGCCACGCCCACTCATGATGTCACAGCGAAGAGTTACGACACGTGCAGACGTGAAAACTTGGATTTATGAAGCTACGCCCACTGATGATGTCACGGTAAAGAGTTACGACACGTGCAGACGTGAAAACTTGGATTTATGAAGCCACGCCCACCTAAGATGTCACGGTGAAGTTACGACACGTGCAGACATGAAAACGTGAATTTATGGAGCCACGCCCACCCATGACGTCACGGTGAAGAGCTACGACACGTGCAGACATTAAAACGTAACGTTATGGAGCCACGCCGACCCATGATGTCACGGTAAAGAGTTACGACACGTGCAAACGTGAAAACATAAATTTATGAAGCCACGCCCACTCATGACGTCACGGTGAAGAGTTAAGACACATGCAGACGTGAAAAAGTGACGTTATGGAGCCACGCCCACTCATGACGTCACGGTGAAGAGCTACGACACGTGCAGACATGAAAACGTGACATTATGGAGCCACGCCCACCCATGACATCACTGTGAAGAGTTACGACACGTGCAGACGTGAAAACGTGAATTTATGAAGCCACGCCCACTCATGATGTCACAGTAAAGAGTAACACGTGCAGACGTGAAAACGTAAATTTATGAAGCCACGCCCACCCATGATGTAACAGTAAAGAGTTACGACACGTGCAGACGTGAAAACGTGAATTAATGAAGCCCCGCCCACACATGATGTCACAGTGAAGAGTTACGACACGTGCAGACGTGAAAACGTGAATTTATGAAGCCACGCCCACATGATGTCACAGTGAAGTTACGACACGTGCAGATGTGAAAACGTGAATTGATGAAGCCATGCCCACCCATGATGTCACAGTAAAGTTACGACACGTGCAGACGTGAAAACGTGACTTATGAAGCCACGCCCACCCATGATGTCACAGTCAAGAGTTACGACACGTGCAGACGTGAAAACATGAACCTATGGAGCCCCGCCCACCCATGACGTCATGGTGAAGAGTTACGACACGGACAGACGTGAAAACGTGAATTTATGAAGCCACGCCCACCCATGACGTTACTGTCATGAGCTAAGACACGTGCAGACGTGAAAACGTGAATTTATGAAGCCACGCCCACTCACGATGTCACGGTGAAGAGTTACGACACGTGCAGACATGAAAACATGAATTTATGAAGCCACGCCCACTCACGATGTCACGGTGAAGTTACGACACGTGCAGACATGAAAACATGAATTTATGAAGCCACGCCCACCCATGATGTCACGGTGAATAGTTACGACACATGCAGACGTGAAAACGTGAATTTATGAAGCCACGCCCACTCATGACGTCACGGTGAAGAGTTACGACACCTAACTGGTTCCTCTAAATGTTCCTGGGAGTGAATGTGAGGGTGGATGGTTGTCTGTCTCTCTGCTGGTCCTGTGACAGACCGACACCTGTCCAGGTGAACCTGCCTCTCACCTGGTAACAGCTGGACCAGCATCCCTGAACTGGATCAGCGGGACAGAAATTGAAGACTGGCTTTAAATGATCAGATCCACGTGATTTTCTCAGCTAGTAAGTCTGACGGAGCCTCTCTGTGAGCCAATCAGGGAGCTCAGGGCGGGTCACCTGCCAGCCTGAGGTCTGCATGTTTGTGGAAACACGCTTACCGCGTACCAGCCACAGACGTAGGAAATGACGGCCAGAAGCTGCTTTTCAATCCAAGTTTATCCAAATGATCCTAAATGTAACTGATTAGAACATGTAGGAACCTGGTATGATGATGATTATTGAGACTGCAGGTTGCAGCGGAGTTATTTCTGCGTGACAGAAGCTAAAACGTCCGTTATTTAGAAGACAGATGTGGCTTCATCGTTTTAATAACTAATAATGAGAAATCAGCTGAAGCGTTTTTCTTCCACTGTTTTAATACGAGGAAACAGATTTTCTGTTGTTGCTGATGAGGTTGGACGATGCAGACGACCGTCTCTGCCAGCACGTCCTCCCAACGTCCAGCACCAGGCCGTCATCAGGTCTCGTCTCTGATTGGTTCCTGCGTTTAAAGTCCAGAAACGGTCCAATCAGAACTTCTCGCTTCACAGTTCAGAGTTCAGAGTTCATGTTTCTCTTTCCAAGTCTGGAACCTCAAAGACACCAGCAGAAGCCGTCTCAGGTCGTCTCCGTGTTGTCCCTGTCCCTGTCTCGTCTCCATGTCCGTGTCGTCTCTGTGTCCGTCTCGTCTCCGTCCCCGTCTCGTCTCCGTGTCAGACTCGGCTCAGTCTCATCCCCGTCTCGTCTCCGTCCCCGTCTCGTGTCCGTCCCCGTCTCGTCTCGGTGTCCGTCTCGTCTCTGTGTCCGTCCCCGTCTCGTCTCCGTGTCAGACTCATCTCTGTGTCGTCTCTGTGTCCGCCTCGTGTCCGTCCCCGTGTCAGACTCGTCTCGGTGTCCGTCTCGTCTCTGTGTCCGTCCCCGTCTCGTCTCCGTGTCAGACTCATCTCTGTGTCGTCTCTGTGTCCGTCTCGTGTCCGTCCCGCTTCCGTCTCCGTGTCAGACTCGCCGTCTCCCCCCCGTGTCCTCTCCTTCTCTGTCTCCTCTCTCTCCCCCTCTCTTCTCTTCTCTCTCTCTTCTCTTCCTCCTCCCCTCCCCTCTCCGTGTCAGACTCGGCTCTGTGTCGTCTCCGTGTCGTCTCTGTGTCCGTCTCGTGTCCGTCCCCGTCTTGTCTCCGTGTCAGACTCAGCTCTGTGTCGTCTCCGTGTCCGTGTCGTCTCTGTGTCCGTCCCCGTCTTGTGTCCGTGTCGTCTCTGTGTCCGTCTCGTGTCTGTCCCCGTCTTGTCTCCGTGTCAGACTCGGCTCTGTGTCGTCTCCGTGTCCATGTCGTCTCTGTGTACGTCTCGTGTCCGTCCCCGTCTTGTCTCCGTGTCAGACTCGGCTCTGTGTCGTCTCCGTGTCCGTCTCGTCTCTGTGTCCGTCCCCGTCTTGTCTCCGTGTCAGACTCGGCTCTGCTTGCCGCGGCCCTCAGCAGCAGCAGCATGTCTCTTGTTGCGGTGGTGGGGGAAGGTGGGCATCAGCTCCGGCTCGCAGGCTGTGAAGAGGAAGAGAGGGACGTTAACACGGAGACCGCCGAACCACCGGCTGGTCCTCGTCCTCCAGCGGCGCACTCACGCAGAGGTTTCTCTTTGAAGTAGGAACTCTCCAGACAGTCCTTGGCCGTCGCTCTGGATGGAGGAAGGAAACGGGATCAGAAAGGCTCCTGGATGATGTGATGATGTCATCATGTGATGTCACAGGTACCTGCGCTGCGGGTGGTACATGAAGAGCAGGTTGAGCAGCCGGTGGCCGGCGTCCGACAGCCAGGTGAACTTGTTCTTCAGGTTGTTGTACGGCTGCTTCCTCAGACTGTACTGACCCACGAGGGGGAGCCGGGAGAAGCCCTGCAGGAGAGACCGGGTCAGTGTGGTCCTGGTCCAGGTCTATGCAACAGAGACCGGGTCAGTGTGGTCCTGGTCCTGGTCTATGCAACAGAGACCGGGTCAGTGTGGTCCTGGTCCTGGTCTATGCAACAGAGACCGGGTCAGTGTGGTCCTGGTCCAGGTCTATGCAACAGAGACCGGGTCAGTGTGGTCCTGGTCCTGGTCTATGCAACAGAGACCGGGTCAGTGCGGTCCTGGTCCTGGTCTATGCAACAGAGACCGGGTCAGTGTGGTCCTGGTCCTGGTCTATGCAACAGAGACCGGGTCAGTGTGGTCCTGGTCCAGAACTATGCAACAGAGACCGGGTCAGTGTGGTCCTGGTCCAGAACTATGCAACAGAGACCGGGTCAGTGTGGTCCTGGTCTATGCAACAGAGACCGGGTCAGTGTGGTCCTGGTCCTGGTCTATGCAACAGAGACCAGGTCAGTGTGGTCCAGGTCTATGCAACAGAGACCGGGTCAGTGTGGTCCTGGTCTATGCAACAGAGACCGGGTCAGTGTGGTCCTGGTCTATGCAACAGAGACCGGGTCAGTGTGGTCCTGGTCCTGGTCTATGCAACAGAGACCAGGTCAGTGTGGTCCAGGTCTATGCAACAGAGACCGGGTCAGTGTGGTCCAGGTCCTGGTCTATGCAACAGAGACCAGGTCAGGTGGTCCAGGTCCTGGTCTATGCAACAGAGCCGGGTCAGTGGGTCCAGGTCTTGCAACAGAGCCGGGTCAGTTGGTCCAGGTCCTGGTCTATGCAACAGAGACCGGGTCAGTGTGGTCCTGGTCCAGAACTATGCAACAGAGCCGGGTCAGTGTGGTCCTGGTCCAGAACTATGCAACAGAGACCGGGTCAGTGGGTCCAGGTCATCAACAGAGACCGGGTCAGTGTGGTCCTGGTCCGTCTATCAACAGAGACCAGGTCAGTGTGGTCCAGGTCCTGGTCTATGCAACAGAGACCGGGTCAGTGTGGTCCTGGTCCAGAACTATGCAACAGAGACCGGGTCAGTGTGGTCCAGGTCTATGCAACAGAGACCGGGTCAGTGTGGTCCTGGTCCAGGTCTATCACAGCCGGGTCAGTGTGGTCCTGGTCCAGGTCTATGCAACAGAGACCGGTCAGTGTGGTCCTGGTCCAGAACTATGCACAGAGACCAGGTCAGTGTGGTCCAGGTCCTGGTCTATGCAACAGAGCCGGGTCAGTGTGGTCCAGGTCTATGCACAGAGACCAGGTCAGTGTGGTCCAGGTCCTGGTCTTCAACAGAGACCGGGTCAGTGTGGTCCTGGTCCAGAACTATGCACAGAGACCGGGTCAGTGTGGTCCTGGTCCAGAACTATGCAACAGAGACCGGGTCAGTGTGGTCCTGGTCCAGAACTATGCAACAGAGACCAGGTCAGTGTGGTCCAGGTCCTGGTCTATGCAACAGAGACCGGGTCAGTGTGGTCCAGGTCTATGCAACAGAGACCGGGTCAGTGTGGTCCAGGTCCTGGTCTATGCAACAGAGACCGGGTCAGTGTGGTCCTGGTCCTGGTCTATGCAACAGAGACCAGGTCAGTGTGGTCCAGGTCTATACAACAGAGACCGGGTCAGTGTGGTCCAGGTCCTGGTCTATGCAACAGAGACCGGGTCAGTGTGGTCCAGGTCCTGGTCTATGCAACAGAGACCGGGTCAGTGTGGTCCAGGTCTATGCAACAGAGACCGGGTCAGTGTGGTCCTGGTCCAGAACTATGCAACAGAGACCGGGTCAGTGTGGTCCTGGTCCAGAACTATCAACAGAGACCGGGCAGTGTGGTCCTGGTCCAGAACTATGCAACAGAGACCGGGTCAGTGTGGTCCTGGTCTATGCAGCAGAGACCGGGTCAGTGTGGTCCTGGTCTATGCAGCAGAGACCGGGTCAGTGTGGTCCTGGTCCTGGTCTATGCAACAGAGACCGGGTCAGTGTGGTCCTGGTCCTGGTCTATGCAACAGAGACCGGGTCAGTGTGGTCCAGGTCCTGGTCTATGCAACAGAGACCGGGTCAGTGTGGTCCTGGTCCAGGTCTTTGCAACAGAGACCGGGTCAGTGTGGTCCAGGTCTATGCAACAGAGACCGGGTCAGTGTGGTCCTGGTCCAGGTCTATGCAACAGAGACCAGGTCAGTGTGGTCCAGGTCCTGGTCTATGCAACAGAGACCGGGTCAGTGCGGTCCTGGTCCTGGTCTATGCAACAGAGACCGGGTCAGTGTGGTCCTGGTCCAGAACTATGCAACAGAGACCGGGTCAGTGTGGTCCTGGTCCAGAACTATGCAACAGAGACCGGGTCAGTGTGGTCCTGGTCTATGCAACAGAGACCGGGTCAGTGTGGTCCTGGTCTATGCAGCAGAGACCGGGTCAGTGTGGTCCTGGTCCAGGTCTATGCAACAGAGACCGGGTCAGTGTGGTCCTGGTCCAGGTCTATGCAACAGAGACCAGGTCAGTGTGGTCCAGGTCCAGGTCTATGCAACAGAGACCGGGTCAGTGCGGTCCTGGTCCTGGTCTATGCAACAGAGACCGGGTCAGTGTGGTCCTGGTCCAGAACTATGCAACAGAGACCGGGTCAGTGTGGTCCTGGTCCAGAACTATGCAACAGAGACCGGGTCAGTGTGGTCCTGGTCTATGCAACAGAGACCGGGTCAGTGTGGTCCTGGTCTATGCAGCAGAGACCGGGTCAGTGTGGTCCTGGTCCAGGTCTATGCAACAGAGACCGGGTCAGTGTGGTCCTGGTCCAGGTCTATGCAACAGAGACCGGGTCAGTGTGGTCCTGGTCCAGGTCTATGCAACAGAGACCGGGTCAGTGTGGTCCTGGTCCAGGTCTTTGCAACAGAGACCGGGTCAGTGTGGTCCAGGTCCTGGTCTATGCAACAGAGACCGGGTCAGTGTGGTCCTGGTCCAGATCTATGCAACAGAGACCGGGTCAGTGTGGTCCTGGTCCAGGTCTATGCAATGTAGACCGGGTCAGTGTGGTCCTGGTCCAGGTCTTTGCAGCAGAGACCGGGTCAGTGTGGTCCAGGTCCAGGTCTCTGCAGGTCTCTGCAGGTCCCTGCAGGTCCAGGTCTCTGCAGGTCTGTGCAGGTCTCTGCAGGTCTGTGCAGGTCCAGGTCTCTGCAGGTCCAGGTCTCTGCAGGTCCAGGTCTGTGCAGGTCTCTGCAGGTCCAGGTCTGTGCAGGTCTCTGCAGGTCCAGGTCTCTGCAGGTCTCTGCAGGTCCAGGTCTCTGCAGGTCTGTGCAGGTCCAGGTCTGTGCAGGTCCAGGTCTCTGCAGGTCTGTGCAGGTCCAGGTCCCTGCAGGTCCAGGTCTGTGCAGGTCTGTGCAGGTCCAGGTCTGTGCAGGTCTGTGCAGGTCTCTGCAGGTCCAGGTCTGTGCAGGTCTCTGCAGGTCCCTGCAGGTCCAGGTCTGTGCAGGTCTCTGCAGGTCCAGGTCTGTGCAGGTCTCTGCAGGTCTCTGCAGGTCCAGGTCTCTGAGGAGACTCACGGGCCAGATGTTCTCGTTGGGCGTTCCCAGCAGCTGCACGATCAGGTCCACCTGCTGGATCTCAGAGGTTCCAGGAAGCAGAGGTCTGTGGGCCAGCAGCTCGGCCAGGATGCAGCCCACGGCCCTGGGGAGGGGGGGGGAGGGAGGGAGGGACGGGGAAGAGGGGACGGAGACGGGGACAGAGACGGGGACAGGGACAGAGACAGAGACGGGGACAGAGACGAAGACAGAGACAGAGACGGAGACGGAGACAGGGACAGAGACGGGGACAGAGACGGAGACATGTCCACGTCAGGACTCTGATCATTTACTGCAGAAGAGTTAATCATCCATACATCCATCATCTCTGACATCATCTCCACCAGTAGACGGAGTCTGCAGGTGGAGCGATGGTGTCTGTGCGGAGCGTCTGGGTTTCTCACCACATGTCGATGGCCGTGGTTTGTGTTTTGGTCCCCAGGAGGAGCTCTGGAGCCCGGTACCTGCACCAGGAGACGAGGGGTTAATGCAGGAGGATTATCTGAGGATTACAGGGACCAGTTTCCACTGAGGCGGCACAAGCGCCTCCTGCAGAGTTCACTTAGATTCAAATCAGACTTATTTATGTAAAGTACAACAGCCAAAAGCTACTCAAAGTACTTTAACTAGAGAACAAAAATCAACTGAACAGATAAAACAAGAACGTAAAAACACAGAGTTAAAACAACCAGTAACTCAGTTCAGTTTAGTTTATTGTCATTACATGTATTTCTACATGAACAAAATGAGAACTCAGGCCGACTCCATAAAAACACAGTTCCCCTAATTATCTATACAAAAAAAACCATTAGGTAATTTTAACAATAAATTACTCCTAAGTAGTATAAGATTAAAAAAAAAATTAATTAAAAAGATAAAATAAAATAAGAAATTAAGTCCCAGTCTCCATCACAAAAACTCTTTAAAGTGACAGTAGTTAACAGGAGCACTGCAGTGCTTCAGTGTCCCCTGTTCATCAGTCTGACAGCCTCTGGGAAGAAGCAGTTTGTAAACCTGGTGGTTCTGGCCTTAATGCTGCGCAGCCTCTTCCCAGAGGGGAGGGGTTCAAACAATCCACAAGCCGGGTGGGTGGGATCCCCCATTATGCGGGCCACTCTGCTCCTGCACCTGCAGACATACAGCTCCTCAATGGAAGGAAGACTGCTGTGGGTGATCTTCTCTGCACTCCTCACCACTCGCTGCAGCGCCTTCCTGTCAGAGATGGAGCAGCTTCCATACCAGGTGGTGATGGAGTAGGAGAGCGTGCTCTCCACTGCGCACCTATAAAACGCTGCCAGCACTGAGGCGCTGAGGCCAGCCAGCTTCAGTTTCCGTAGGAAGTATAGGCGTTGGTGGGCCTTCTTCACTATGGCAGAGGTGTTCAAGGTCCATTTTAAGTCCCTGGAAATATAAACCCCCAGGTACCTATAACTTTGGACCATTTCCACTGTCACTCCATTGATAACCACTGGGGGTGGTGTGTGGCTCCTCCTCCTAAAATCCACGACCAGCTCTTTCGTCTTCCCCACGTTGATATCCAGATTATGCCTCCCACACCATTTCACCAGATCTTCCACCTCCTGCCGATATGACGACTCGTCGTCGTGGGATATCAGACCCACCACGGCTGTGTCGTCTGCAAATTTCACTACATGACTGCCAGGATGTTTTGAAGTGCAGTCATACGTGAACAACGTGTACAGCAGGGGGCTCAGAATGCATCCCTGGGGTGAACCAGTGTTGAGGATGATGGGGGAGGATGTGACACCGTGGATTCTGATAGTCTGTGGCCGGTGGGTCAAAAAGTCCAGTACCCAGTTACACAGGGAAGGGGATAATCCGAGCAGCAGCAGTTTATTCACCAGAACCTTGGGGAGGATCGTATTAAACGCAGAGCTGAAATAATACGGTCATCCCCAAGGTTCTGGTGATGATCTGCTGCAGATGTGAAGAGCCTAGAAGTGCTACAGGGAAAAGAGGAAGGACAATGAAGAATAAAAAATCCTAAAATAGCAAACTCAGGTAAGAGAAGGACGACTTCCCTCGTTAGAGTTAAAGCTCGTCTACAAAAGTATGTTTTCTATCTAGATTTACAGTCGTACTATCACAAGTACACAAATCAGCAATCTAAATGACTTCAGACTCATCTGGGGATGGATGTACCAATACCCAGGAGTTTCTGCATCACATGATGGTGGTAGCCTATCAGATTCTAGCTTCTGTGTCACATGATGGTGGTAGCCTATCAGATTCTAGCTTCTGTATCACATGATGGTGGTAGCCTATCAGATTCTAGCTTCTGTGTCACATGATGGTGGTAGCCTATCAGATTCTAGCTTCTGTATCACATGATGGTGGTAGCCTATCAGATTCTAGCTTCTGTGTCACATGATGGTGGTAGCCTATCAGATTCTAGCTTCTGTAACACATGATGGTGGTAGCCTATCAGATTCTAGCTTCTGTATCACATGATGGTGGTAGCCTATCAGATTCTAGCTTCTGTATCACATGATGGTGGTAGCCTATCAGATTCTAGCTTCTGTATCACATGATGGTGGTAGCCTATCAGATTCTAGCTTCTTTAACACATAATGGTGGTAGCCTATCAGATTCTAGCTTCTGTATCACATGATGGTGGTAGCCTATCAGATTCTAGCTTCTGTAACACATGATGGTGGTAGCCTATCAGATTCTAGTTTCTATATCACATGATGGTGGTAGCCTATCAGATTCTAGCTTCTGTATCACATTTCTTTTCCGACTTTCATGTAACCTGCAGAATTGTGTGATTTTTTTTTTAAGGGACAAAAAGTGTCGATATTGATGAAAAAGTACCATAAACTACTGGTATGATATCGACAGGAAACATGTTGGTATCGTCCATCCCTAACCAGTTATTCACCAGGACCACGGAAAACTGGCCCTGGTCCAGCCTGCAGAACTGGTCCAGACTGGAGACCTGGTCCGGCCTGGAGACCTGGTTCAGACTGGAGACCTGGTCCAGCCTGGAGACCTGGTTCAGCCTGGAGACCTGGTCCGGCCTGGAGACCTGGTTCAGACTGGAGACCTGGTCCGGCCTGGAGACCTGGTCCGGCCTGGAGACCTGGTTCAGACTGGAGACCTGGTTCAGACTGGAGACCTGGTCCGGTCCAAACACTCACCACAGTGTGACCACTCTGGGGGTCATCGGTGGCTGAGGGATCCCATAGAGCCGGGCCAGCCCGAAGTCCGCTGCAGGGAACGGGAGGCAGACGTGTCAGCGATATCATCATCATCATCATCATCATCATCATCATCATCATCACCATCACCACCACCACCACGTCTGCCTGGTGATGCTGCATCATCCAGCTCTGAGACGTGTCGCTACAGGCCTAGAATATCGGCACAGTGGAGGACGAATATCGGCACGGTGAAGGACGAATATCGGCACAGTGGAGGACGAATATCGGCACGGTGGAGGACGAATATCGGCACGGTGGAGGACGAATATCGGCACGGTGGAGGACGAAATCGAAATCGGCACGGTGGAGGAGAATTTCGGCACGGTGGAGGAGGGTGAATATCAGCATGGTGGAGGGTGAATATCGGCACGATGGAAGATGAATATCGTCACAGTGGAGGTTGAGTATCAGCACGGTGAAGGGTGAATATCGGCACGGTGGAGGGTGAATATCGGCATGGTGGAGGGTGAATATCGGCATGGTAGAGGGTGAATATCGGCACGGTGGAGGACGAATATCAGCACAGTGGAGGATGGATATCGGCACGGTGGAGGATGAATATCGGCACGGTGGAGGGTGAATATCGGTATGCTGCAGGATGATATCAGCTGTAATGTGATTACAGGGAAGCTGTTTACTGGACTCACCGATCTTAACGCAGCCTTTGTCCGTCATCAGCAGATTAGACACCTTCAGGTCCCTGATAACGAGATTGAGGAGGATAATGAGGCCTGGGCTCTCACCCCCGCCCTGACCCCGATTAGGAAGACCTGCAGGGGGTAGGCAGCCGGGACGCGACCCACCTGTGGACGATGAAGTTGTGGTGGAGGTACTCCAGACCTCGGAGCAGCTGGAGGACGATGCACTTCACCTGGACACAAACGGCAGACAAACGTCCTGAAGCCAGATCACGTCTAGAAAAGCACTAGGTCAGATCCTGGAGGTCAAACGGAAGCTGACAAGGGTCAAAAACAGGAGACGCTGCTTTATACTGGAACTAGTTCACAGATAGTACTACCAGTACTAGTTACTACCAGTACTGGTAGCGTACTGCCAGGATGACATGACTTCATCATCAGCGTACTGAGTTTTGTTTAAACGGTGGAAAAGTCTTACTATAATCAGGACTGTTACTAGTTTATTAGTAGTTGAAGTAGTTTGTTAGTATTAGTAGTAGCTAATTAGTATTATTAGTAGTTCATTAAGTTTGAGTCGTTTAATATTGGTTTACTAGCAATTTTAGTAATTTATGAGTACTTTAATAGTTTTCGTTCTTTAGAAGTTTATTAATAGTTTTGATTTGATTTGATTAAGATCCCCATTAGCTGCTATACCTGGTAACAACTATTCTGCCTGGGGTCCATTAAAAACATGACAAAATTAACAGCATCAATGAAAAACAAATATTATTATTACCATTATTATCATCATCATCATTATCATTATTATTAATAATAATAACAACAACAAAGAAAAAAGTTATAATAACTAAACACAAACAAAATCAATTCAATGGCATGGTACAAATAACAATAGCAATAAAAAGTCAAATATAATAAAAAGTTATTCATAAATGAAGATAGAATGAAAACATACTTAACATGATCTAAATCTTTTGCAAATCAAGGCATCGCCTTTTTACATCTTTATTAAACTCGGTTATGGAGACGATACTTCTGGCAGTATCAGGTAAAGTATTCCAAGGAAATGGCTCTATTACAGTATTTTCCATTGAGCATGATTTTGCAACAGGTCCTACAAAAAAGCCCTTTGCAACCTGCCTCGTAAGATGATTATGGATGTCGTGGATATGACAGAGTCTGAAAAAAATGTGGGCGTCTCTGAGGAACAGCAGCCTGTTATCCACAGGCAACCCCTGAAGCTTGGCTAGGACCAGACGTGCGGCTCTTCTGCACAAGCTGGAGTTTATGGATGTCTTTATTTGAAGCACAAGACCAAAGAACTGAACAGTAATCGAGGTGATTAAGTACCAGTGCCTGAGTTACAAGCTTGATAGCGTGTTCATTCAAGTAAGTGGGACATCTTCTGATCACTGCAATGGCTCTTCCCATTTTGAGAACTGTGTTATCAATATGTGTGGACCAACTTAGTCTCTCATCAACAGTCAGTCCTAAGAGTTTAACCTTGCGCGCACATGCTCAAGAGCGGCATTATCGGTGTATAAGGAGAGATGACTCCTCCTCCTGAGGGTGAAATTAGAACTAAAAGCAATGCATTTAGTTTTTATTACATTAAGTTCAAGTCTAATGTTTTTGTCCCATTCAGAGACATAGTCCAGTTCTTTCTGAAGGAGACCATTAAGTTGACTGCAGCCGTCTGCTGCAGCGTACACAGTGGTGTCATCCGCATACACAGTCATGGTTGCCCTTTTCAAAACCAGTCGGGAAAATAGAAAATAGAAAATAGTGAGGGGCCAAGGCAACTACCCTGTGGAATTCCACACTCAAGATGGCTTAGAGATGAGAAGTTACCATTAAAATATACACATTGCATTCTGGAAGACAAGTAGCTCCTTAGCCATATCATGGCATTGAGATTGAACCCATAAGCACTAAGTTTAGCTGGCAGAACCTTACGATCGATTAGATCAAACGCAGCACTGAAATCAATCAGTCTTACGAGAATACCCCCCCCCCCCAAAAAAAAAAAAAAAAATTTAAAGGCATTCTCTTTATTCTTTGGGATAGGAATTACTTTGGCTACTCACTATGCTCGAGGAAAAATACCATCCCTGAGACTACAATTAAAAATGTGGCATAGTTGTATTAGTAGTTTAATGGTTTTAGCAGTTCTATGGTAGTTTATAATAGTTTAGTAGCAGTTTTAGTAGTTTATTATTTGTAATAGTAGTTTTTTAGTAGTTAATTGGTAGCATTAGAAGTTTATTAATAGTTTTAGTATATTAGTACTAGTTTTATAGTAGGAGCCTCTCATTCAGGTCCTGCAGCTGTTTCTGTTTCTGTCCATCTTCATCTGTGATTCATGTTCATTCCTCATCTTCCTCAGCCTTCTCTCAGGTGCAGCACCGTCACGTTTAAAGCAGGTATAAACGAGCGTTTAGAAAGGAACCAGCCAGTAACATAAAACTAATATCTGAACAGAGTAATGAAGGCGAGGCTACGGAGGAGCTGGTTCTGCTGCAGCCCTGCTGGACTGGATCGTCTCACCTGAGCCTCGGAGAACGGCGTCTGCATGTTCTCCAGCAGGCTGGCCAGGTCCTGCTCGCAGTAGCTCATCACCAGGAACAAGCTGCAGAGACAAGCAGGCCGGCGGTTAACGGAGGAGCTGAAACATGACAACCGTCCGGGTAAAATAAATGGTGTTTTACACTGTGTAATTACACAAATACACAATCATACAATATGGTTGACTGAGAGAGGCCGGCTCCGATGGTGGATCAGAGGGGTAATGCTAATGCTAATCCCACGTTTAGCTCTGTTGCTACATATGTTCATAATATGTACCGTCTCTATCAGATAAAAGTGTGAAGATGGATTAAAAGCACAGAATTTTAAGGCTTCTAATAAAAATACTGAATGCAAAAAAGTGTTTAACACACAAACCAGTAATTTATTGCAACATTAAGGTAAAATAAATCAAGAGCCATTCGGGAGTCGAGAGAGCCAGCTCTCTGAAAAGAAACGAACTTCCCATCACTAGTGTGATGTACCCGTCCAGGTGTGTGATGTACCAGTCCAGGTGCGTGTGATGTACCAGTCCAGGTGCGTGTGATTGTACCCGTCCAGGTGCGTGTGATTGTATCCGTCCAGGTGCGTGTGATGTACCCGTCCAGGTGCGTGTGATGTACCTGTCCAGGTGTGTGTGATTGTACCTGTCCAGGTGCGTGTGATTGTACCTGTCCAGGTGCGTGTGATGTACCCGTCCAGGTGCGTGTGATGTACCCGTCCAGGTGCGTGTGATGTACCCGTCCAGGTGCGTGTGATGGTACCCATCCAGGTGTGTGTGATTGTACCCGTCCAGGTGCGTGTGATGTACCCGTCCAGGTGTGTGTGATTGTACCCGTCCAGGTGCGTGTGATGTACCCGTCCAGGTGTGTGTGATTGTACCCGTCCAGGTGCGTGTGATGGTACCCATCCAGGTGTGTGTGATTGTACCCGTCCAGGTGCGTGTGATGTACCCGTCCAGGTGCGTGTGATGGTACCCATCCAGGTGTGTGTGATTGTACCCGTCCAGGTGCGTGTGATGGTACCCATCCAGGTGTGTGATTGTACCCGCCAGGTGCGTGGATGTACCCGTCCAGGTGCGTGTGATTACCGGTCCAGGTGTGTGTGATTGTACCGGTCCAGGTGCGTGTGATGTACCCGTCCAGGTGTGTGTGATGGTACCCATCCAGGTGTGTGTGATTGTACCCGTCCAGGTGCGTGTGATTGTATCCGTCCAGGTGCGTGTGATGTACCCGTCCAGGTGCGTGTGATGGTACCCGTCCAGGTGTGTGTGATGTACCCGTCCAGGTGTGTGTGATGTACCCGTCCAGGTGTGCGTTTGTACCCGTACAGGTGTGTGTGATGTACCCGTCCAGGTGTGTGATGTACCCGTCCAGGTGTGTGTGATGTACCCGTCCAGGTGTGTGTTTGTACCCGTACAGGTGTGTGTGATGTACCTGTCCAGGTGTGTGATGTACCCGTCCAGGTGTGTGATGCACCCGTCCAGGTGTGTGATGTACCTGTCCAGGTGTGGTACCCACCTCTCCAGGTGGCTGCCTACAACCACCTCCTTCAGCTCCACGATGTTGGGGTGCCTCAGCCTCAGCAGCAGTGTGATCTCTCTCAGGCTGCTGATGGGGATCCCTGAAGGGCAAAGCAGCTGCTACAGGTCACCAGAAGTCTCATGTGACCACAACACGCTAACAACACGTGAACGACATGCTAACAACAGAAAGGCTGCAGCTACAGCCAGTCTCACCATCTTTCTCTTTGTCCATGCGGACCTTCTTCAGCGCGACGATCTCGTCAGACTTGGTGTCCCGGGCTCGGTCTAAAACCAGGAGAGAACCGGTTTATTTCCTGGATCTGACCTTGTTTTCATGACTCAGGTGCAACACTCACACACGATGCCGTACGTTCCTTCTCCGATTCGGTTCAGCTTCTCAAACTCTCTGACGCTCCTGCAGCTCCCGAGCTGAAAGACACAACCTCACGTCAGAGTAAATCATCACGTCAGAGTTAATCCTCACGTCAGAGTTCCTCATGTCAGAGTTAATCACCACGTCAAAGTTCCTCATGTCAGAGTAAATCATCACGTCAGAGTTCCTCATGTCAGAGTTAATCACCACGTCAAAGTTCCTCATGTCAGAGTATATCATCACGTCAGAGTTAATCATCCTCGTCCCCGTCGAGTTAATCCTCCCCTTCTCCTCCGTAAGAGTAATCCTCCGTCGAGTTATCCTCCGTCGAGTACTCCGTCGAGTTCTCCGTCGAGTAATCTCCGCGTCTCCGCGAGTTCTTCCCGCGAGTTTCCTCCCGCTTCTCCCCGAGAGTCCCGTCGAGTTCCCCCAAAATCATCACGTCAGAGTAAATCATCACGTCAGAGTTCTTCATCACGTCGCTTCCTCGGCTCCGTCGGCCCGCCCGCGCCCGCGCGCCCCGGCTCCGCGGTCCCCGCGGTCCCCTCGCCCGCGGCCCGCGCCCCGCAGCTCCCGCCCCGCGCCCAGCCGCGGCCCCGCGCCCGCAGAGCCCCGCGCCTCGGCCCGCAGGCCCCGCGCCCCGCGGCCCCTAACCTCCGCATACCTCCGCAGTGTTCTTCCCGCAGGCCCACGTCAGAGACCCCAGAGTCCCATCAAGTTACCCACCAGTTCCTCATCAGGCCCCCAAGTTCCTCATCAGAGACCCGCGAACCTCCCGAGTTCTTCCCAGAGACCCGCAGGTCTTCACCGCAGCCCGCAGAGTTCTTCACCCAGTAACCACGCAGAGACCCGCAGAGACCCGCAGAGACCCCCGAGTTCCTCCGCAGCTCCCCAGGCCCGCAGACCTGCGAGACCCGCAGCCCGCAGCCATTCAGAGTTCTTCATCACGTCAGAGTTAATCCTCACATCAGACTTCTCCATCACGTAAGAGTAAATCCTCACGTCAGAGTTAATCCTCACGTCAGAGTAAATCATCACGTCAGAGTAAATCATCACGTCAGAGTAAATCATCACGTCAGAGTTCTTCATCTCGTTCTTCATCCCAGAGTAAATCATCTCGTAATCCCGTCGAGTTCTTCCCTCGTCAGTCATCCGTCAGTTAATCCTCACGCAGATATCCTCACGTCAGGAAATCATCCGTCAGAGAATCTCCGTCATTCTTCATCCGTCAGAGTTCTTCACTCAGTTCTTCATCCACGAGTATCATCCGTCAGAGTTCTTCATCCGTCAGAGTTCTTCATCCGTCAGTCAGTCATCCGCAGAGTTAATCCTCCGTCAAGACCCACGTCAGGTTAATCCTCCGTCAGAGTTAATCCTCCGTCAGGTAAATCACCGTCAGTTAATCCTCCGTCAGAGATCCTCACGTCAGTGTTCTTCATCCGTCAGAGTTAATCCTCCGTCAGAGTAAATCATCCGTCAGAGTTCCTCATGTCAGAGTTAATCACCACGTCAAAGTTCCTCATGTCGAGTAAATCCCACGCAAAGTTCCTCATGTCAGGTAAATCATCCGCAGAGTTAACCTCACATCAGAGTTCTTCATCGCGAAGGTAAATCACCGTCAGAGTTAATCCTCATGTCAGTAAATCTCCATCGAGTTCTTCATCCTCATAAATCACACTCAAGTTCTTCATCCTCAAAGAAATCATCCGTCAGTGTTCTTCATCACGTCGAGTTAATCCTCACGTCAGAGTAAATCCCGCAAGTTCCTCTCAGTAATCCCCGCAGTTCCCGCAGAGTAAATCACCCGCAAGTTCCTCATGTCAGAGAATCCCGTCAGTACCTCCACAGAGTTCTTCATCCAGAGTCTTCATCCGTCACCCTCAGAGAAACATCCGTCAGAGTTCTTCACCGCAAGAAACATCCGTCAGAGAAACATCCGTCAGAGAAACCCACATCAAGTTCCTCCGTCAGAGAACACCGCCAAGTTCATCACGTCAAGAAACCCTCAGAAAATCATCACGTCAGAGTAAATCATCACGTCAGTTAATCATCACGTCAGAGTTCTTCATCACGTCAGAGTTAATCCTCACATCAGACTTCTCCATCACGTAAGAGTAAATCCTCACGTCAGAGTTAATCCTCACGTCAGAGTAAATCATCACGTCAGAGTAAATCATCACGTCAGAGTTCTTCATCACGTCAGAGTTCTTCATCATGTCAGAGTTCTTCATCACGTCAGAGTAAATCATCATGTCAAAGTAAATCATCACGTCAGAGTTCTTCATCACGTCAGTCAGTCATCACGTCAGGTTAATCCTCACGTCAGAGTTAATCCTCACGTCAGAGTTAATCCTCACGTCAGAGTAAATCATCACGTCAGAGTAAATCATCACGTCAGAGTTCTTCATCACGTCAGAGTTCTTCATCATGTCAGAGTTCTTCATCACATCAGAGTAAATCATCATGTCAAAGTAAATCATCAAGTCAGAGTTCTTCATCACGTCAGTCAGTCATCACGTCAGAGTTAATCCTCACGTCAGAGTAAATCCTCACGTCAGAGTAAATCTTCACGCCAGAGTTAATCCTCACGTCAGAGTAAATCCTCACGTCAGAGTAAATCATCACGTCAGTTAATCCTCACGTCAGAGTTAATCCTCACGTCAGTGTTCTTCATCACGTCAGAGTTAATCCTCACGTCAGAGTAAATCATCACGTCAGAGTTCCTCATGTCAGAGTTAATCACCACGTCAAAGTTCCTCATGTCAGAGTAAATCACCACGTCAAAGTTCCTCATGTCAGAGTAAATCATCACGTCAGAGTTAATCCTCACATCAGAGTTCTTCATCGCGTAAGAGTAAATCATCACGTCAGAGTTAATCCTCATGTCAGAGTAAATCATCACATCAGAGTTCTTCATCACGTCAGAGTAAATCATCACGTCAGAGTTCTTCATCACGTCAAAGTAAATCATCACGTCAGAGTAAATCATCACGTCAGAGTTAATCCTCATGTCAGAGTAAATCATCACATCAGAGTTCTTCATCCGTCAAAAATCCCGTCAGAGTTCTTCATCACGTCAAAGTAAATCATCCGTCAGTGTTCTTCATCCGTCAGAGTTAATCCTCCGCAGAGTAACATCCGTCAGAGTTCCTCATGTCAGAGTAATCACCACGTCAAAGTTCCTCATGTCAGAGTAACACCCGTCAAAGTTCCTCATGTCAGAGTAAATCATCACGTCAGAGTTAATCCTCACATCAGAGTCTCATCGCGTAAGAGAAATCATCACGTCAGAGTAATCCTCTGTCAGAGTAAATCATCACATCAGAGTTCTTCATCACGTCAGAGTAAATCACACCAAGTTCTTCATCACGTCAAGTAAATCATCACTCAGAGTAAATCATCACTCAGAGTAAATCACCCATCAGGTTCCTCACGTCAGAGTTAATCATCACGCCAGAGTCATCACGTCAAAGTAAACATCCGCAGAGTATCATCACGTCAGAGTAAATCATCACGTCAGTTAATCATCACGTCAGAGTTCTTCATCACGTCAGAGTTAATCCTCACATCAGACTTCTCCATCACGTAAGAGTAAATCCTCACGCCAGAGTTAATCCTCACGTCAGAGTAAATCATCACGTCAGAGTAAATCATCACGTCAGAGTTCTTCATCACGTCAGAGTTCTTCATCATGTCAGAGTTCTTCATCACGTCAAGTAAATCATCATGTCAAAGTAAATCATCACGTCAGAGTTCTTCATCACGTCAGTCAGTCATCACGTCAGTTAATCCTCACGTCAGAGTTAATCCTCACGTCAGAGTTAATCCTCACGTCAGAGTAAATCATCACGTCAGAGTAAATCATCACGTCAGAGTTCTTCATCACGTCAGAGTTCTTCATCATGTCAGAGTTCTTCATCACATCAGAGTAAATCATCATGTCAAAGTAAATCATCACGTCAGAGTTCTTCATCACGTCAGTCAGTCATCACGTCAGAGTTAATCCTCACGTCAGAGTAAATCCTCACTTCAGAGTAAATCTTCACGTCAGAGTTAATCCTCACGTCAGAGTTAATCCTCACGTCAGTTAATCCTCACGTCAGAGTTAATCCTCACGTCAGTGTTCTTCATCACGTCAGAGTTAATCCTCACGTCAGAGTAAATCATCACGTCAGAGTTCCTCATGTCAGAGTTAATCACCACGTCAAAGTTCCTCATGTCAGAGTAAATCACCACGTCAAAGTTCCTCATGTCAGAGTTAATCATCACGCCAGAGTTCCTCACATCAGAGTTAATCATCACGTCAGTTAATCCTCACGTCAGAGTTAATCATCACATCAGAGTTCTTCATCACGTCAGAGTAAATCATCACGTCAGAGTTCTTCATCACGTCAAAGTAAATCATCACGTCAGAGTAAATCATCACGTCAGAGTAAATCATCACGTCAGAGTAAATCACCACATCAGAGTTCCTCACGTCAGAGTTAATCATCACGCCAGAGTTCCTCACATCAGAGTTAATCATCACGCCAGAGTTCCTCATGTCAGAGTTAATCATCACGCCAGAGTTCCTCACGTCAGAGTTAATCATCACGCCAGAGTTCCTCATGTCAGAGTTAATCATCACGCCAGAGTTCCTCATGTCAGAGTTAATCATCACATCAAGAGTTTTTCACGTTCTCGCGTTCCTACATGCATCCATAAAACAGACCTAAAGTTCCTACAATGTTCAGAAAACTGTCGGTTTCGGTAAATATTTCTGATTCTATGTTTGGTTACCACCACAGCCTCACAGGAAGAAGGTTGCTAGTTCGATTCCCGGCGGGGGAGGGGTTGGAACAGTTCCTTCCTGTGTGGAGTTTGCATGTTCTCCCGTGTATGTGTGGGTTCTCTCCAGGTTCTCCGGCTTCCTCCCACCATCCAAACACATGATGTTAGGTTAACTGACCGTTTCCTTCTGTCTTTCATTTGAGAATTAATTCACTTTATTTTTAATTATTTTTGGATATAAAACATTCTGGTTCTCTCATCTTGTCAGACTGGTATTACCTGCTGGAGTCTTCCTTTTTATTGCTGTTTTACTAGATCGGATCATTTTATTTCTCTTAATGTTGTGATACTTGTGTTTTATGCAAAGCCATTTAAATGATCTTGTACAGTAAATGTGTTATACAAATAAACTTGCCTTGTTTTATAATAATAATATTTTTTTTTATTCATCTCTGGATCGCTGGAGTCACCAGCTCGGCCTGTTGAAGCTTTTCTGCTGGTTCATTTGGTGGTTTAGTGGTAATATAGTTTGCAGTTCCTTACAGCTGATTAATAAAATAATCAATTAACTTCTCGTTTTAATTTTAGAGAGGAGGGAACATGGAGTGAAGCTTGAATTAAACTATAAAATAATTTATTTAAGAGTTTAACATAATTATCAGGTAATAAAGCCAAAGTTGGCAGAAAACCGGCTGTACACGTTATGAGCTGAACGGAAGAAACAGATGAATAAAAACGAGCAGGTTTTCTAGATGAGGCGGGTTTAGTTCGCATGTTTTTCAGTTTCCTCCCCTTTCAGATCATTTCCCACCTGAACCGAATCTTGAATAAACTCCGTAGTTTCATCATTCTAGCTATAACTTGCGTCTGGATGCTCTGCGTCGATGTAAATAAACAAATCTCCTAAAATTCCCGTAAATGTGAACAGAGTTCGGCGGGTTGGCTCACCCTGTCCTGCTGCGGCACCGTGAAAGTTTTATAGTCTCTGATGGACTTCAGCCTGATGGAGTCCGGCTCGTCCTCTCCACCAGGGTCCATGCTGGACTAACTAATCCCGCTGGATGGTCTCCAGCTCACAGGAGGACGTCTGGTCTTCAGCAGAACCGGATCCGGGTCTCCAGCATCCAACGCGCCATTTAATGTGAGGCGACAGAGTAGGACAACCAAGAACTATCCCGGAGTTTCAGGTTCCTGCTGTTCAGCATCTGGCTTTAATAGAGCCTGAGGAGTCACGTGACAATTCTGAGCGAAGCGGAGTCGCGCCGCCATGATGTTGGTATGGATTTGACTGTCAAAACGAGAGCTGACGGGAGTTTTAACATTGGAGGGAAAAGGAGCAAAGAAGAAAAGCCGTACAGAAATAATTTAATGTCTAGCACAAAGAAGACTTATTTGGAGAAACTAGGGGACATATCCGGACTGGACCCATCTGAGCTGAATGGCTCAGAGTGGGACAGTAGTCTGGACCGCTTACCTCCGTCCTCCGTGGAGACATGCGGCTGATGCATTGTGAATTATTTAGTCTTCACAATCAGTTTGTAACGTGGTAATATTTTTAATTTTGCTCTGTTAATGTTAGAGAAGTGTTATTCTGCCTTTTACACAGTTAACTGTTATGCTGCTAGTTAAGAAAACATTTGTGAGCTGTCAGTAAACATGTAAGGACGATATTTAACGTGGTTTCAATCATTTATTTATAAAAAAGAAAACAGTGATTAGTGTGTGTCTGATTTGTGAAAGACCAAAATAAGCTGTCAGGCAGATGTCAGTGGTGTCGAACATCACGAGTAAACAGATAAAAGAAAGTAACCGGAGTTTTCATCAACTCATGTTAGCTTGAGTGCTAGTCTTGACAACAACGATTTAGCATAGCTACGTTTGCAAACAAGGACGATCTTATCCAGGGTCGTAGTGTCTGGTTCATTCTCACAGCAAAGCAGCATCTTCACAGGCACACTGGTATGACTGGAATATTGTTTACTGGTTCCTGCACACATGATGACATGTTCCACATGACTGCTCCCAGCTGAGCACGGCCGTGTGTGAGGGAAGGATCTAGCGGCCACATCGTACTGATTGATTCCTCATTATTAAAACTATCTGCAAGGACAGAATCACGGAGTAGTTTTTAAGGATACCACAATTATCAGTCACAAAGGGATCACTAGCTGGAGAACACACGGCATGCTGCATGTTGCTGATCTCTTTCCTTCAGACTGCAGCTGTCAGCCACTTGGCGCCCCCTGTCACTTCAGCAGTTTACAATCTGATTTTTTTTTTCTTTTTTCTTTTTTTCAAACCGGAGATCTTGAAAAACCGTAACTCGCCCTTGTTTGTCTTTTTTTTTTTTTTTTTTTTTGATCATCTTGACTGTGCGAAGAGCTGGCACTGTCCTTCACTCAACATTATAACCCAGCATCTCCAGTCAAGACCAACGTAGCTCTCAGTAAGCGTACAAACAACATGTCGGAACGCCGGTTCGGAGGGGCGGGGCGACGCGCTGTGACGACAACTCCTCAAGCTCTATAGTCCACGTGCACGTGCGCCTCCTGAGAAATTATAATCACAAAAAAAGAAGAAAAAAGTTTTCACAGAAAGAAGGAAATACTTACCATGGTTTACAAAGAATTTTGCAACTATACCAAATAAAATGTGAACAAATATTAGTTAATAGTAAAATATTAAGATATTTTAGAATAGTCATTATTAAGTAATAATGTTGAAATATTTAAAATATTAACTAATATTACGTAATATTAGATGATAGAATGTAAAAATATTAACTAGTATGGTTAATATTAGTTAACAATAAAACTGAGTAATATCGGTTCATGAGTAAAATATGAGCACGTTCCTGCTGCTGCTTCATAATTCTGGAAAAATACATTTTAAGTATTTTCGGATGGAATGTAAACATACAGGACAAAGAGGATGTTTACACACAGGTAAAATATATATATATATATATATATATATATATATATATATATATATATATATATATTCACGCAGTTTTTCATTTTTAACCTCCTGAGACCCAAGCTTTATTTATTTTTATTTTTGTGTGTGTGTGTGCGCATTTTTATTTTTTTTATGATGTTTGAAGAAAGTATGGGCATAATAACTACATAAATACATTTAGTTTTGGCGCAGTGAGTAGTTTCTGAGAATTGCAAAGTCTTCAGAGTGGAACGATGAATGAAACTCCTGTTTACTTCAGAGGAACAGTTAAGTTAGGATTTCACCCTGCTCACCAGAGTTTCCTGCACAGCCCGTTACATCACACCGCATTAGATTGTTCAGGTTGAGAAGCTCAGGAAAGCTGCAGAAATGACGAATGTAATGGAGACATCTAAATATCCAGATGAAGAATTACAGACGTTCTCACGTATGACTGGTTGATGTGACTCAGACTGCAAATGAAAACGAACTGATGCATTTCAGCACAAACTGATGAAAAGCATGAGCAGACTTTTACACTTATGCATGACAAGGAGACCAAAACTACCCTTTCCCCCCACAATTTGGATATTCAGATGTATTACCATTTTATTTTTCCATTTCTGCAACTATTACTAGATTTGGGATCTGACGCTCCACTCGGGATTCAGAATTTCTTGCTTTGTGTCTAAAGCTCAGGAAGGTGTTTTGCAGATATGATGGAAACTGTGGCATGAAAGATGTTTTTATTATCATTTTTATTTGAGTTTACGGTCCAACATGTACAAAGCTGTACATGTTGTTTTGGCGACACAAGAAGCAGCTGCTAGAAAAGAATCATCATTTCAAATGTCCACTTTGGACATTCACTCAGGAGGAACTGATCACCCTGTTTGCCAAGTCTATGCCGCCCACCAGCATGTACTAGCATGGACTAGCATGTACTAGCATGTACCAGCATGTACTAGCATGGACTAGCATGTACTAGCATGTACCAGCATGTACTAGCATGGACTAGCATGTACTAGCATGTACCAGCATGTACTAGCATGGACTAGCATGTACCAGCATGTACTAGCATGGACTAGCATGTACGAGCATGAACCAGCATGTACTAGCATGGACTAGCATGTACTAGCATGTACCAGCATGTACTAGCATGGACTAGCATGTACTAGCATGAACCAGCATGTACCAGCATGTACTAGCATGTACCAGCATGTACCGGCATGTACTAGCATGTAACAGCATGTTCCTTCACGTACCAGCCTGTACCAGCATGTACTAGCATGTACTAGCATGTAACAGCATGTACTAGCATGTACCAGCATGGACTAGCATGTACTAGCATGTAACAGCATGTACTAGCATGTACCAGCATGTACTAGCATGCACCAGCATGTACTAGCATGTACCAGCATGGACTAGCATGTACTAGCGTGTAACAGCATGTACTAGCATGTACCAGCATGTACTAGCATGTACCAGCATGTACTTTCATGTGCCAGCATGTACCAGCATGTACTAGCATGTAACAGCATGAACTAGCATGTACCAGCATGTACTAGCATGTACCAGCATGTTCCTTCACGTGCCAGCATGTACCAGCATGTACTAGCATGCACCAGCATGTACTAGCATGTACCAGCGTGTACCAGCATGGACTAGCATGTATCGGCATGTACCATCATATACTAGCATGTACCAGCATGTACCAGCTTGTACTAGCGTGTACCAGCATGTACCAAACTGTACCAGTATGTACTAGCATGTACTAGCATGTGCTAGCATGTACAAGCATGTACCAGCATGTATGAGCATGTACGAGCATTTACTTGCATGTACGAGCATGTACTAGGGTGTGCTAGCATGTATAAGCATGAACTAGTCTGTACTAGCATGCACTAGCATATGCTAGCATGTACAAGCATTTACTAGCATGTACTAGCATGTACAAGCATTTACTAGCAAGTACTATCAAGTATTAGCATGTGCGAGTATGAATGGGCATGTACAAGCATTTACTAGTATATACTAGCATTTACTAGCATCTACTAGCATTTACTAGCATGTACTGGCATGTTCGAACATGTACAAGCATGTACTAGCATGTACGAACATGTACTAGAATTTACAGGCATGAACTAACATGTACTTGCATTTACTAGCATTTACTGGGATTTACAAGCATTTACTAGCATGTACAAGCATTTACTAGGATGTACTAGTAAATGGGGGCGACAGTCGCTCAGGTGGTAAAGCAGGTCTGCCAATGATCGGAGGATTGACGGTTTGAATCCCGATCCCCCAGCCATATGTTGTTGTGTCCTTGGGCAAGACACTTAACCCCCTTCGCCTTGTATGAATGTGTGTGAATGTTACGGTGGTGGGAGGGGCCATAGGTGCAAAATGGCAGCCACGCTTCTGTCAGTCTGCCCCAGGGCAGCTGTGGCTACATACGTAGCTTACCATCACCTCGTGAATGAGGAGTGAAAGAATAATGGACCTACTGTGAGCGCTTTGAGTTCCTTGATAGGAAAAAAAACTGCGATATAAATCTAATCTATTATTATTACTAGCATTAACTAGCATGTGCTAGCACGTACGAGCATTTACTAGCATGTACAAGCATTTACTAGCATGTACGGGCATGTACTAGCGTGTGCTAGCATGTATTAACATGTGCTAGTATGTACTAGCATGCAGTAGCATGTGCTTGCATGTACAAGCATTTACGAGCACGTACTAGCATGTACAAGCATTTACTAGCATGTACGAGTATGTACTAGCGTGTGTTAGCATGCATTAGTATGTACTAGTCTGTACTAGCATGCACTAGCATATCCTAGCATGTACAAGCATTTACTAGCAAGTACTATCATGTATTAGCATGTACAAGTATGTAAGGGCAAGTACAAGCTTTTACTAGTATATATTAGCATGTAATAGCATCTACGAGCATTTACTAGCATGTACTAGCATGTTTAAACATGTACAAGCATGTACTAGCATTTACGAACATGTACTAGCATGTACAAGCATGAACTAGCATGTACTAGCATTTACTGTGATTTACGAGCATTTACTGGCATGTACGAGCATTTACTTGGATGTACAAGCATTTACTAGGATGTACTAGCATTAACTAGGGGCGACAGTGGCTCAGGTGGTAAAGCAGGTCTGCCAATGATCAGAGGATCGGCGGGGGATCGGTTCAAATCCCGATCCCCCAGCCATATTTCGTTGTGTCCTTGGGCAAGTCACTTAACCCCCCATTGCCTTGTATGAAAGTGTGTGAACGTTCTGGTGGTGGTCCATAGGCGCAAAATGGCTTCCATCAGTCTGCCCCAGGGCAACTGTGCTGCCCCAGGGCAACTGTGACTACATATGTAGCTTACCATCACCAAGTAAGAATGAGGAGTGAATGACTAATGGACCTACTGTGAGCGCTTTGAGTTCCTAGATAGGAAAAAAAGGTGCAATATAAATCTAATCCATTATTATTATTAACGAGCATTTACTAGCTTGTACGAGCATTTACTAACATGTACTAGTATGTACGATCATGTACTAGTATGTACGAGCATGTACTAGCATGTACGAGCATGTACTAGCATGTACGAGCATTTCGTCTCCGTGGGACGCTGCTGCACACGTCTTTTTTTTTCTTTTTTCGCTGCTGCAGATGTCTTTTTCACTGCTGCAGATGTCTTTTTTCTGCTGCACACATCTTTTTCTGCTGCACACGTCTTTTTTTTTTTTTCGCTGCTGCACCGTCTTTTTTGCTGCTGCAGATTCTTTTTTCTGCTGCACACATCGTTTTGCTCACGTCTTTTTTTGCTGCTGCCTTTTTTTTTTTTTTTTGCTGCTGCACCGTCTTTTTTGCTGCTGCGGACGTCTTTTCGCTGCTGCAGACATCTTTTTGCTGCTGTCCACGTCTTTTTTTTGCTGCTGCACACGTCTTTTCTGCTGCAGAAGTCTTTTTTTGCTGCTGCAGACGCTCTTTGCTGCTGTAGACGTCTCTTTGCTGCTGCACACATCTTTTTTTTCAGCTGCAGACGCTCTTTGCTGCTGTAGACATCTCTTTGCTGCTGCACACGTCTTTTTTTTCAGCTGCAGATGTCTTTTTTTGCTGCTGCACACGTCTTTTTTCAGCTGCAGACATCTTTTTGCTGCTGCAGACGTCTTTTTGCTGCTGCACACATCTTTTTTTTCAGCTGCAGACATCTTTTTTGCTGCTGCACACGTCTTTTTGCTGCTGCACACGTCTTTTTTTTCTTTTTCGCTGCTACAGACATCTTTTTTCTGCTGTCCACGTCTCTTTTTTTTGCTGCACATGTCTTTTTCTCTGCTGCAGACATCTTTTTTTGCTGCTGCAGACGCTCTTTGCTGCTGCAGACGTCTTTTTTTGCTGCTGTAGACGTCTCTTTGCTGCTGCACACGTCTTTTTTTTCTTTTTCGCTGCTACAGACGTCTTTTTGCTGCTGTCCACGTCTCTTTTTTTTGCTGCACATCTTTTTCTCTGCTGCAGACATCTTTTTGCTGCTGCAGACGTCTTTTTGCTGCTGCAGACGTCTTTTTTTGCTGCTGTAGACGTCTCTTTGCTGCTGCAGACGTCTTTTTTGCTGCTGTAGACGTCTCTTTGCTGCTGCAGACATCTTTTTTTGCTGCTGCAGACGCTCTTTGCTGCTGCAGACGTCTTTTTTTGCTGCTGCAGACGTCTTTTTTTGCTGCTGTAGACGTCTCTTTGCTGCTGCAGACGTCTTTTTTGCTGCTGTAGACGTCTCTTTGCTGCTGCAGACATCTTTTTTGCTGCTGCAGACGCTCTTTGCTGCTGCAGACGTCCTTTTTTACTGCTGTAGACGTCTCTTTGCTGCTGCAGACGTCTTTTTTGCTGCTGTAGACGTCTCTTTGCTGCTGCAGACATCTTTTTTTGCTGCTGCAGACGTCTCTTTGCTGCTGCAGACGTCTTTTTTGCTGCTGATGCAGATGCTCTTTGCTGCTGCAGACGTCTTTTTTGCTGCTGTAGACGTCTCTTTGCTGCTGCAGACGTCTTTTTTTGCTGCTGCAGACGTCTTTTTGCTGCTGCAGATGTCTTTTTTGCTGCTGCAGACATCTTTTTGCAGCTGCAGACGTACTTTTTGCTCCTGTAGACGTCTTTTTTTGCTGCTGCAGATGACTTTTTGCTGCTGCAGATGTCTTTTTTGCTGCTGTAGACATCTTTTTTTGCTGCTGCAGACATCTTTTTTTGCTTCTGTGCACGTCTTTTTTTGCTGCTGCAGACATTTTTTTTTGCTGCTGTAGAGTCTTCAGATAAAAACTGAGATATTCATGAGCATGTCAGGTCTTGTGAGGAGGTCATCGCAGAATGCTGTTGCTTTGCATGCTGTTCAGCAGCGCAGGATTGTAAGGTTTAAGTCACAATTAGGCAATTATTGTTGAACTAAATCAAATTGAAAACTTAATAAAGTGTAAAAAAAGTAGTAATTGAAGCTTTTAATAGTTTATCAGCAGTATCAGCTCAAGACATTTCAACGGTGTCTCAACTGTACTCAGTATTTTTATTCTATGGCTACAGTTGAGACAAAAACACACCTCTGGTTTCTGATTAATTGTGAAAATGATAAATTACTTACGGATATTATTTCTTGGTTATTTTTTAGTACACAAAAAGATTATGCATTTTGTAAAAAAAAACATCTTCTGTCCAAACCCTTTTTACTGTCTAATTTTTGTGTGGAACTGAGAGAAAACTGTCTCAGCTGTACTCAGTCTAGCCTACAGATGCGGGCATGAAAAAGTTCCTCCTTTTTCTGCCAGAAGTGTTGCAGTAATAGTGCACCATTACTGCACTATCACTGGCTGAATGATTCGTCCGGCGAATACGTCATCATGTGCGGTGTCCAAACTTGGCGTGTGGAAACGTCCTCGTTCTGGGCGTTCATTTATGCTCTGAAATCGTTTCCCCTGGGCACACAGGCGTTTCTTGAATTAGCAGACAAGTGGCTGGCAGTCGGCAGAAAGGGCAACTTTTTCATGCCCAGATCTGTACATGCAGTTCTTCATGTTTAAAATTCAAAATTTGAAGTTTTTTCTGACGTTTTATCTGATCTGTGTCAGAAACACCAGAAGTTTAGGTTTTATGGAAAATCACCGGAAGTGCTTCTTTTTCCTGATCTGTTGTTTCTGTTCAGTCCTGCACCTGTAGACCCGGGTCATCGGCGGGTCACCAGCGGACCACCACCTTCCTCCCCACGGCCAGCGGGGCAGAACTGGGCCTGTAGACCCGGGTCACCAGCAGGTCACCGGCGGGTCACCTGGACCTGTAGACCCGGGTCTACGGCGGGCTACCTGCACCTGTAGACCCGGGTCACTGGCGGGCCACCTGCACCTGTAGACCCGGGTCACCGGCGGGCCACCACCTTCCTCCCCACGGCCAGCGGGGCAGAACTGGGCCTGCGCTCCTTCATGGCCTCAGCGATGGTGATCTTGGACGGGGTGGCGTAGATGTCGTCTCTGGACGGCGCTGTGACGATGATGGTGGGAGTTCGCTCGGAGGAGCTGGTGGAGCCGGGGGTGGGCTGTGAGGACAGGGGGGTCTCTGAAACTGAAGAGGAAACAGGGATCAGAGATGAGGTCACTGCAGAGAGCAGGGTGCCTGCAGAGACCTGGTTCAGGGCTGGCCAACAGTTAATAAAGGAGAACTTTCTTTTTCTCCAACCTGGACCTTATTTCTGGAATTTCTACGTGCATTTACTCACCAGTGACATTTCTGCATCAATCTGACTCCTTACTGTATTGGAGCTGTGGTGGATTTTTCTTTTATGGTATCTTAGCTCTATGAAACTGCTGTCTCACTAAGGGGACATTTGACTGACACACAGCAGATGTTGTTTTGACCAAAGGATGGATTAAAGCTGTACCTAAGTATAACTAATTGACATTTAATATGATACGGGGTAAGCTAGATACTGACGTCATCCTGGAATATAAAGGAGCGCCACCCCAGGAAGCGGGGTCTCTGTCCCTGAAACCTTGTCATGAATTTACTCTGTGTATAATAAATGGGACACACCTTTTCACCACCAGAGGCCGTCTCGAGCAATTCATTTTATCCACGACATTTGGCGAGCCAGCCAGGAGATTGATGGGACCTGAGACCTGCATTTCTGGGTTCGAGTGCGGGCCCCAGACTACCTCAGAAAGGTAGGTTGCCCATTCTGGGGTGTGCAGATTGAATCCGAGGATGTAGGTTACCCACTTTGAACCTTAAACAAAGATAGAATGCTCTGGATTGCTTTTGGTGGTGAAAAATTATCTTGTGCACACAGGAAATAGTTAATTAGGAGAATAGGCTGATCCATGCTTATGTCGGAGCCCCTAGCCTGGCAGAGCCGAGGGAGGGGGAGTCAGACAGCTGGATGCAGGAATCAAACTAAAGGTTAAATGTAATGTAAACTAAGGTTAAGATTACTGGTTATTAAGGTTACTGTATATATCAATGAAGCAATGATGAAAGAGAAATCATGAAATGAAACAAGGAATGTAGTAATTAAAAGTTACAGTCGAGGTTAGGAACATTTGAAGAAATAAACTGAATAAAGTTAAAGGAACAGCTGTTGAAGACAGATAAGAAGTAATTTGAGCAGGCTTGTGATCGATTAAGGAGGGAGACAAGATGCTGAGGGCTCGTGTAGTTTAGATGTTTGCAGTAGTACGGACTGACCTTTATGGACTTTCAAAAACGAGCCCGGAGTCCGTATTAGTAGAGTGCAGGTTATAGTCTGAGGCTTCCTCTTTCTTGACCGACTCTGGTGGAGCGATGTCTTAACAGTCGCCCTCGACTGTAATGGGACCCGTTTAGAATAGAGATTTTTGAGATTGCAGGTATATTAAAAGGGATTGGGTTCACCCACTCTGACACGGGTCTTCAGGGAGTGTCATGCCTTAAAATAACAAGGCTTGGGTGGTGTCCAGTCGCTGACAAAATCCCTTCTGGGAGAAGAAAGGCATTCTTACAGCCTGGAAAAATGCCTATAAATAAACTATCATTGCAACTTTACTATAATTTGAGTAAGAGAGTGCTAAACTAATGATCGATCAGCTTTCTGCTGGCGTGTCTCTCTCATGGGCAGAGAGGCAGAACGCCGGAGAAAATCCCCGGGAAAAGAATCTTGCACATTACTTGGCATGCCAGTGAAATTATTGTTGCTACTTAACAAAATAGCTAAGAGTAAAACCTAAAAGGAATGTTAAAAACTTGATCAAACTGTCAGCTGACTGAATTGGGTATCCAAAAAGTCATACTGTAGGCCTAATCCATGGATCGGTAGTCCTATTTAAAATCAGTTATAATGGATGTTTGAATGTGTGTCAGAATTAACAGTTGTATGTGTGTGTGTGTGGGAGTGAAAGAAAAAGAGGGAAAGGGAATGAAGGTCGTACTTTGTGTCTATTGTAATGTAGAAAAGGGTGAAAAAATCTTTCTGGAGAGCATGCGGGGCCCCTTAATAACTATGGATCACCGCGAGCATTCGGGAATTTTCGCCAAATTCGTCACATCCGGTTAGGTAGGAGGTGAAAACATCGCTTCGTTGCAAAGGGTAGCCATTATATTACCTGCTTCATTACTCGTCAATCTTCTTTTATTCTACTTTGGAAATACGGAGAAGTCCCGCTGTGTCTGGCTGCCATAAGCATAACTACCACACGAACAAGAGATGTTTTTCCAGTTCCTGGAACATGCTAAGTACATGCTAAGTGGCTAGCAGCTATCAAGCCCATAAATGCTGACAGTTCACGCTGGAAACCATGGAAACATCTAACAATAAGTTCAGATCACTTTGTGACTGATAAAAAAGCATATTGTGGTCTCACTTTTTAAATCCTGTAGCTGTTTTTGTACAGATGATGGAAAACACCATTAAATCAGAATCACAGCGCCGCCCGCTGTTCCCGTCTCCTCAGGGCTGTTAAAGATCACGTTCATCCAGATTACTGCCATCAATGTTCCCATATAAGAATAAAAGCATAAAAAGTGGCAGAAAAGCATTTGCAGCGTTATAAACATGCACAGTCATAACCAGTCAAATACCAATGAGCTTCTAGCTGCTGGTAATTTATATCTTTATCAATGAGAGGAAACTCCTGAGAAGGACATCAAAGAAATACCACCATTTCTTAAAATACAGGGAAATTAATATTCTATAAAGAATAAATGGTCTGAACACGGGGCTTACCTGATGAAACCAAATACATCATGAGATCTGGAAACTGATCATCAGGCCGTTACGTAGGTTCGTCTAACCAGGCTCCAGCAGCAGAAGATGGGCATCACTGAGTCCAACAGATACTAGTTTAGCTTCGTATCTTCTTCTAGCGTCGGCAGTGAGACTTTCAGTGTAACTGGACATCATTTCAACTTTATTTCAAAGACAGACCGGCGGAGAAAATTTTTAAAAAGGTGCAAAAACAGGTTTTGAGGCTCATAGTCCATCAGACGCCGTTCAAATGCGAAGCATGTTTTCACCGCGACCAGCTTCGTGGTCACGTGAATTCCGGGTTGTGACGTAGGCTCGCGCTGATCCATTCACGCTTTCTCCCCTGTTTAAACAATGGTAGATAACACCCACCTCTATTTACATATTCCTCCACCGGATAGGAGGGGTGGGGGGAGCATGAGGGTTGCATACAGCGGTCTAGCCTGGTACCAGCCTGACCAACGCCACGTATGAGATACACGGCGGTCAGTCTGGGTTCCTCCGCTGATGTGTTGGAAGCATGTGCTGTCATAAACAGACCCGACGCCGCAACAAGACACTGATGACTTCTGATGATTGATGATTGCGCCCGGTGTGGATTTAAACCATCGACTGAAACGGCCTCATAGCGAGGCAGAACCACACACGGAACGCGGCGCACACGGACCCCGTGTAGATTTAAACCATCGACTGAAAAGGCCTCATAGCGAGGCAGAACCACACACGGAACCCGGCGCACACGGACCCCGTGTGGAGTTAAACCATCGACTGAAACGGCCTCATAGCGAGGCAGAACCACACACGGAGCGCGGCGCACACGGACCCCGTGTGGATTTAAACCATCGACTGAAACGGCCTCATAGCGAGGCAGAACCACACACGGAACGCGGCGCACACGGACCCCGTGTAGATTTAAACCATCGACTGAAACGGCCTCATAGCGAGGCAGAACCACACACGGAACCCGGCGCACACGGACCCGGTGTGGAGTTAAACCATCGACTGAAACGGCCTCATAGCGAGGCAGAACCACACACGGAACGCAGCGCACACGGACCCGGTGTGAAAGTCTATCAGAACAAAAACAGCACATTTTATTGCTAATATGCTACGATAATCTCTAATGTTTTACATGCTTGACTGGCTTCCACCAGAATTCTTCTTCTTGTCCTTCCAGACTGGGGTGTGCTGGCCCTGTTCAGGGTTCTTGGACTGGCTCGGTTCGTCTTTATCCATGGAGTCTCGCCTTGTTCGTCTATGGAGCAACATCATGTCCAATAGTGGCTCTTCGTCCTGACCTGGTTGCATCTGGAGTGCAACTTCCAGATGTGACGTCATCTGACCCTAAACCTGGGGCTGGGCCTTGCATCTATGCCTGTCACCCGATTTTGGATTCAGGTTGTCTTCATGTGTGCATCAGCTCTCTTCCCCTCTCAGGGTCTTCACTTGGGTCTCACCAGGTCGCCCGGTTCACATCCCTCCTGTCGGGGGGCGACGGTCAGGTTGGAGGGTCGTTTCATCTGGCCTCCAGGACCACAGGGGTGTGAAGATGTTTGGTAGGAGTCCCTTCTCTCTCTTGCCCGGTCTGCTTGTGCCTACCTTGGTCCTTGGCAGAGCTGCGGATGGACTTCCTGCTGCGTCTTAGGCGGTCCACCTCATTTCTTGTCCTTCTGTACCTTCTTAAGGCGCATGTCCTTCTTCGCTCTCGCCTCTGCTTGAGATGCTGGTCTTCAATGCCAGCCGTGTGCAGTGGCCGAGTGGGTCTTTACCACGGCTGCCATCTCTGCCTTTATGTTTCTTCTCTGTCACCTTGGTCGACTGCTTCATGGATCTTTGGTGCTCTGCAGCTACATTCAGAATAGATTGGATCTCGGTTGGGGGTGGTCTTCTGCACGGGACCTGTCCTTACTGTCCGTCGGCGTAATGTCTCTCTGGTTGCTGACGCATTCCTCGGCCCATGTTGAGGGCTTCCGGACCTCCATGTCCCTCTCTGCTATCACACATTCATGAGCTTCATATCAGGCACTGGAGAAGGAGATGATGTGGATGGGGAAATACTTCTTCGGCCATATCTAAAAATATCCTAAGGGATCCATCTTTTTGTTCTTTGCTGGTCAAACAAAAGAGATCTAAGGCGGCCTGGATGCTGCTATCGGCATCCAGCCTTTTGGAGGGGCTCTGTCTCGAACACCTTGGACATCAAGAGGAGGCTGTACACTACTTCTCCCTTGTCCTCTGCAATGAATCTCAAGTCAAGTATGCCCACTTTCTGGTTCCTGTTGCCCTGCTGGGGCACGGTCTGCTGTGTCTGGAGCAAGGCGGGAGTGATAAAGCTATTGACCTCCTAGAAGGCATCACTGCGAAAACTGTTCCATGGAATCACGGACGCACTTCCGTACGCAGGCTGCTTTGCCCACGGCCCAGGGAACTGGAGAGAATGGCATATGTGCGCCCTCTAGCCCCTAACAGGCAGAGGAGAGCGAACAAGGGCTGGGTCGGTTCTGTTCTCCACTCCCACGATGCAACACTCAGCCAGGCCAGCCCCTCCTGTTGGGGCAGGTAATGTGTTTCTTCCATCCAAGATTAGGGGATGTGGCAGGCTGGTTTTGTCACACGTGCCACCCTTGCGGACAGTTACTGCTCTGTGCAGCCTTTAGCAGGCTTTGATGACGAAGAAACGTTGCAGCTACCTTGACTTCCTCGTGTGATTGGTTGTAGATGTGTGTTGGAAGTCGTGTTCTTCGTATGTCTGAACCACGACCCCGGCGGACTTCTCTGTCCTTCACGCGACCGGCGTGGTTGGATTGCATCCTTGGTCGCTTGCGCTGTTGGGAACTGGACGTGCCTTTCTTGAAGGGTTCGGTGGGTCGCCAGCTCTGTAGTGGCGGGTCACGGCCTCCTTTCTTTCCTGCCTGTTTTGCATTTAGCTTTCCCCCTCATGGTGCTTTCCCCTGCCTTCTCTTCCTGGATGATCCCTGTTGGCTGGTCGACGTTCTCTGTCGGCGCTGGAGGGTTGGATGTCCAGCTCCTCCCCACCTGTCCTTTTGATTGGATCATTCTAGCACCTACCCCCAACCCATCGGTCATTTTAACTTATCTTTAATAAGCTTAGATAACAATAATCTTAAGTTAATTTTACCCATACATATTCAGTTGGATCAATATTAACCTAAAGTATTAGAAAATACGTCAGAAAATGTCAGGTCTAGTCTCATATTTTCATTTGTTTTATTTGTATTAGCTGATAAAGATTTCAACGTTCAAATACGTAAATGTTGATATAAATGAAAAAGTATCTTTTCTGCTGGGGTGGCCAGCTTCTTGTTCAGGGTGGCCATGGCCACCCCCTGGGGACGTCATTGCCAGGGAGACGGACTCTTTTGGCGGGAAAAAAAACAGCTGGGTTCGATAAATAATCATGTTGAAGTCTACGACTTTAAATAAAAACCTTGTACAGCCCAGAACTACTAGTAAACACGAATATGTGATGATTTAAGGGCTTCCTCAGAGCAAACGCACGTCTCCTCAGAATGTTTCTGAGGCTCGTGTGATTGGACCAGTCGTTCATACGGAGGACAAGTCTCCCCGACGTGATCATGTGATGCGTTTACTGACTAGTTTCTGCTCTGAACCAGACCAGGATTCCTGAAGGTTTCCAGGTCAAACCGTCTTCAGCCTGTTCACGAACTTCCTGAAGCCAGCAGATAAATAAAAACGTGTTAACTGCAGATTTTACATTCATTGTGGGTTCAATCTGATCTTCAACGAACCAAACGGCTGCAGGACTTCCTTCGTCCGTTACCGTCCCTGAAAGACGGTTTCTGTCCCACATTCGTATATTTTTATAGCCTAAACGGCAGAACATCGTACATGTGACCGCACAATCGCCGTCAGCGTGCACGTGTGCATTCTTTCTCATTCTGTCCAGGTTCATAAGAGAATGAATCCAAATCAATTCAAGAAACAGAAATGAATGGATGCTTTCATTCATCAGATATCTGATCCAGGTATGAGTGTGTGTGTGTGTGTGCGTGTGCGTGTGTGTGCGTGTGTGTGTGTGTGTGAGTGTGTGTGCGTGTGTGTGCGTGAGTGTGTGTGCGTGTGTGTGCGTGCATGTGCGTGTGTGCATGTGCGTGTGTGCGTGTGCGTGCGTGTGTGTGTGTGCGCGTGTGTGTGTGTGTGTGATTGTGTGCGTGTGTTTGCGTGTGTGTGTGCGTGTGTGTGGGTGTGTGCGTGTGTGTGTGTGCGTGTGTGTGCGTGCATGTGCGTGTGTGTGCGTGCATGTGCGTGTGTGCATGTGCGTGTGTGAGTGTGTGTGTGTGTGTGTGCGTGCGTGCGTGTGTGTGCGTGCGCGCGTGCGTGCGTGGGTGTGTGAGTGTGTGTGTGTGTGTGTGCGTGCGTGCGTGTGTGTGCGTGCGTGTGTGTGTGTGTGTGTGTGCACTAAGACGTGAAGCTGCAGTGTTCGTTGCAACAAAGACCAGCAGCTCCTCTCTTATCGGATTGGTCTAATTTGTTAATGGTGTTAGAGGCCGTGTGACATCGTTCCAGCCGGAGGAACAATAGTTCCCCCAGACTCGGGTCACACCACCTCATCTTGTAAACCCGTCACCATCTTCCAGCTGAAAGCAGAGGAGAGGAGACCCCCCCCATGCTGGAGAGGAAGCGGACGTTCCCTGCAGACATGTTCTGGAGCAGCTCTGCTGTTCCTGGAGAACTGCATCGCTGCAGAAGTCCTGCTGACAGTCGTCCTGCTGACAGTCGTCCTCAGAGTCATTCACACCCTCCAATGGAAGAAAAGCCTAAATTCACTATTATAATTCAAATAACAAGAAACTAATAATGAATAAAAATTTACAAAATTACACTTTAGTGAAATTGAATATCGCTTATGAACTGTTGAAAATATTAATCTAAAATAACAAAACAAACTGACAGCTGTTTTTTTCCTTCTTTAATTGGAGGGGATGAATGATTTTGAGGACGACTACGTGGACTTCAGCATACCAAAACCACAGATACCTTATGTAAACACTCATGGCAGCAGGTAACCCCCCACCCGGGGTACAGGACCAACGTGATGCTCTCTGGGAACCGTGGAGCAAAGACAACCTGATGGACTCAGAAACCAGCGTATCCAGGAGCTCCCGCTCCGACCCCACCAGCTATTTCTGTTCACCAGCTCAGCTAGATCTTCTCCGTTACTGGAACAGTGAGTTTTGTAAAAGAAAAAGTTACAGAAAGAGAAGCTGGAAGTTTCCTCCTGCAGTGGTCTCGCTGCAGGAGGCCGGATCAGACGTGCTGTAAACTCTCCATAATCACGTAGGAGTCAGATCAGTTTCCCCCTCAGACCCTGCTGACGAGCACTAACCTGAATACTCCCTCTGGCTGGCTCCAGACCCCATCAGGCTTCAGTCAGCAGCTCCACGCTTCACACATGACGCTGACATTTACACTGCAGCGGCTTTACGCTCTGCAGGCGTCCCAGTGCTCTTCGTCCTCCTCCTCCTCCTCCTCCTCCCCGTCCTGTCTGGACACTAATCCCGTTCACTGCTTACAGCGACGGTAACAGATCCTGGATTTAAAAGCAAATCCTGTTTCACCAGTAAAAACAAAACCTCTGCACCTGTAAAAGAAATTCTACAGAGTTTACACTGAATTACAAATAAATCACTTTATTTTTTAATCAATCAATTAAAAATATTACGAAAATTTAATGCAAAATGTTAGAATTTGATGCCAGAGTTGAACGAACAGGTGAGAGCCTCTGTGGGAGCTAATTTCTGCTGTGAGGAATGTTTTTAATATACGGAGGAGTTATTCATCCATCTAACTCAGGGCTTCTCAACCTTTTTAGGCCCCCCTGCCGACTATCCAGGTCCCTGACCGCCCCCCAGCATCAACATGTAGGACTGTTCACACAGTTTCTGATGTTCAGATCGTTCATTATCATGTAAACATGACCTCCATCATGGGTCTACATTATACCCGAGGATCCGGCTGATGCGTGCGGTAGGGCTGTCACAATCGCAAAAATGAAATATCGCGATATGAAGAAGCTCACAGCGCTGCATGATGGGCCACCGCCATCACCGCATGTCAGGACAACAGTTGAGAAGGATACCATGGCAGCTGCACTGGCATCAAAACCAAATGTTACTTCGCCCCTATGGGAGCATTTCGGCTTTCAGCCAAATGAAAAGGGTGAGCCAGACAATTTAAAAGAGACAACTCGTAAAATCTGCTGTTACTGTCGTTTGAACAGCGTTCAATAAAGCGTTATAAAATTGACATGTCTTTTTTTTTAAATAACTTAAGACATTGCCGAAATAGATAGATGGGGGGGGGGGGGGGGGGGGGGGCGGCAGTTATATTGCATATCACAATATTGCGCCGCCTTGACTCACCGCAGGGGGAATTCCTCAATCGCAACAGCCCTAGCGTGCGGCAATACCAACGTGGCCAAAGGAAACTCGGCTGAAAGCGTCTGCTGAGCGTCAGCAGAACAACGAAGCACAATTTGAACCCAGAAAACTGTTTTTAAAATCGTGAAAGACGTCTTATTTCTCTGTTTGTGGTAAAACTGATACTGCAGGTGGAAACGAGCTCAGGTCCTCTGACTGAAAACAGCGTTGACTCAATCTGAACCCAACCCACTAAAAAACCTTTATTCTCAGGACTTCTGAGGTTTATGACATCACCAAAGCCTGATGGACAACTTGCATCATGCTGCGTTCAGGTGCAGAGCAGACGTCCGACAGGAGAGTTTCCTACCGCTGCTGCGTTCAGGTTCAGAGCAGACGTCTGACAGCAGAGTTTCCTACCGCTGCTGCGTTCAGGTACAAAGCAGACGTCTGACAGCAGAGTTTCCTACCGCTGCTGCGTTCAGGTACAAAGCAGACGTCTGACAGCGGAGTTTCCTACCGCTGCTGCGTTCAGGTGCAGAGCAGACGTCTGACAGTGGAGTTTCCTACCGCTGCTGCGTTCAGGTGCAGAGCAGACGTCCGACAGGAGAGTTTCCTATCGCTGTTGCGTTCAGGTGCAGAGCAGACGTCTGACAGCGGAGTTTCCTACCGCTGCTGCGTTCAGGTGCAGAGCAGACATAGGACAGCGGAGTTTCCTACCGCTGCTGCGTTCAGGTGCAGAGCAGACGTCTGACAGCGGAGTTTCCTACCGCTGCTGCGTTCAGGTGCAGAGCAGACGTCTGACAGCGGAGTTTCCTACCGCTGCTGCGTTCAGGTACAGAGCAGACGTCTGACAGCAGAGTTTCCTACCGCTGCTGCGTTCAGGTGCAGAGCAGACGTCTGACAGCAGAGTTTCCTACCGCTGCTGCGTTCAGGTGCAGAGCAGACATCTGACAGCGGAGTTTCCTACCGCTGCTGCGTTCAGGTGCAGAGCAGACATAGGACAGCGGAGTTTCCTACCGCTGCTGCGTTCAGGTGCAGAGCAGACGTCTGACAGCGGAGTTTCCTACCGCTGCTGCGTTCAGGTGCAGAGCAGACGTCTGACAGCGGAGTTTTCTACCGCTGCTGCGTTCAGGTGCAGAGCAGACATCTGACAGCAGAGTTTCCTACCGCTGCTGTGTTCAGGTGCAGAGCACGCGTCCGACAGGAGTGTTTCCTACCGCTGCTGTGTTCAGGTGCAGAGCAGACGTCGGACGGTGGAGTTTCCTACTGCTGCTGCGTTCAGGTGCAGAGCAGACGTTGGACGGTGGAGTTTCCTACTACTGCTGCGTTCAGGTGCAGAGCAGACATCGGACGGTGGAGTTTTCTACTGCTGCTGCGTTCAGGTGCAGAGCAGACGTCTGACAGCGGAGTTTCCTACTGCTGCTGCGTTCAGGTGCAGAGCAGACGTCGGACGGTGGAGTTTCCTACTGCTGCTGCGTTCAGGTGCAGAGCAGACGTAGGACGGTGGAGTTTAGCATGAATCTGGGAACGAGCGCTCGTTTCTTCTGACTCTGGTCACTGCAAGTGTCAACGATCAAAACGCAACGATGGATGACCCACGCTGACTTTTAAGAAGAAACCTCCCGCCACCCCTGGTGGTCTCTGAACGGTCCTGGGGGGCTTGACCGCGGGGGGGGACCGCTTGACCGCTGTCCCCCCCCCTTTTTTTTCTTTTTTAAAGGATTTTTTGGGCTCTATTGGCCTTTATACGACAGTGTATAGCGACAGGAAAGGGGCAGAGAGAGTGGGGAGTGACATGCAGCAAAGGACCTGGACCGGGAATCGAACCGGGGCCGACTGCGCTGAGGAACTGTAGCCTCTGTTCATGGGGGGGCTGCTTAACCAACTGAGCTAATCACTGTCCCCCTTTGCAGCTAATCACCTGCCCCCCTTTGTCCCCCCTTTAAGAAGCAAAACTGGTGCGGAGGTCGTGAAGATGTCCGACGCGTGCGTGGAGCAGACGGAGCAGAGATGCTGGAGGCCGTCCGAGGCTCCCCCAGGATGCAGCCAACGTCTCCCCGGAGGAAGAATCCTGCTTGGGGGGTTGTGAAACCAGTTAAAGGCGAGATAAGAGCTCCAGCAGCCTTCCAGCAGACATGGTGGGTCATGACAGCAGTTTTTATTTCTAGAACAGTCTGAACAAGAAGTCTTAGAGGAGAACATGAAACAGCTGAGGATCAGTGAGGAAGGTGAACAGAACAGAGCAGCCTGAACTAAAGCAGAGACCGAAGCACTGGAACGGGGGAAGCAGTCCGTGCTGAAACGTTGTGTTCAGGGACAACGGCGCTCAGATACTCCCCGTCTGAGCCGCGATGCTGCAGGGCGCCGAGCTGGAGACGCCCCGACGTCCAGCTGCTGCACGCTTCCTCCAACACCAGCGCTCACAGGACCTCGGCCGCCCAGCGCCGCAGATACTCCAAAGCATCTTCATCCTCATCTTCCTCCATCTCAGCTTGGAGGGGAGAGACGGGGTGTCATTCATGTGAAGGTCTGGTACCAGGACTTCAGAGGAACTGGACCAGAACAGAGGTGGTCTCACCAGGACCAGGAGGCGATGGCGAGGACACGGAGGAGGAGCAGACTTTCGCACCGGCTGCCACAGAGACCATCTCATCCAGACTCCCCTCCAGCATCTGCAGCTCCGCCAGCAGCTCGTCCTGGAAGAGACACGATGGAGATGGACGGTCCTGTTACACTCTACTGATGTTTACAACCAGTAAACATACCTGCTGTAAACATGTTTATTCCTGCTGTAAACATGTTTATTTCTGCTGTGAACGTGTTTATTCCGGCATAAACCTGTTTATTCCTGCTGTAAACATGTTTATTTCTGCTGTAAACACGTTTATTTCTGCTGTAAACATGTTAATTTTTGCTGTAAACGTGTTTATTTTTGCTGTAAAGGTGTTTATTTCTGCTGTAAACATGTTTATTTCTGCTCTAAACGTGTTTATTCCGGCATAAACCTGTTTATTCCTGCTGTAAACATGTTTATTTCTGCTGTAAACACGTTTATTTCTGCTGTAAACATGTTAATTTTTGCTGTAAACATGTTTATTTCTGCTGTAAACGTGTTTATTTCTGCTGTAAACGTGTTTATTTCTGATGTAAACATGTTTATTTTATGCTGTAAATATGTTTATTTCTGCTGTAAACGTGTTTATTCCTGCTTAAACATGTTTATTTCTGCTGTAAACATGGTTATTTCTGCTGTAAACGTATTTATTCCTGCTATAAACACGTTTATTTCTGCTGTAAACATGTTTCTTTCTGCTGTACACATGTTTATTCCTGCTATAAACACCTTTATTTCTGCTGTAAACATTTTTATTTCTGTTGTAAACGTGTTTATTTCTGATGTAAACATGTTTATTTCCGCTGTAAACATGTTTATTTCCGCTGTAAACATGGTTATTTCTGCTGTAAACGTATTTATTCCTGCTATAAACACCTTTATTTCTGCAGTAAACATGTTTATTTCTGCTGTAAACGTGTTTATTTCTGCTGTAAATATGTTTATTACTGTTGTAAACATGTTTATTTCTGCTGTAAACATGTTTATTCCTGCTGTAAACATGTTTATTTCTGCTGTAAACATGTTTATTTCTGCTGTATCCGTGTTTATTCCCGCTTAAACATGTTTGTTTCTGCTGTAAACATGTTTATTTCTGCTGTAAACATGTCAATTTTTGCTGTAAACATGTTAATTTTTCTTAAACATGTTTATTTCTGCTGTAAACGTGTTTATTTCTGCTGTAAACGTGTTTATTTCTGATGTAAACATGTTTATTTTATGCTGTAAACATGTTTATTTCTGCTGTAAACATGTTTATTTCTGCTTATCCGTGTTTATTCCTGCTTAAACATGTTTGTTTCTGCTGTAAACGTGTTTATTTCTGCTGTAAACATGTTAATTTTTGCTGTAAACATGTTAATTTTTGCTTAAAATGTTTATTTCTGCTTAAACGTGTTTATTCCTGCTTAAACATGTTTATTTCTGCTGTAAACATGGTTATTTCTGCTGTAAACGTATTTATTCCTGCTATAAACACCTTTATTTCTGCTGTAAACATGTTTCTTTCTGCTGTAAACATGTTAATTTCTGCTGTAAACATGTTTATTTCTGCTGTAATCGTGTCGATTCCTGCTTAAACATGTTTATTTCTGCTGTAAACGTGTTTATTTCTGCTGTAAACGTGTCAATTTTTGCTGTAAACGTGTTTATTTCTGCTGTAAACATGTTTATTCCTGCTATAAACACCTTTATTTCTGCTGTAAACATTTTTATTTCTGCTGTAAACGTGTTTATTTCTGATGTAAACATGTTTATTTGTGCTGTAAATATGTTTATTTCTGCTGTAAACGTGTTTATTCCTGCTTAACCATGTTTATTTCCGCTGTAAACATGTTAATTTCCGCTGTAAACATGGTTATTTCTGCTGTAAACATGTTTATTTCTGCTGTAAACGTGTTTATTTCTGCTGTAAATATGTTTATTACTGTTGTAAACATGTTTATTTCTGCTGTAAACATGTTTATTTCTGCTGTAAAAGTGTTTATTTCTGCTGTAAACATGTTTATTCCTGCTGTAAACATGCTTCTTTCTGCTGTAAACATGTTAATTTCTGCTGTAAACATGTTTATTTCTGCTGTAAAAGTGTTTATTCCTGCTTAAACATGTTTATTTCTGCTGTAAACGTGTTTATTTCTGCTGTAAGCATGTTTATTTTTGCTGTAAAAGTGCTTATTTCTGCTGTAAACATGTTTATTTCTGCTGTAAACATGTTTTTTCCTGCTGTAAACATGTTTATTTCTGCTGTAAACATGTTTATTTCTGCTGTATCCGTGTTTATTCCTGCTTAAACATGTTTAATTGTGCTGTAAACATGTTTTTTCTGCTGTAAACATGTTTATTTCTGCTGTAAACATGTTTATTCCTGCTATAAACACCTTTTTTTCTGCTGTAAACATTTTTATTTCTGCTGTAAACGTGTTTATTTCTGATGTAAACATGTTTATTTCTGCTGTAAACACGTTTATTTCTGCTGTAAACATGTTAATTTTTGCTGTAAACATGTTTATTTCTGCTGTAAACGTGTTTATTTCTGCTGTAAACATGTTTATTCCTGCTATAAACACCTTTATTTCTGCTGTAAACATTTTTATTTCTGCTGTAAACTTGTTTATTTCTGATGTAAACGTGTTTATTTCTGCTGTAAACATGTTTATTTCTGCTGTAAAAGTGTTTATTTCTGCTTAAACATGTTTATTTCTGCTGTAAATATGTTTATTCCTGTTGTAAACATGTTTATTTCTGCTGTAAACATGTTTATTCCTGCTATAAACACGTTTATTTCTGCTGTTAACATGTTTGTTCCTGCTGTTAACTTTTTTTTTTGCTATAAAACACCTTTATTTCTGCTTTAAACATGTTTGTTTCTGTTGTAAACAGCTTTATTTCTGCTGCAAACACATTCTTTCTGCTGTAAACAGCTTTATTTCTGCCTTAAAAGGGTTTATTCTGTTGTAAACACGTTTATTTCTGCTGTTAACATGTTTATTTCTGCTGTTAACTTGTTTATTTCTGCCGTAAACATGTTTTTTTTTTGCCTTAAAAGGGTTCATTTCTGCAAACATATTTCTGTTGTGAAAACACTTGTCTTCTGTAAACATGTTTATTTCTACTGTAAACATGTTTATTCTTGCTGTAATTTTTTTTTTTGCTGTAAACATGTTTTTCTGTTGTTTATGTGTTTATTTCTGCTGTAAACACATTTACTTCTGCTGTAAACATGTTTATTTCTGCTGTGAATGTGTTTGTTTCTGCCATCAAAGTGTTTATTTCATCTATAAACGTGTTTATTTGTGCTGTAAAGTTGGCCTTTTGAACGCGGGAGTCTATGGGGATTGAGTCAGCCAGCCCCTAGTGGTTGAGGGAGGAACTGCAGTTTTCCAGACTTCAGGGTCAGATTCACCCTTTTTGCTGCTTGGTCTGAACACGCTAACGTGATTTTAACTCGCATAAGGTTTGTTTTTTACTCACTCGCTCTGAATACACAAGTAAACCCTGAGTCACGGGACGAATGTAGCCTAATATTATATTATACTCTATTATACTGTATGATATTATATAATATCATATTCTACATGTACAGGGGTTAGACAATGAAACTGAAACACTTGGTTTTAGACCACAATCATTTATTAGTATGGTGTGGGGCCTCCTTTTGCAGCCAATACAGCGACAATTCGTCTTGGAAATTACATCTACAAGTCCTGAACAGTGGTCAGAGGGATTTTAAGCCATACTTCTTGCAGGATAGTGGCCAGGTCACTACGTGATGCTGGTGGAGGAAAACGTTTCCTGACTCGCTCCTCCAAAACTCCCCAAAGTGGCTCAATAACATTTAGATCTGGTAACTTTGCAGGCCATGGGAGATGTTCAACTTCACTTTCATGTTCATCAAACCAATCTTTCACCAGTCTTGCTGTGTGTATTTGTGCATTGTCATCCTGATACACTGAACCGCCTTCAGGATGCAATGTTTGAACCTTTGGATGCACATGGTCCTCCAGAATGGTTCAGTAGTCCTTGGCCCATCCAGCACAAGTCCTGGGCCAAGCGAATGCCGTGATTTGGGCAGCTGTGGTTTTACGTTTTTTGGATACAATCCGGGTTAGAACCCGAACATCCCGTTCAGACAGCTTCCTCTTGCGTCCACAGTTAATCCTGTTGGATGTGGTTCGTCCTTCTTGGTGGTATGCTGACATTACCCTGGATACTGTGGCTCTTGATACATCACAAAGACTTGTGTCTTGGTCACAGATGCGCCAGCAAGACATGCACCAACAATTTGTCCTCTTTTAAACTCTGATACAATGTTGTATGCATTGCAATGTTTTGAGTAAAACTGTGCTTTGAACCTTCACACTCTGCTCTTACTGGTGCAATGTGCAATTAATGAATATTTGCCACCAGGCTGGTCTAATTTAGCCATGAAACCTCCCACACTAAAATGACAGCTGTTTCAGTTTCATTGTCTAACCCCTGTATTATATTATATTTTATTATATTTTTTTTTTATTTATTTTTTATTTATTTATTTATTTATATTATATTATATTATATTATATTATATTTGGTTAATTTCACTTTATTATATGTTGAGCGAGTCCTCTGACTCTGAGACGACCACAAGTGCAAAGAAAACATTAAGACTAGCCAGCACAAATAAAACATTCAATTTTAAAAATCCCAATAGTCCCACGAAGCTGAAACCAGTACAGATGATCACACAGGTACCTCATCATATCCCACTTCCTGGTTCACAGGGGACAAGAGGTTGACGGCCATGTCTGTCTCCTCCTTTGGGACGTCATGGATCAGGTCGTTGACTTTGTTGAAGGTTTCACTGCAACAACCAGCGTTGGCATTTCATCATGATCAGGATTTATGTCTGAGCTGGAACCAGCAGCACATCCACTCACCTCCCACACAGACCCCACAGGTCACGCCGCTCATCCACCCCCCAACCAGTTTTTCTGACTTACATGTGCTGGTGAGCAGACTTCAAGGCCTTCACGGCACAGTCGATGTTCTTCAGATGCTTCTCGTACCACCTCTTCCTTCTGAGCGCCTGCAGAGCCACTGGGAAGACAGCGAGGCCAGACCGGGTCAGAGAGGGACCAGTTCTGACCACACCGATGACTCCTAAACCAGGTTTCCTAGCGATGGGATGTTCGCCTCTTTTTAGAGAGCCGGCTCTTTTGCTGCCATATTTTTCACTTTACTTTGCAATAATGAAATGGTTTGTGTTTGAAAACCGTTCTGCATTCAGTGTTTTCAGGGAGAAGCCTTATAATTCTGTGCATTGGCCAAAACCGTCAAACTTTTTAATAACTTATTTGCTCATGTTATAGGGACGGTACACATTAATGAACATCTGTAGCAACAGATGTAAACATGTGGGATGATAGCTAGCAAGCTAATTTGCATCTGTAGTCTGCTGGCACGTGAAGAAAAGATACAAAATACGATGAGGGACGCACCGAAAACTCGGCCACTGACAGTTTTCGTCTGAAAATGACCCAAAAGTACATTTTAAGTTTTCAGCTGAAAGACATAAATCACCGAAACAACACGCCGAAACTTGTGATGACGCGGCGAACAGCATCCAGCACGCGACTTCTGCACTTTGTGTTTGTATTTGAGAACACTCACCGGCCACTTTATTAGGTACACCTTGCTAGTACCCGGTTGGACCCCTATCACCTTCAGAACTGCTTTAATCATTGGTGGCATAGATTCAACAGAGTTCTGGAAACATTCCTCAGAGATTTTGCTTCATATCGACATGACAGCATCACGCAGTTGCTGCAGATTTGTCGGCTGCACATTCATGATGAGAACCTCCCGTTCCACCACATCCATGATGAGAAGCTCCCGTTCCACCACATCCATGATGAGAACCTCCCGTTCCACCACATCCATGATGAGAACCACCCGTTCCACCACATCCATGATGAGAAGCTCCCGTTCCACCACATCCATGATGAGAACCACCCGTTCCACCACATCCATGATGAGAAGCTCCCGTTCCACCACATCCATGATGAGAAGCTCCCGTTCCACCACATCATGATGAGAACCTCCCGTTCCACCACATCCATGATGAGAACCACCCGTTCCACCACATCATGATGAGAACCTCCCGTTCCACCACATCCATGATGAGAACCACCCGTTCCACCACATCAGTGATGAGAACCACCCCGTTCCACCACATCCATGATGAGAACCTCCCGTTCCACCACATCATGATGAGAACCTCCCGTTCCACCACATCCATGATGAGAACCACCCGTTCCACCACATCAGTGATGAGAACCACCCGTTCCACCACATCATGATGAGAACCTCCCGTTCCACCACATCCATGATGAGAACCACCCGTTCCACCACATCATGATGAGAACCTCCCGTTCCACCGCATCCATGATGAGAACCTCCCGTTCCACCGCATCCATGATGAGAAGCTCCCGTTCCACCGCATCCATGATGAGAACCTCCCGTTCCACCACATCATGATGAGAACCTCCCGTTCCACCACATCCATGATGAGAACCACCTGTTCCACCACATCATGATGAGAACCTCCCGTTCCACCACATCTATGATGAGAAGCTCCCGTTCCACCACATCATGATGGGAACCTCCCGTTCCACCACATCCATGATGACAAGCTCCTGTTCCACCGCATCCATGATCAGAACCTCCCGTTCCACCGCATCCATGATGAGAACCTCCCGTTCCACCGCATCCATGATGAGAACCTCCTGTTCCACCACATCCCAAAGCTGCTCTATTGGATTGAGATCTGGTGACTGTGGAGAACATTTGAGTACCATGAACTCATCATCATGTTCAAAAACCAGTCTGAGATGATTCCTGCTTTATGACATGGCGCGTTCTCCTGCTGGATGATGTCATCTTTATGACATGGGGCGTTCTCCTGCTGGATGATGTCATCTTTATGACATGGCACGTTCTCCTGCTGGATGATGTCATCTTTATGACATGGCGCGTTCTCCTGCTGGATGATGTCATCTTTATGTCATGGCACGTTCTCCTGCTGGATGATGTCATCTTTATAACATGTCGCGTTCTCCTGCTGGATGATGTCATCTTTATGACATGGCGCGTTCTCCTGCTGGATGATGTCATCTTTATGACATGGCGGGTTCTCCTGCTGGATGATGTCATCTTTATGACATGGCGCGTTATCCTGCTGGATGATGTCATCTTTATGACATGGCGCGTTATCCTGCTGGATAATGTGTTATCTTCATGACATGGTACGTTATCCTGCTGGAAGCAGCATCAGAGGATGCTCCACTGTGGTCATGAAGGGATGGACATGGTCAGCAACAATACTCAGGTAGGCTGTGGTGGTTAAACCGCCATGTTGGTAATAAGAAAACTTCTCCCACACCATCACACCACCACCACCAAGCTGAACCGTTGATACGAGGCAGGATGGATCCATGCTTTCATGTTGTTGACACCAAATTCTGAGCCTACATCTGAATTTGGGAGCAGAAATGGAGACTCATCAGACAAGGCAACATTTCTCCATCTTCTATTGTCCAATGTTGGTGAGTCTGTGTGAATTGTAGCCTCAGTTTCCTGTTCTTAGCTGACAGGAGCGGCACCCGGTGTGGTCTTCTGCTGCTGTAGCCCATCTGCTTCCAGGTTGGAAGGCTCCTCCTTTCCCATGATGCACTGGGCTCCTCCTTTCCCATGATGCACTGGGCTCTTCCTCCCCCATGATGCACTGGGCTCTTCCTTTCCCATGATGCACTGGGCTCTTCCTTTCCCATGATGCACTGGGCTCTTCCTCTCCCATGATGCACTGGGCTCTTCCTCCCCCATGATGCACTGGGCTCTTCCTCCCCCATAATGCACTGGGCTCTTCCTCCCCCATATCACTGGGCTCTTCCTATCCCATGATGCACTGGGCTCTTCCTTTCCCATGATGCACTGGGCTCTTCCTTTCCCATGATGCACTGGGCTCCTCCTTTCCCATGATGCACTGGGCTCTTCCTCCCCCATGATGCACTGGGCTCTTCCTATCCCATGATGCACTGGGCTCTTCCTCCCCATGATGCACTGGGCTCCTCCTTTCCCATGATGCACTGGGCTCTTCCTCTCCCATGATGCACTGGGCTCCTCCTTTCCCATGATGCACTGGGCTCTTCCTCCCCCATGATGCACTGGGCTCTTCCTTTCCCATGATGCACTGGGCTCTTCCTCCCCCATGATGCACTGGGCTCTTCCTCCCCCATGATGCACTGGGCTCCTCCTTTCCCATGATGCATTGGGCTCTTCCTCCCCCATGATGCACTGGGCTCCTCCTTTCCCATGATGCACTGGGCTCCTCCTTTCCCATGATGCATTGGGCTCTTCCTCCCCCATGATGCACTGGGCTCCTCCTTTCCCATGATGCACTGGGCTCTTCCTCCCCCATGATGCACTGGGCTCTTCAGGAAGATCCCAGTGCATCATGTTATCCTGTTAAAAGGGTGACATTGTTATGAATGGACGCTATACAAATAAAGTTGAATTGAATTTTTAGAGCCTAAACAGTACTACATCAGTACTACATCAGGACTACATCTTCTGCGAGCACGCTGATGCACGTTCATGAAACTACGGAAGCAGCGGCAGACGAGATCGCGCATTCTCTTTTTCTTTCTTTCTTTGTTTTAAATCAATATCATCCCCTCTTGGACCCTCTTGTGTTTGTTCCGGTTTGTCTGCAGCTCTGTCGCTCTTAGCACAATGTAAACACAGAATTTCTTCTTCTACGCTTCTATTATCGGCAGAGTAGGCTCTGAACGCCGAGGCTCCCGAGGCTTTCGTGAACGCGCATAGACGCACTTCGTACAAGATGTTCTACTGTTTAGTCTCTAAAAATCTACTAAATGATGGTTTCCAATAAATTCTGGACGCTACCCACTCAGGACACTTGGATTACATTGGACGAGCAGTATGGAGGAATACTGACAAGTTTTTGTGGAATTTTATGGACCTTTTTGGCTCGGACCCCGGTGAACTCCATTATATGAAAGTTGCGGGGGGAAACGAGAAGCCTTCCTGATCACCGGCTACATTTGAGATATTAAAAAAGTGCTGCAGAGTCTTTCTCACCATGAGGGGAAGTGGAAGATAAAGTTACATCATTCTGTGGTGAACTGTTCCTTTAACATCCAAACACTGAATCCAAATCCAGCACTGATCAAACCCGCCCCCACCAGTGCAGGGTCCGGGTGGGCTGGTGCTGGTCTCGGCCCACCCTGAGTCACACGCCGCAAGTTTTATAAGTTGCTATAGCGACGGCGTGTCTGGAACAAACCCCCAGAAGGCCTGAGTTTACCTGAGTGCACCGCTGCAGGTGAACAGATCTTCTTCTTCTTCTTCTCCTGCATCCTGCATCCCGCTGGAATGCTTCTGGCGTTTCACGTCAAGCACTTTGAACTGTCCCGTACGTAAAACGTGCTCTAAATGAACGATTATACCGGCCTTTATTTGATTTCAGGCACTTTTTAGTTTTCTTTTTCTCAAAAATAAAATGTCAATCAAAATGAAAAGTTGCATCACCGCGCCACACCTGCTCCACCTGAGCTGTCGTCCTTCTGTGAGCCAAAACCTAAATTTGTTAACATACATTCATTGAGGATTTTATTTTAAGAATGCTTCTTTTAGTCAGATGCTCCATAGAAACCAGCGTGATGGCAATGACATTTTACAGTTTTTAGCTTATTGTGCGTCAGTGTAAACATTCTACATTCATCTGCACTGATATCGACATGCATCTGCACTGATATCTACATGCATCTGCACTGATATCGACATGCATCTGCACTGATATCTACGTGCATCTGCACTGATATCTACGTGCATCAGCACCGATATCTACGTGCATCTGCACTGATATCTACGTGCATCTGCACTGATATCTACGTGCATCAGCACTGATATCTACGTGCATCTGCACTGATATCGACATGCATTTGCACTGATATCTACATGCATCTGCACTGATATCGACATGCATCTGCACTGATATCTACGTGCATCTGCACTGATATCTACGTGCATCTGCACTGATATCTACGTGCATCTGCACTGATATCTACGTGCATCAGCACTGATATCTACGTGCATCTGCACTGATATCTACGTGCATCAGCATTGATATCTACATGCATCTGCACTGATATCGACATGCATCTGCACTGATATCTACATGCATCTGCACTGATATCTACATGCATCTGTACTGATATCTACGTGCATCTGCACTGATATCTACATCTGCACTGATATCTACGTGCATCTGCAGGTTCAGGTTAAACTTTAGACGTGCTGAAAAGTTCACATTAAAATGCGTGTCCAGGTTTTCATCGACCACCCAGTTGTTTGAGATTATGATGAAATAATGGCTGAAATGTTTATTTTTTTATCTGCTCCCTTAGGAAAAACCACTGTGCACTTTGTTTTACTGCTTTGCTCATTTCATATGAACGGATGTCACTTATGTGCGACTGACTGATAGTATGTTGTAATTCATTTAATATGGATTCACTTTGGTCAGTAAATGTGGAACGTCTTCAGGGACACGTACTGTGGTCTATTGTGGATAAATGTATTGCAATATATCAATTTTTGCAGAATCACTGTATCGTGATATTATCGTTATCGTTGGCAAAATATCGTGATGGTATCGTGTCGCAAGGCACCTGGTGATTCCCAGCCCTACTATAAAGTACCAGCTGTTTGGTAATGACACATCATAAAAATATCCTGCGACTTGTGAGTATAAATGAGGGGAAAATGTGCTGCTCCAGGATTTAAACGTCTGTCCCGCATGAGCTGGAGCCGCAGCACAAACTGACTCAGTTAAAGAATCAGATTTCAAATAAACTTTATTGATCTAAACATGTGTAACGTGGTGGTTATGACCGCAATATTAAGGGACAGACATGTTATTCAAAAAATGTATTAATGGATTGGACATCTTTGTTAAATATGATAAGAAATCACTGATTCTGTTGTATTTTACGGAATTTACACAAAAAAAATTGTACAATTTTATCTTTTTTGGGGGGTAGAAAAAAACGCACGGCATATCTAAAACCTGTTCTGGGGACAGAGGGAAAACAGGAAAATAGCTCCATGAAAATGCTTTAAAAATGTTGAAAAGCTGCTTAATGAATGTGAAATTTTAGCCTGACATGAGATTTTTTTTTTCCATCATCCCTAATTGTTAAAAATACACATTTATATTTTTTCTTAAACCACTCATAAACACATAAAAGCATGAAAGTGTCATTTAGAAGGACCTAACCCTGGTCCTGGATGCTGAACATATGTGAACATAAAGGCGGGAAATTCACGCATGTCCTCTCAGGACTGAAAACTTTGCTTTTCAGTTAATCCGGATGAAATCTGGTTTTCAGATTTTCCTTCCCAACGTGAAAACATGTAACTGTGTAACCGTTTATGAATGTTGTTCGCTCATTTCAACCCTCACATACCATAAGTTACATCTGAAATAAGTTCATTTAAACCCATTTATTTAGTCTGTTCGCTTTTCCCGTCCTTCCATTCAGCTGTTTACATGTTTAGGTGAGGTAATCCCAGCTTTAGCATGGTAGCTGCTAGCTAACATGCTAACCACCTTGATAACGTCGCTCATTTTCAGGCTCAGCTGCTGCAACTTCACAGCAGAAAACACAAATATCTCTGAGAAAATACAGATATCTCACGTCTCCTGTTTGTTCTCAGGTTCTTCTTGGCAGTCAGCAGCTCCTGCTCGATCTTTTTCTTCAGACATTCCGCCTTTTCCATCAGCAGCTCCTCGATTTCTGCAAACTTACGGATCTCCGGGAGGGAAACCGTCTTTCTCACCTTCTGTCCGCTAAATAAGGTAAACAGCGACATTCCCGCAGAGATAATGGCCGCAAACGCTGAATATCTGCTCCAGAGGATGACTGCTGACCGGAGGACAGGAGGAAAGTCCCGATGCCGCGAACCCGCTTTCAAAAGAAAACACTCACACCTGAAAGGTCCCTGTTTATTCCTGATTATTATTTATTCATGTTTACTACCACGGATGGGAAAAACTAATTAAAATGCTGTTAATGAGTTTCGTTCTGGGGAAAAAACATGACTCTAACAGGGTAATTAACCATAAAATAATATTTTATGCAAGTGGGCCAAGAGAAAGCCAAGGTTACGGGAGTTTAATATTGAAATGGATATAAACTTTAAAAATGCGCAAAGTTTAAAAAACAAAAAGACTCAAAAATTTCTCTTTCTTTCGTGTATCATGTATATATATATATATATATATATATATATATATATATATATATATATATATATATATATATATATATATATATATACTGTGTATATATATATATGTATATATATATATATATATATATATATATATATATATATGTCCGTGTGTGTATATATATATATATATATATATATATATATATATATATATATATATATATATATATGTATATAAATAAACGTGTGTGTATGTGGGCGCGTTTTTGCAGCATTGTGGGGACCATGTTCCGGATTTTTACCATCACAGTGGGGACGTCTCTGCCCTCGTGGGGACATTTTCCCTGGTCCACACAGGTACGAACCCCGTTTTGAGGGTCAAGATTAGGTTTTAGAGATTAAGTTACAATTAGGTTTAGGTTAGGATTAGGACAAGGGTTAGGTTTAGCTAATCAGTTATGGGAGTTAGGTTTAGGGTAAGGGGCTAGAGAATGCATTATGTCAATGGATGTACCCCACGGGATAGAAAAACAAAGGTGTGTGTGTTAGGGATGCACGTGATATTGAAATTTTGGCCGATATCCAATATGCCGATATTTTAAAACTCATGTGGCCGATAACCGATATCAAGATATTAAAGCTGAAAAATAAATGATGTAATATTCATTCCTTGTGCAAAATTAGAAAATACCTCAACTTGTGTTATGTGGAACCAGTCAAACTCAAGAACAGTTGTTCAAACAAAACTAATAGGATACAGTATGTGTGTTATATCGTAGAACGACCTGAGAAAAAAAAACGAAAAAAACCGGGATATTTGGTTATTTACACAAATGAGTGTGTATAAACTCTGTTTACACAGAACATCCTAAAGTCTGTAAAAAAAAAAAAGAAGAATTTCTTTATGAAGAAGAAAAAGTAGTGTTAGTTTTTTGGTTTTTTACTTTAGAAACAGCGGCCTGATCGGTTAGATATCGGTTAAATATCAGTGGGGTGGCCAATGTCCAATAATAGTTTTAAGGCTGATATAGGCCGATACCGGTAGTGGGCTGATTATATCGTGCATCCCTAATATATACAAGGAGTGCAGAATTATTAGGCAAATGAGTATTTTGACCACATCATCCTCTTTATGCATGTTGTCTTACTCCAAGCTGTATCGGCCCAAAGCTACTACCAATTAAACATATCAGGTGATGTGCATCTCTGTAATGAGAAGGGGTGTGGTCTAATGACATCATCACCCAATATCAGGTTTATTAAGCAAACAGAATTATTAGGCAACTTAACAATAAACACATATATACCCATTTCAATGATTTATTTTCAGCAGGGAAACCAATATAACAGCTCAACATTCACAAATAAACATTTCTGACATTCAAAAACAAAACAAAAACAAATCAGTGACCAATATAGCCACCTTTCTTTGCAAGGACACTCAAAAGCTGCCATCCATGGATCCTGTCAGTGTTTTGATCTGTTCACCATCAACATTGCGTGCAGCAGCAACCACAGCCTCCCAGACACTGTTCAGAGAGGTGGACTGTTTTCCCTCCTTGTAAATCTCACATTTGATGAGGGACCACAGGTTCTCTATGGGGTTCAGATCAGGTGAACAAGGAGGCCATGTCATTAGTTTTTCTTCTTTTGGACCCTTTCTTGCAGCCACGCTGTGGAGTACTTGGATGCGTGTGATGGAGCATTGTCCTGCATGAAAATCAGGTTTTTCTTGAAGGATGCGGACTTCTTCCTGTACCACTGCTTGAAGAAGGTGTCTTCCAGAAACTGGCAGTAGGAACTGGGAGTTGAGCTTGACTCCATCCTCAACCCGAAAAGGCCCCACAAGCTCATCTTTGATGATACCAGCCCATACCAGTACCCCACCTCCACCTCGCTGGCGTCTGAGTGGGACTGGAGCTCTCTGGCCTTTACCGATCCAGCCACGGGCCCATCCATCTGGCCCATACCAGTACCCCACCTCCAACTTGCTGGCGTCTGAGTGGGACTGGAGCTCTCTGGCCTTTACCGATCCAGCCACGGGCCCATCCATCTGGCCCATACCAGTACCCCACCTCCACCTTGCTGGCGTCTGAGTGGGACTGGAGCTCTCTGGCCTTTACCGATCCAGCCACAGGCCCATCCATCTGGCCCATACCAGTACCCCACCTCCAACTTGCTGGCGTCTGAGTGGAACTGGAGCTCTCTGGCCTTTACCGATCCAGCCACGGGCCCATCCATCTGGCCCATACCAGTACCCCACCTCCACCCTGCTGGCGTCTGAGTGGGACTGGAGCTCTCTGGCCTTTACCGATCCAGCCACAGACCCATCCATCTGGCCCATACCAGTACCCCACCTCCACCTTGCTGGCGTCTGAGTGGGACTGGAGCTCTCTGGCCTTTACCGATCCAGCCACGGACCCATCCATCTGGCCCATACCAGTACCCCACCTCCACCTTGCTGGCGTCTGAGTGGGACTGGAGCTCTCTGGCCTTTACCGATCCAGCCACGGGCCCATCCATCTGGCCCATCAAGACTCACTCTCATTTCATCAGTCCATAAAACCTTAGAAAAATCAGTCGGAGATATTTCTTGGCCCAGTCTTGACGTTTCAGCTTGTGTGTCTTGTTCAGTGGTGGTGGTTTTTCAGCCTTTCTTACCTTGGCCATGTCTCTAAGTATTGCACACCTTGTGCTTTTGGGCACTCCAGTGATGTTGCAGCTCTGAAATATGGCAAAACTGCTGGCAAGTGGCATCTTGGCAGCTGCACGCTTGACTTTTCTCAGTTCCTGGGCAGTTATTTTGCGCCTTGGTTTTTCCACGTTTCTTGCGACCCTGTTGACTATTTTGAATGAAACGCTTGATTGTTGGATGATCACGCTTCAGAAGCTTGGACATTTTAAGAGTGCTGCATCCCTCTGCAAGATATCTCACTATTTTTGACTTTTCGGAGCCTGTCAAGTTCCTCTATGACCCATTTTGCCAAAGGAAAGGAAGTTGCCTAATAATTCGGTTTGCCTAATACACCTGATATAGGGTGATGATGTCATTAGACCACACCCCTTCTCATTACAGAGATGCACATCACCTGATATGCTTAATTGGTAGTGGGCTTTGGGCCTATACAGCTTGGAGTAAGACAACATGCATAAAGAGGATGATGTGGTCAAAATACTCATTTGCCTAATAATAGGGGATTATCACGCTTACCGGAAGTTCCCGGTATTTGGGCACTTCCTCTTCCGGGCCATGTTAACGACAGCCGTTCCTGCTCTGTTATACTGTTTAAATCGGATAAACTCCAAACATTCTTAAGTTTTCATTCTAGACTGAAGTGATACTGGATCATGGATCAAAGCGATCGATTCGCCGCGGTGAAGGGCCGAACTTTATAATAAAACACACGTTTGTTTGTCGCCGGTGGGGCACAACACCGGCACTTCACAGCATGCTAGCATTAGCCAGCTAGCGTTTACAGACGTGCTTAACATTGTGCGTCTTAAAACACACAAACATCTGAAAATCGGGTCTGTACCCCCCCGTTTCCAGTGGAACAACTGGGGACTGCCAAGAAAGGAGACGCTTTCAGATGCTTGTGAGTTTTCAGCCGCACTAAGTTAGGCACGTCATCGAGCTGGCTAATGCTAACCTGCTAACACGACTGCGCAGTCTGCCGGCCACAAACAAACGTGTATCGTTTTATTATAAAGTTTGGTCCTTCACCGCGGCGAATCGGTCGTTTTGATCCACTTCTTCCTTAGCATCACTTCAGTTTGGAATGAAAACTTGGCATTGGCGTTTATCCGATTTACAAAGTTTAACAGAGTAGTAGCTGACGGACTACTGTTAGCAGGTTAGCATTAGCCAGCTTGATGACGTGCCTAACTTTGTGCGGCTGAAAACACACAAGCATCTGAAAGCGTCTCCTTTCTTGGCAGTCCCCAGTTGTTCCACTGGAAACGGGGGGTACAGGCCCGATTGTCAGATGTATGTGTGTTTTAAGCGCAAAAAGTTAAGCACGTCGGTAAACGCTAGCTGGCTAATGCTACCATGCCGGTGTTGTGCCCCACTGGCTACAAACAAACATGCTACGTTGTTTTATTATAAAGTTCGGCCCTTCACTCTGGAGAATCGCTTTGATCCACTTCTTCCTTAGTATCACTTCAGTCTGGAATCTGTGAAAATTTCAGTAGGGTTGGCGTTTATTCACGTTATCTACGAAGTAAAGCAGGGACATTGAACTGGGCCGGAAGTGGGCCGTCTAACTGTTTCAAACCGGAAGTTCGGAACACGGAAGCGTGATAATTCCCTATTCTGCCCCTGTATACCTATATCTATCCATCTATCTATCTATCTATCTATCTATCTATCTATCTATCTATCTATCTATCTATCTATCTATCTATCTATCTATCTATCTATCTATCTATCTATCTATCTATCTATCTATCTATCTATCTATATATATATATATATATATATATATATATATATTCTGTTGTTACTTGAAAACAAAGTTTATGTTGGTTTTTTAAGTTAGATGTTCACTGTATGATTGAAAACATACAATAAAGATTTATTTAAATAAATAAATAATTAAAATGATTGGAATTTTTTAAACACCTTTATTTAACAAATTCTCGCAAAACACTCCAAGATGAACACTGATAAAATCTTTTTTTCCAGACTGAACACACGTATATATGCAAGTATGATGGCATTTGTAATAATAATAAAATATTTCCTATTTCTTGTTTTGCATTACAACTCCAAATTCGATGTCTGTATATCCCAGTTTCGGAAAATGATCATCCTTTTCAGATATCCATGGAATGTATCCCACATGACTCTTATAGGAGAACATGCAATGAATAGGTCTTCCTGCGTTTCGATGTCCAAATCACAAAAAGAACAATTGTTCTTTGTCAAAATTAAATCTTTGTCTTAAAAATTAATTACAAGAGTAAATATCATTCAAAGTTTTATAATGTGTGTCTTTAGATTTAGGTGCTATGGGAAGAGTGAGGTATCTGGTCCTGATCTTAAGAACCATCTCTTTGGGATATTCTTTTTAAAAAAAGAAAAAAAAGAAAATTTTTAATTGTAAAATGATTGTAAGTAGCTGACTGCATAGAATGTAAATAATAAATCCAATATAAATATATAATGAATAATGTAACAAAAAGAGTAATTAATAATGATAATAATAGTATGCATCATTATTATTATCATTATTGTTGTTGTTGTTGTTATTATATTATAATGTATAATAATTAATATATATAATATGTAATAATATGTGGTAATTTAATATATAATTTATTTAAATTGATTATTATAAAATAATAAAAACTATTATTTCTATGGCTGACCGTCATGTCCTGCAGTGTGTGACGGTGACCGGCAGGTGGCGGTAGAGGGCGAAAGCACGAAGCAACTGGAAAAACAGGCGAGGGCGGGGAAGACCTGAAATTCTGGTCACGTGACAACTGTTGAACCCGGAAGATCCACGGTGCAACCAAAACAAATCAGAAGTAGCTCGTTGAGGAGCAGAAAACCACATTTTCCGCGATTGTTTGGTTCCAAATCCGTCTCATCATGGAGGGTAGGTGGTGTTTTATCAGCTGAGCGACGTGTCGCGTGGATGTTGTCTGTGTAAGTGTAGAATAATCTGACGTTACGTAGAGCCAGCGCGTTAGCTCGGTGGGAGGCTAGCCCGGTTAGCTCGCAGCTGTCAGAGCCATCAGCTCCTCTCGGCAGCTACGGGACCGGAGAGAAAAGCGACGTCCGAGGTGGCTGGAAGTGTTTCCGTGACGCTGCGTGGCTCAATGTGTTGTTGGGAATGTGGTGCAGGAATGTTGCTCCTCATTCCACTTCCTGGAACCTCCTGGAACCTCCTCTCACCAGGTTATAACTCATAAACAAACCCAGCAAACCTCCGGCATCCAAGCGGAAATTATCCGGCATCTAAAGGGAAATTATCCGGCATCTAAGCGGAAATTTTCCGGCATTTAAGCGGAAACTATCTGGCATCTAAGTGGAAATTATCCTAATTTTCCCAGGAGACCTTGAAGGCTGTTTCCAGGCTGTTTCCTCTGATATCATTTTGTTTTACTTGTGTTTTTTTTTTTTTTTAAAACTGTTATTAACTTATTTCACAACGTTATTACATTATAATTACATATTACTTTTCATTAGGGCTGGAAAAAATATCTATACACTGACATGTCCCGATATTTTCATATGCACATTTCATATTGATATTTAAAAACGCGATACTGATCTTTTTTACCAATAAAAACATGAGATTTTGTAACTGAACGAGAAATAGATCTACCGCGTTTTTAAATATTGATATATCAGTTTATGAAAATATCGCGATATTTCAGTGCATTGATATTTTTCCCATCCCTACTTTTCATTGTTCAGTGACTAGAGATGCACCGATCTGTTTTTTTTCCGATCCAGTCCAGTACTGATACCTGGGCTGATTGTATCAGCCGGTACTGATCCGATACTGTTGTTGAATGAACGAAGCGTGTACATCGCCATGTGAGTGAAGGTGAAGTGAACATTTAACCGTGTTTAAAAGACATAAACGTACTTCATATTATGAATGATATACTTCATATATACTTCATATTATGTATTAGTAAATAAAGTGTACAGTACAGGGTTCATGCAGGGTCTTTAAAGGAGGCGTTGGCCACATAGATTAACCTGGATGAAACGCCGCAGTCAGAAGTTGATTCTGTCTGTTTCTAATCGGCTCAGATCGCTGCGAGTGTGGCTACTCGGTGATTAAACTACCAACCTGTGATGACTGCAGGTAGGAAATGGCCCGGTTATGCTGATAGGCTCAGTGTCAGCTGGATATAGACAGATATTGCCTTTCAGATGTTAATAACGGTTGATAAAGATATTGATATTTTGTGATATCAGTTTTAGCACTGGATTGATTATCTGTTTTTAATGCAAAGATTTCTTTCCTGATTACTGAATTAATAGAAATTAAATAAATGAATTTCTGAGATCATTTAATGTTTCCGGGAACGCATCATGTTGGTCTTAAATATGACTCATAAAGGCCTTAAAAGGTCTTAAATGTAACCCTGACGTTAGCAGCAAAAATAAATAAATATCACTCGTGTGCTCTGCATGATGACGTAACTGAGCTGAATGCGTATGATGGACAAAAGAAGTGATTGGATCAGAATCAGCTGCATTCATCCCCTCTAGACAATTAACCAGTACTGGAGCTGATGTCTGATCTGGATATCGGATCAGTGCATCTCCATCAATTACGTTTCATTAATGAGTAATTTGATCATTTTATGCTCCTAAATAGCCTCCAATGAGGCTCAGGTGGGTTTGACTGATGCACTTAAACACCTGTGGAGCTTGTTTTATTTCCAGGTGTGAGACTCAGTCTAACAGTCAGGAGTGAAGGAACACTTTTTAATATTTTTGATTTGATTATCATAAATCTCTTTTTAAAAGTTTGCTTTCTAGCAAAGAGGTCAGAGTTAATGAAAGGAAAATATTTCAGATGGGTTTTAATTTTCCTCGTGTTTCTGGAGAAAAGCCAAACTTGACCCAAAATACCTGCAGATCTGAAATATTCTGGAAATGCATTGAACTGATGGGTTCGTATTGATCATTGCCCTTTGATCCGACATCAGTCAGTGCTGGAACACGGTGTCTGTCTGTGGTTGTCCATCTTCAGAATACTTAAACCTGCAAACTGGAGGCAGATGCAGGATGTTTGTGAATCATTTTATGTGATGCTTTTATGGATGCACGTTTCCTTTTTAAAAAACTGATACTGATTAATTTCTGCTCCTAAACGCCGATAACTGATAACCAATAACACACATGCAGACCTAATCATGACATCTAAACTATTAACTGAACCAAAAAGACTTTTCTGAAGAAATGTTTATTTTTCCAGTGAAAAACTATCAGCAGTCTAAAAGATATAAAAGAAAACTGTTCGATCTGTCAGATGCACGTCATCTTCCATGCGGAGCAGTTCTGATACAGAAGTAAGGCATCGGGATGGCAAGCGAGGAGTTAAAGGCATGGAAATGATGTTACATTCAAACATTTACTGTATGTTCACGCGATCTGGAAAAGTTGATTCGTAAACAACAACAATGATTGACGGGTCAGACTTGTTTACGTAAACAGGAGCATTAAAAAAACAAACAATTCTGGTCTCATAATGAGAGCTGAGCAAATAATAATATATATGTTATCGGGGCAAGTCGTCCTGATATCGCACTTCTCAGAATGACATCATCATTTCCTGTTATCGTCCTGATATCGGACTTCTCAGAATGACGTCATCATTTCCTGTTATCGTCCTGATATCGGACTTCTCAGAATGACGTCATTTCCTGTTATCGTCCTGATATCGGACTTCTCAGAATGACGTCACTTCCTGTTATCGTCCTGATATCGGACTTCTCAGAATGACGTCATCATTTCCTGTTATCGTCCTGATATCGGAATTCTCAGAATGACGTCATCATTTCCTGTTATCATCCTGATATCGGACTTCTCAGAATGACGTCATTTCCTGTTATCGTCCTGATATCGACTTCTCAGAATGATGTCACTTCCTGTTATCGTCCTGATATCGGACTTCTCAGAATGACGTCATTTCCTGTTATCGTCCTGATATCGGACTTCTCAGAATGACGTCATCATTTCCTGTTATCGTCCTGATATCGGACTTCTCAGAATGACGTCATTTCCTGTTATCGTCCTGATATCGGACTTCTCAGAATGACGTCATCATTTCCTGTTATCGCCCTGATATCGGACTTCTCAGAATGACGCCATTTCCTGTTATCGTCCTGATATCGGACTTCTCAGAATGACGTCATTTCCTGTTATCGTCCTGATATCGGACTTCTCAGAATGACGTCATTTTCCTGTTATCAGTCGATAACTAGAATCATGGTGCATGCCTGATGCTTTTGTCTTTGAATGATCGTAGTCAGTTTCAGCCTTTTTCTGGGACGTTTGCATCATTAACTCTGTCTCTGTCGTCCACAGACACACTCTTCCAGCTGAAGGTACGTCCCTCAGAGAAGACGTCAATGCATGCCAGCGGGACATTCCCCATCACTCATCAATACATCCGTTTCTTCTTTAACAGTTCACGTCCAAGCAGCTCGAGAGATTGGCGAAGAAAGCAGAGAAAGAGTCGGAGAAGGAGCAAGCGAAGGTCAAAAAGGTGAGCGAGACCTGAGCTGCTGGTCCGTGTTTCCGGTACGGTTCTCCCCGTTTTTCCTGCCGGCCCGTCACCCACCAGGCCCGAGTACGCTGCAGCTCGCTCTCAGTTCTTTGGGTTTCCAGGATTAATTTGATTCAGTAAGAAGCAGAAATACACAAATAATAATTTCTGTTCTCAGTTTTTGTTCGTTTTCATGCTCGTTTGAACGTATGTGGCACATCAGCTCACGTTTCTGAGCAGTAAAACATCTGAGGAGGAAAAGTGGCTCCATGTGATTGTATGACGTAATCCAGCCTCTGTCCATGAAGGAAACAGCAGTAAACCTTCCTCCCACGCAGCTGGATGGCACACGAGTGCAGCTTAAAGGAACATTCCACCACAGAATGATGTAACTTTATCTTCCACTTCCCCTCATGGTGAGCAAGACTCTGCAGCACTTTTTTAATATCTCAAATGCAGCCGGCGATCAGGAAGGCTTCTCATTTCCCCCAACCTTTATATAATGGAGTTCACCGGGGTCCGAGCCAAAAAGGTCCATAAAAGTCCACAAAAACTTGTCAATATTCCTCCATACTGCTCGTCCAATGTAATCCAAGTGTCCTGAGTGGGTAGCGTCCAGAATTTACTGGAAACAACATTATTTAGTAGGTTTTTATAGACCAAACAGTAGAACATCAGTACTACATCAGTACTACATCTTAGTTTCACCAAGCACGCATATGCGCGTTCATGAAACTACGGAAGCCTCGGTGTTCAGAGCCTACTCTGCCGATAATACAAGTGTAGAAGAAGAAATTCACTGTTTACATTGTGCTGAGAGCGACAGAGCTGCAGACAAAACGGGACAAACACAAGAGGGTCCAAGAGGGGCTGATGTTGATTTAAAACAAAGAGAAAGAGAATGCGCGATCTCGTCTGCCGCCGCTTCCGTAGTTTCATGAACGTGCATCAGCGTGCTGCAGGAGATGCGATGTAGTACTGATGTAGTACTGATGTAGTACCGATGTAGTACTGATGTAGTACTGATGTAGTACTGATGTCGTACTGTTTAGGCTCTAAAAATCTCCTTTTCTACCCCGGTCTCCCATGTTTATCGTTTAACGTCAAATCCAACTCAGTCAAATCGTTCAAAATCAATGTGATAGGCGAAAGAAGCAGTTTGATCTCAAATATCTTAGAGTTTTTTTTCTTTTTTATTTAATGCCACACGAATAACAGAAAGACGATACAAAAAAATATACACCAAAGAAGTTGGAAAGTAGGACAACATGGGGAAGACCTAACATAGCGTAGCATACGGACAAACACGGTGAAACGGAGTAAAACAAAGCAGTGCGATTATCGACGAGCGATGCGTGTTGTGTGCGTGTTGTGTGCATGTTGTGTGCGTGTTGTGTGCATGTTGTGTGCGTGTTGTGTGCATGTTGTGTGCATGTTGTGACGTTTGAGGGCAACGCGACTGGAAGTCCAGATGAAGACCCGGTGGATATAATCTACTGTACACTAGAAAACAACGGCACAACCATAGTCATCATGATGTCAATACTAATATTGCCCCCCCCCCCCAAAAGAAAAAAAATAGATAGATAAATATTTTTTCTTTTTTAAATAAAGAAGAAAAAAAAAGGAAAATGTAATTTCTAAAAGCATTTCTCTCTGTCAAAAACACTTTATTGATAATCTACGCAAATGTGGAAATTGAAAAGAAATCATTCGTTCTTTCTCTGCACCGTTTATCCAGTTCAGGGTCGCTAGAGTCTGTCCAGCTGTTACCAGGCGAGAGGCAGGTTAACCTGGACAGGTAACCAGTCTGTCACAGGCATAGACTGTATATAATTACTGGACGTAGCTTCCGGTCTCTTCTGAATAGAGAAATGTGAAGCCAGGTGGGCGTGTCTTACCGTCGCCATCTTGCCGTGTCACGTACGTCGTCACTCCAGGAAAATACTAAAATGGGCACAGCGCGGCCGCGGGGCAAATGATTGACAGCTGACGTACTGTGGGCTAAACGCTAACTGAGCTAACACGAAACTAAGAGGAGCTAACAAAGATAAGCCCCCTAAGCGGCATGGTTAAGGTAAGACATGCTTAGACTTGCAATTCGCTGACTAAAAACCGCCGTTGTGCGACTCTGTAACAAACTGAGACCTTATTAAGAGCAAAGAAAGGAGCTAACTAGGAGCCTCCGGTCGGCAGGCGGAGCTTCCGGTCTGCCGCATGTCAATCATAAGGACACGCCCTTAATTATGTGTAATTTGAAGAATAAATAACATCTAAACGAATGAGTTATAAAAAAATTCACCCCCCTCACAGTTGACATGAAGGTAAACTTGACCTATTAAACCTAAAATGATTTTTTGAACCAGGCTGTAAACCTGTTTATTTCTGCTGTGAAGTTGGCGTTTTTAACATGGGAGTCTATGGGGATTTGCTCGCTCTTGGAGCCAGCCCCTAGCGGATGAAGGCAATATTACAGAAAATGTCCATTTCCGGGTTGCATCACTGCTGGCCACCGGAGGTTGCCGCTTGGTCACAGGGCAAAAAATGTAGGCCATAAATATGAACCTTACAGCTGTTCTGCAATGAATAAACATTAAATGAATAAAATAAATATACTTTGAAAATTAAATAAGACATAGAAAAACATAAATGTATCCAAAATAAACCGTCCAGCTTTTCTGTAATTTCTCTATATTTGAAAAATAAAATAAATACACTTATTTTTATTTAAAAATTAAATGAATACATAAGTAAAAATCCCAGACTAAAGTTTAAGCTTTAGTTCAATGCAACAACATTCCAAATCTAACATTTTTGTGAATGACATCCAACAAATTTCACATATGAGAAGCCAAGAATATTCATTTTTACTTCAGAATAACTTTCAGAAAATGAGTTTGGAGATTTTTTAAATTAAGATTGAAATTTCGATTAATTGCACAGCCCGAGCACTTTATGGAGACGATGTGACACAAGAGGGGGGGCAAAGCCGATCTGAGTGGTAGGTCTAAACTTGCTATTATAAAAATGCAAGAACACACTTATTCATCACTAAAACCTGCAGACGTCGTAATTAAGTAGATTTTTAAATAAATTATAACAAATATTTGCAGTCCAACAGTCACGGAGCAAATTCTGAAAGATGTTCAACTTTCTAAGAAGTTCTATCTTGTTTTGTTAGACTGCAACTTGTTTTCATTTATAAAAGAGACAAACGTTCATGAATGACGTGGACAGAAAGTCCTCGGGACTCATGCTTGACTCGCGTACAGACATGGAAAAATAAGCCAGAGAAGACGAGTGTTGACCAGATTTCTCTCCTCAGGCTCTGCAGCAGAAGAATGTGGAATGTGCCCGCGTGTATGCGGAGAACTCCATCCGGAAAAAAAACGAAGGCCTGAATTGGCTGCGCATGGCGTCACGAGTGGACGCGGTGGCCTCCAAAGTCCAGACGGCGGTCACCATGAAAGCCGTGAGTTCTGCCGCTCGGCATGACGCGTAAACGTCAGCCCGAACCAGACAAACTGACCGTAGACGGACCTGATCTCTGCCTGCAGGTGACCAAAAACATGGGCCAGGTGACCAAGGCCCTGGACAAGGCCCTGAACTCCATGGACCTGCAGAAGGTCTCTGCAGTCATGGACAAGTTTGAGAGCCAAGTTCAGAACCTGGACGTCCACACCTCGGTGAGTGGTTCAGCCGGACCCGTCCTTCACGGCTCACCGTCCACATGCGGGCCAGTCTAACCCTGACCTCTGGTCCCGGTCCGGTCCGGTCCACTCTCTGTCCCGCACCAGGTGATGGAGGACTCCATGAGCTCGGCCATGACGCTGACCACGCCTCAGGAGCAGGTGGACGACCTGATCCATCAGATAGCCGAGGAGAGCGGCCTGGAGGTGATGGATCAACTCAACCAGCTGCCTGCCGGCGCCACGTCCATCGGTGCCGAGAGCTCCCGGAGCCAGGAGAAGGAGGACCAGCTCTCCCGGCGGTAAGGACCCGGCTTCTTGCTGCACTGCAGCTCCTGCCTGAGCAGAAATCAGCAGGGCGAGGCACCAGTAACGGCTTCATAGGACTGCAAACCAGTTTGTGTTTGTGTGTAGAACATGGAGCCTCTGCCATGCTAACATGTCCACTTCTCTGAAGGCGTCTGTGAACTGGTAAAAGACCAGTACAACCACCGTCCTGTCAGGACAGAGGGGTAGGGGTGTCCCAGTCCTGTTAGGATAGAAGGGTAGGGGTGTCTCAGTCCTGTCAGGACAGAGGGGTAGGGGTGTCCCAGTCCTGTTAGGATAGAAGGGTAGGGGTGTCCCAGTCCTGTTGGGACAGAGAGGTAGGGGTGTCTCAGTGCTGCGAGGACAGAGGATTAGGGGTGTCCCAGTCCTGTTGGGACAGAGGGGTAGGGGTGTCCAAGTCCTGTTGGGACAGAGGGGTAGGGGTGTCTCAGTGCTGCTAGGACAGAGGATTAGGGGTGTCCCAGTCCTGTTGGGACAGAGGGGTAGGGGTGTCCAAGTCCTGTTGGGACAGAGGGGTAGGGGTGTCTCAGTCCTGTTAGGACAGAGAGGTAGGGGTGTCCCAGTCCTGTTGGGACAGAGGGGTAGGGGTGTCCCAGTCCTGTTGGGACAGAGGGGTGGGGGTGTCCCAGTCCTGTTGGGACAGAGGGGTAGGGGTGTCCAAGTCCTGTTGGGACAGAGGGGTAGGGGTGTCCCAGTCCTGTTGGGACAGAGAGGTAGGGGTGTCTCAGTGCTGCTAGGACAGAGGGGTAGGGGTGTCTCAGTGCTGCTAGGACAGAGGGGTAGGGGTGTCTCAGTGCTGCTAGGACAGAGGGGTAGGGGTGTCTCAGTGCTGCTAGGACAGAGGGGTAGGGGTGTCCCAGTCCTGTTGGGACAGAGGGGTAGGGGTGTCTCAGTGCTGCTAGGACAGAGGGGTAGGGGTGTCCCAGTCCTGTTAGGACAGAGAGGTAGGGGTGTCTCAGTGCTGCTAGGACAGAGGATTAGGGGTGTCTCAGTGCTGCTAGGACAGAGGGGTAGGGGTGTCTCCGTGCTGCTAGGACAGAGGGGTAGGAGTTTCCCAGTCCTGTTGGGACAGAGGGGTAGGGGTGTCCCAGTCCTGTTAGGACAGAGGGGTAGGGGTGTCCCAGTCCCGTTAGGACAGAGGGGTAGAGGTGTCCCAGTCCTGTTAGGACAGAGGGGTAGGGGTGTCTCAGTCCTGTTAGGACAGAGGGGTAGGGGTGTCTCAGTGCTGCTAGGACAGAGGGGTAGGGGTGTCTCAGTCCTGTTAGGACAGAGGGGTAGGGGTGTCTCAGTGCTGCTTGGACAGAGGGGTAGGGGTGTCCCATTTTTTTGGGGTGTCTCAGTCCTTGTTGCTCCATTTTTAGCAGCAAGGGCATAAAAGAGAAATGGGATGGGGCCTACTCGACGGTGGTCTTGCTATGAGTTTCTGAGTGAATCGTCCCCTCGTGGACGGGGACCTTCCGTTGGGGTGCAGGACTCTGCTTGCGTCCAGTCTCTGGTAAATCCTCCCTTGTCCTCCTCAGGTTGGCAGCTCTGCGGAACTGAAGGCTGCTGCAGGAAGCCGGTGGGTCCGGATCCCCGCCATGACGGGAGCGTCGACAGATGAACTGTTGCTGCTGGAGGACCTCATAAGTCTAGTATCACCTCTGGCCTGTAAATTCACGGGAACGGCAGCAGAAAGATCAGCGGAGGAAACTCCTCTCTGCTCCTCCCTCCTGCTGCAGGCCGTCATCACATCACTTCATTGTTTTTCATCCCCTCTGTGAAATTTGGGCTTTTGGGTGTAACTTTGTGCAGAATCAGACATTTTAGACCTGATGTGAGGAGCTGATGACAGGAGGAGGGCGTGTAGATGTCATGATGGTTTTCAGACACAAACCTGTGAATCTGCGCTGACCACCGCCCCCGAGTGGAAGCAGCTCTGGGTAACACTAAAAGCGTTTACTCCTCTTCCTCCTGCGACTGATCCAGACATCCGTTTATCTGTAAACACCAGACAATCCCTGGTTTCCCTCCGCTCACGTTCGCTTCCATCGTTTTATTTTCATGCTCAGACTTTTGCTTTGAAGCCTTAACTGGATGCAGCAGAGGTGCTTCCTCCACCGGTGCCTGACTAGTCTAGGAGCCCGCAAGCTGGCTCCAGATCTGCAGATCTACACCTACAGATTCACACATCTACATCTGGAGATCTACAGATCCCAGATCTAGATCTAAACATCTACAGATCTAGATCTGGAGATGTAGACCTACAGATCTCCAGATCCACAGATCTAGATCTAAACATCTACAGTTCTAGATCTGGAGATGTAGACCTACAGATCTACACAGATCTAGAGATATCTGAGAGATCTAGACCTACAGATCTTCAGATCTCCAGATCCACAGATCTAGATCTAAAGATCTACAGATCCCCAGATCTAGATCTACAGATCTACAAATTTTCAGATCTATATCTGTAGATGTAGACCTACAGACTTAGAGATATCTGAGAGATCTAGATCTACAGATCTACAAATTTTCAGATCTAGATCTGTAGATGTAGACCCACAGACTTAGAGATATCTCAGAGATCTAGATCTACAGATCTCCAGATCCACAGATCTAGATCTAAGGATCTACAGATCTAGATCTGTAGATGTAGACCTACAGATCTCCAGATCAATATCTACAGCTCTAGAGATATCAGAGATCTAGATCTACAGATTTTCAGATCTAAATATGTAGATGTACACCTACAGATCTAGAGATATCTGAGAGATCTAGATCTGTAGATCTAGACCTACAGACCTACAGATCTAGATCTATTTTTACAGATCTAGATCTGTATATCTATACACCTTGATCTACAGATCTAGAGAGCTAGATTTGTTTATGTAGAGCTGAGATCTGGATCCTGATCATGTGTGGGGTCAACGGCGTTTTGTCTCAGCTGCTTCCAGACTTCATTCACATGTTTCTGGAGACCCACCTGTCCCAGCCCCCACCTCTATGTCCCCACCTGTCTCTGTCTCCATCTGTCCCTGTTCCAGGATTCCAGGATAGAAACTGGATCTTCTGGACCTGCTGGATCCTGATCTACTGATCTAGAGATGAAGATGCATAAAGACAGAAAATGTGCTGAGTCAGCAGACGACTTATTCTGCTGGGTGTCCGTGTTGGGGGGGGGGGGGGGGGGGGGTATTTAAACTTCTGTCGACTCTTCAGCACTTTTGTTTTGTATTTATCTCTGAAATAAAACCGAGCTGAGAAACGTTGGTGTGATTGATGCTGACGATGACGTTTCCACGGCAACGGTCTGCTGCAGCTCCTCCAGCTGTTAGAACCGGACCGCAGACGTCCAGCTGTATGACCTCCAACCAGGAAAACGGCGATTAGAAGTCGTTACAGAAACTAGACGACGGACGAGCTGCAGCAGCAGTTTGATGGAGGGAAAAACGGAACCGGAACCAGGACCAGAACCAGGAACGTTCCAGACATTTAGAAACCCAGATGACCTGGAACCAGCGAGGAAGATGGAGGTCGCAGGTCAGATACTGGCTGGACTGCACAAGCTGGAAACAGAGATGATGGTTTCAGAGATAAATGAAGAGACTAACGTTTGGAGAAGAGAACGTCTCGGTTCTTCTGGTTCTTCTGGGATCAGGAACAGCTGATGGAAAAAGGATTTTAATCATCTGTGACGTCAAAGCAGCTGCAACAAACCTGCCGAGGAAACGGTCTTCAGGAGAAACAGGAGAACGAGGACGGAAACGTTCCAGCTGGAACATCTCACTCATGTTCTATATGAGTGGAAGCTGGGTTCCCAACTGGCGGGTTATGTTCTGCTTCAGAACGTCAGATGTAACCGAGTGGACACAGAACGTTGGAGGGAAACGTTCTAGCTGTAAACGGTTTTATTGTCCTCATCTCATGTTCCACACAGGTCTCTCAGATCATTTCATCCGGATCAGAGCGGTTCTCTGTCAGAATGAGAACGGTTCTCCGTCAGAATGAGAGCAGCTCTCCATCGAGTTGAGAACGGTTCTCCATCGAGATGAGAACGGTTCTCCATCAGAATGAGAACGGTTCTCCATCAGAGATGAGAACGGCTCTCCATCAGAATGAGAACAGCTCTCCATCAGAGATGAGAACAGTTCTCCATCAAGATGAGAACGGTTCTCCATCAGAATGAGAACAGTTCTCCATCAAGTTGAGAACGGTTCTCCATCAGAATGAGAACAGCTCTCCATCGAGATGAGAACGGTTCTCCATCAGAATGAGAACAGCTCTCCATCAAGATGAGAACGGTTCTCCGTCAGAATGAGAACAGCTCTCCATCAAGTTGAGAACGTTTCTCCATCAGAATGAGAACAGCTCTCCATCGAGATGAGAACGGTTCTCCATCAAGTTGAGAACGGTTCTCCGTCAGAATGAGAACAGTTCTCTATCCTGTTGAGAATGGTTCTCCGTCAGAATGAGAACGGTTCCACATCCACTGTGAGGCCTGATGCTCCTGCTGCTGGAATGTTCCACCGGTTCAGGTTCCTGGATTTCATGCCGTCAGAACTGTGGAACCCGTTTCAGTCAACGGAGAACCGTAGCAGAACAAATCAAAGCAGACATGATTGTTCTCCACCCTCCAGAGGTTCTGTCTCCAGCTGTCCTCCAGCTTCCTGAGATGTTGGACTGAAGTCAGGATCCTGTCCTGGTTCTACTCGTTCTGCGGTTCTAGCTTACTGAACCTGGTGGCTCCAGAAATGTGGAGAACCTCCAAATGAGAACCGAGACGTTCTCCTGAACGAGGCTGCAGCGGAACGTGTGCTGGTGGAGGAAACGCTGCTCATGTCAGGTCCTGGTTCATGAATATTCAGCAGCACGGCTCCATCTGAGATGAGTCATGAGGTAAAGGGGGGGGCGCCAGGAGTCTGTCGGACCGCGACGTGTCAGCCCCCCCCCCCCGACCTGGACAGAGGGAGGACACAGAAACACAACAGCTGTCCCAGAGGTGGTTTAATACAGGGGGGTTAAGCCCGCGGTGACGTCACTGACCCGCCGCTGGGGAACTGAATAAACATGGCTGCAGCTGTGAGTCCCAGCAGGAGGTCTGGGACGGTGTCCGCTGTCCTGCTGGCTGGAGGCCGGTCAGGACCAGGGCCCAGGTGGATCAGGTCCACCTGGGTCCTGGTCCTGACCCCTGGAGACAGTCCCGGACGAAACGCAGCATGAGGACCTGAACTGTTTGATTTCAGCTCCTTCCACCAGTTTGATTCTCACATGATGACGAACTTCGTTCCGTCTTCCTGGTTCTGGTCTACCTCTGAATTATGAGCACGCGCTCCTGTCATGGGTAATCCCTGCCTCCCCCCCCCCCCCCCCGGCACAAATCACGGTGTTCCCTCCGCCATGTGACCGCCCCTCCTCATGTCTGACGGCGGAGCTCGCGCTTTGGGCCTCTCCTGGCGGATTAAAGGAAGCTGCGTCAAGGTTGCCACGGTTACGGAGACAGGCCGGAAGTTGTGGATTTGTCTTTTAAAACAAAAGCATTGAATATTTAAGCTATACTTCTCCAGGGATGGCAATGCTGTCCATCCATCTTCTGTTTTTGCACCGCAGGGGAATTTTAGATGTCAAACCTTTTATAATTTTACACGACTCACAAAAAGTGAAGGATATTTGGCATTTTGTATGATGTCAGAATGAATCTAAACCACCACAACCTTTCCAGGTGAACTGAATTGCACTTTCTCTAAACTTTTCAATGCACATGTACATTATTCAGTGGTTAAATATTTATTCTGCATTATTCTGTTCTCCAAAAAACGAAAGTTGAATATCCAAAACTTTTTGTGAGTAGTGTGCATTTTAATTTAATAATAATTAATAATTTTAACTCATCTGCATTTAATCATTCTAATAAGTTCGTACGTAGGCAGTATGGGTGTATGCTGAGAGGAATCCGGCCTTGCAGCCCACTTCCGGGTTAAAACAGAAGGAATTTTAAAATAAAAGAGTAAAAATGTATTGATCACCTCTGAACTTCCCCACAGTCATGTAAACATCATCATAATTTGCTGACCGCTCTTGTGGGACTGATTTCCCGCAATGAGGAACCGGCCTGTAGGAGGGACGTCTGATGCAGAGGACGGGCTCCCATGACGTCAGCAAAAGAACTGATACTGGACTCCGGCAGAGGTGCTTCCGTATACGTTTCATCAGTGGATGAGGTGGAAAAACCTGTGAGGACCTGGCCTGGTCTCAGTGTGGAGGGCTGGAAAAACCAGCTGGACCAGCTGGTTGCAGATTAAAAGCTGCTAGGAAGATCCTCAAACAGCCACCAGACCAGTTTCTGCTGCCTGAAGGATAAGTTAGAGCACTTCTCACAGAGAAGACTCACGAAGTTACACTCAGGAAAAAATACAAGAAACATGACAGACATCAAACGAATCAGCAACGCATCAAAAAGAAAATTGACCCCTCAGACTGATTCAGGTGCGTTTTAACTGCTTTTTAAACAACAGACTGAAAGATTTGATCAAGACTGAGAGGAGAAGTTTCTTTCTACAACTCATTCGCCTGCGAAATCAGCGTTACATTGCAAAAAAGATAACGCAATACGTATGAGCTCTGCACAAAAACTACCCCCTTTAGTTTTGGTTTTGTATTTCATGTTATTTTTTTCTTGTTTATATGTAATCTGTATTTTCCGTGTTGATTTTTTCATCGGTTGCAGGTCAAAATAAAAAACCCAAACATATCTCTGTGTGTTATTGTGCAAGTAACAAAGCTCAACAAAAAATTGGAGGGGAAAAGAGACTGTTTGTAACTACACCCTCAAAAAGGCGGAAGCTGATTCGCTTTGGTGAATTTTTAACAAGTTCTGGTCATTACATTAAAGGCCTTTTACATTTCAAACATCTTTGTTTGTCTGGACCTGGATTTCTTTCCATCTATGGATTATCCTCTACTTTTAAAGGGAAAGTTGTTGTTTTTTTTACAACCTGGATCTATTTTCTAGCACAAAATACATTCATGTCCTCACCCAGACAGTTTTGGTGCAACTCCAATGCATGTATGTCCAATATAATGGAAGTGATGCAGCAACCTGGTGCAGCCTCTAAATGAGGCATTATCTGACACAAACTCCTTTATTTCACCAATGTTTGTTACCAAACATCAGTCAGACCCCCCTGTGAGCTCAAAGCAGCTTGAAGTGGCTTTTTTGTGGTGATCGTCCTTATTTACTGACATTTTTACTGCGGCGGCTTTGATGACATCACTGTTGTGTGACACCATAGCAAGTAAAGGTCTGTAAATAAGGACGGATCAGCACAAATAAGCAACTCAAAGCTGCTTGGAGTTCACAGGGGGGTCTGACTAATGTTTGGTAACAAACGTTGGTGAAATGAAGGCATTTGTGACAGATAATGCCTTATTTAGAGGCTGCACCAGGTTGCCCGCATCATTTACATTATATTGGACATCTGATCTGGAGTGGATCTAAACAATCCACTTCCAAAAAATTTAAGCTAGCATAAACAAAATCTGGAGCGGGCCCTGAAAGATCAGTTTGTACAAAACATGGCAAAGTGAAATCAATAGTATAACATTGAAAAATATTTGTTATGTGAAAATCTCAGCTACAGACAGGCAATTTGTCATTTTAGAACAAATAACACAAGAATCCTCTAAATAACCGGTCGATATAAGGGCCTAGAAAGAAGTGTGAGAATTTGTCCTTTGTGTTGTAATGGTTGTGTAGGAGATGAACTTCATATTTTATTTGAATGTGACCTTGTATTAGTTGTTAAATATAAGTTAAAGTATTTGCCAAAGTGTTATTGGTATTATCCATCAATGTTTAAACTCATAATGTTTCTTCAGCCTGACCAACCAAAGATAAAATATTTCTTCAACAGTTCTGTCACTGTTGAATGTGTCTTTTTCTGTTATGATGTGAAGTTTGTGCTTTATACCATGTATGTGGTGATACGCAAAATGAAATGATTGAATGAATAAATATCTCCTGAAGGGATTCAAGTGACTCCAAAACTTTCTGGATGAGGAAATGAACAGATTTCATGCTGGAAAATAGGGCCAGGTTGAAAAAAAAAACGAACTTCCCCTTAAAATAACTTAGAGGGCTTTTATTGTGACACGTCATGACCGGAAGACTGCCATTTATCTGGGGACCAACTTCACCACAACACCTCCGTGCAACGAAGAAACGTCAGGAGCTACGATGCTTTCGGTTTTTATCAACCGGGGACAGAAAAACGAGGACCGACGAGGCGCCGCCTTTGTTGACCGCGACAGCGCTTCGATCTCCGGGTAGGCTGCGAGGGACCTGCCGCTGGAGAGCCGGGCTCCGACCGCGCAGGGCGGGGTGATGTTCAGGTTCCGCTATAAAGGCAGCGAGAAAATGGGAACCAGACGAGACGAGGAGCCGGCTGAAGACGCGGAGCCTGTCCACGGGAGACCGGAATGAGAAGCCGTGTGTGTGGGTGTAACCGGGCGGCGGTGTGACCGTCCTGGGGGGGCTCCTCCGCCCCCTCATCAGTAAAATGCGGACGCTCCTCGCGCTCTGTTGTCTTATCCTCGTCACCGGCGGAGCGGATCGGGCGGGGGCCGCTGGGAACCTGACCGTGGACACCGACACCAACCGGACCGCTGACAGCGGCTACATCCGGATCGGGGACGGGTCCTCGCGGGAATTCGAGTTCCCGGAAAACACGGAGGGAGTGATCGTGATCTCCAGCCGGTACCGGAGCCCCGCGGCCGGCAGGAGGGGCCGCCAGAGCCGCAAGCAGACGGTGAGAGTCCGCTCCCTGGACCCGGAGGTCCTCTCCATCCTGAACGTGACGGACAGCCACGCGGGCCCCGCCGCGAGCTACGTCATCAGCATCCGCTCTGGGTTCCCGGGCCGGGCCCAGCTCCAGATCCAGCTGCTGGACATGGACCGGGACTCGGTGCCGGTCCTGGTGGAGGAGAGGACGGACTACGCCATCAGGGTGGCGCCGGGCGGCGACCCGGCGGCGCGCGCGCAGGCCGGCGGCCTGTCTCACTTCTCGGAGAACCCGGTCCTGTTCGCCCTGCTGCCCCTCATCTTCGTCAACAAGTGTGCCTTCGGCTGCAAGGTGGAGGTGGAGGTGCTGCGGGGGCTGCTGCGGAGCCCCGCGGCGCTGCTGCTGGGGGTCCTCGCGCAGTTCCTGCTCATGCCCCTCTACGCCTTCTGCGCGGCCCGGCTCGCCTCGCTGCCCACGGCGCTGTCTCTGGGCCTGGTCATCACCTGCTCCGCCCCGGGAGGGGGCGGCGGATACCTGTACAGCCTGCTGCTGGGGGGGGACGTCACCCTGGCCATCTCCATGACCCTGGTGTCCACGGTGGTCGCCACGGCCGCCATGCCTCTGTCCTCCGCGCTGTACGGGCGCCTGCTGGGGGTTCACGCCGCCCTGCACGTGCCCTTCGTGAAGATCCTGGGCACCCTCCTCTTCATCGCCATCCCCATCTCGCTGGGCATGCTGGTCAAGCTCCGCCTGCCCGCCCTGACCCGGGTCCTGCTGGTGCTCATCCGCCCCTTCAGCCTCGTGCTGATGATCGGGGGCATCTTCATGGCCTACCAGATGGGCGCGTCCATCCTGGCCGACGTCCGGCCCCAGATCGTGGCGGTGGGGGTGACGGTGCCCCTGCTGGGCCTGGTGGTGGGGGCCGTCCTGGCCAGGATGGCAGGCCTGGCCCCGCCGCAGAGGAGGACGGTCAGCATCGAGGTGGGGGTTCAGAACAGCCTCCTGGCTCTGGCGGTCATGCAGCTGTCCTTCAGGCGCGCGGAGGCGGACTTCGCGTCCCAGGCGCCCTTCATCGTGGCCCTCAGCAGCACCTCGGAGATGCTGCTGCTGGTTCTGGGCTCCTTCGTCCAGCGGAGGCTGTGCCGGCCTCAGGAGTGATCATGGTGCGTTCGATTTCAGCTCGGAAGCCGGAAAATCCTACCGAGCTGCAGCTGGAGCCCCTGCAAACCGCCCCATACAGACCACGCCCCATATAAACCACGCCCCATACAGACCACGCCCCATATTAACCACGCCCCCATACAGACCACGCCCCATATAAACTACGCCCCACACAGACCACGCCCCATATAAACTACGCCCCATACAGACCACGCCCATTTTAAACCACGCGCCATACAAACCACGCCCACCACACGCCAGAGCTTTGCTGAGCTACAGGTCATGGAGGTCGTCTCCTCAGCAGATCGTCGCCGTGTCGCCTGATTTCTGCTGAGTTTTCTGCCGCATGAGGCCTCGCGGTGAAAATCAAACACGTTTGATTTTTTTTTTTACCTCGCGAGATGAAAAACTCACCGTGCGCTCAACTTGAGCTGCTGAGGACAGAAGATCTAGCGACCAATCAGTACGCGTACGCAGATCACATGATTTCAAGATGGCAGCTGGCGACGTAGTCCGTTACATTTTAGAGGATAAATCGGTGGAAATGCGTCCAGATTAGACCTGATATGATGTTTCCAGATATCGTCTCTGTCTCAGTTTCACTCATTTTTCTTACATGACTTCTTCTTCTTTCCAGTTTAATGGCGGTTGGTGAACTCAAAGCTGCATTACCGCCACCAACTGCTATGATTATATGTCGCAGACGATTTACTACACTAAAAGATAAATAAATCAAAATTAAATACGATAACACAATTCAGTCTTTTCTTTTCTGCTTCAGTCTTTGGATCTTTTTGCAAAATATCGTCAAGTCTTCTAATGATGACTTGACATTATGTGATCTGTTCTGATTGGTTGCTAAATCTTCTGCCTTCAGCAGCTCACGTTGAGCGCACACGGTGAATTTTTCACCTCACGAGGCAAAAAATATCAAACGAGTCTGATTTTTCACCTCAAGGCCTCGTGAGGCAGAAAACTCACCAGAAATCAGGCGACACGGCGACGACATGCTGAGCAAACGCCTCCATGACTCAGCAGAAATCAGGCGACACGGCGACGACCTGCTGAGCAAACGGCTTCTATGACTCAGCAGAAATCTCGCGTGTGCGGCAGGAATAACCACGACCCTCCCACATCGCGACAAACCCGCTCAACTTGGCGACACGCCTCACTGTCTGCGGCTCAGACTTGGAAATGCAACCGGACCGCCCGTGGAAGTCGGATTTCCTGCTCGGAAACTCGGGGTCGTCCCACCAGCTCCGACTTCCCCCACTGAAGATGCTGCTCCCGTATCAACGCTTACTGAACCCGATGGGAAACATGAATATTCACCCAAACGTTCATGCGTAGTGTCGACACATCAGTGTTGATTTGCAACCTCGCCCTGTAGAGTCGGTCCGTAACGTGAGAACATGTTTAAAATATAAAATAATGCAGCGTTCGTTAGCTTTACTGCTAACAGTAACAGTAGCTAACGTGGCTAGCCTGTTAAATCTTCCTCTGACAGCTGAAAACGGGGTTTCGCTCTGTTCTGGCTGAGATTCCGGTTTTTAAGTTTATCATAAACTATTCTTATTATTTTCTTCAGTGATGCTTGAAAGTGAACGATTGTTAAAATGAAGACGCTTGTTTTCCTCACCAGGCGTCCACTTATGTTTGGGGACATGATGTAATGGATATAATTCAGTGTGAACAAACGGAGACAGTGAAATAAAACGTTTCCTGGCAGCATCCGTACTCCCATTTTCTGACAACACGAACGCTCCCACCTGGCATGTGAGGTAATTCCCCTCTCGGAGGTAAATCGAACGCACCCTGACGCCTGATTGTAGCGGACTAACGGCGTCCCTGCAGTCCCGGTCCAGCCGGCTCTGCTGCAGCCAGGACAGCCGAGGGACTTTCTGCCTACTTTCGTGTCGTTTTGGTATTTTTTCATGAAAACCAAAGGCCTTTTACCCGCTGAGACCTTTTTGTGTTGGTTTTACAGAACTTTTTCAGATCAGATTATACTGTGATGTACTTCATGTAAATATTCCTAACAAGAGAAAATCCTATGAAGATATTTTTCTACCAGATTACTTTTTTGTAATCAGAAGAAATCAAAGACTGATTTGTATCATGTTTACAAGCGGTCCACGTGTCTTAGCCCGGGGGGGGGGGGGGGGGGGGGGGGGGGGGTCCTGTTGGTTTAAGCGGGATTATTGATGAATCTTAAAGTCATTTTGAAAGTATTTGCCACTGATTGTGTGTCCCGGATCTTTGAATCCATGTACTTGAATATTTGAAAAGAAAAATCTGAAGAAAAAGTCAATAAAAAATCCTTGTCACAGCAGATTTTCCAGAGTATGTTTACTAAGAGAGTCCTGCTCATGAGTCCCCAGGCCGATCCAGGCTGATCCAGACCATTCCAGACTGATCCAGACCATCTCAGACCATTCCAGGCTGATCCAGACCGTCTCAGACCATTCCAGGCTGATCCAGACCATTCCAGACTGATCCAGACCATCTCAGACCATTCCAGGCTTATCCAGACCGTCTCAGACCATTCCAGGCTGATCCAGACCATTCCAGACTGATCTAGACCATCTCAGACCATTCCAGGCTGATCCAGACCATCTCAGACCATTCCAGGCTGATCCAGACCGTCTCAGACCATTCCAGGCTGATCCAGACCATTCCAGGCTGATCCAGACCGTTTCAGGCTGATCCAGACCATTCCAGACTGACCCAGACTGTTCCAGGCTGATCCAGACCGTTTCAGGCTGATCCAGACTGTTCCAGGCTGATCCAGACCGTTCCAGGCTGATCCAGACTGTTCCAGGCTGATCCAGACCATTCCAGACTGTTCCAGACCGTTCCAGGCTGATCCAGACTGTTCCAGACTGATCCAGACCGTTCCAGACTGATCCAGACCGTTCCAGGCTGATCCAGACCATTCCAGACTGATCCAGACTGTTCCAGGCTGATCCAGACCGTTTCAGGCTGATCCAGACTGTTCCAGGCTGATCCAGACCGTTCCCGGCTGATCCAGACTGTTCCAGACCGTTTCAGGCTGATCCAGACTGTTCCAGGCTGATCCAGACCGTTCCAGGCTGATCCAGACTGTTCCAGACCGTTCCAGGCTGATCCAGACTGATCCAGACCGTTCCAGACTGATCCAGACTGTCTCAGACCGGTTCAGACTGATCCAGACCGGTTCAGGCTGATCCAGACCGTCTCAGAACTGATCCAGACCGGTTCAGACTGATCCAGACCATCTCAGACCGGTTCAGACGGGTTCAGACCGGTTCAGACTGTCTCAGACTGTTCCAGACCGTCTCAGACTGATCCGGACAGTCTCAGAACTGATCCAGACCGGTTCAGACTGATCCAGACTGTCTCAGACTGGTTCAGACTGTCTCAGACTGATCCAGACCATCTCAGACCGGTTCAGACTTCGCTCATGGAGACACTTCAACGTCCAAACTGAACAGAATTCTTCTGAATGTGAACAGAACAACGGCAGTAAACACTGAACAATCAGAAAAGGTTCAATTCCTGCTCAATTTGTATTTCCCATGAGCCTTTGTGGTCCAGATAGGTTGACTCTTGACCCCCCTTTGTTAATGCATGCTAAAACAACTTAAAGGGGAATTTCTCTGTTTTTTAACCTGGAGTGATGGAGAAATGAATGTTCCAGATATCCAGTATTTATCCTGCAGCAGCTAGCAGCCCGGCTAATGATCAGTATGGGGCAACTGGCCCCCGCCTCTAAGTTCACCCTAAAAACCTGCTTTTTTCCACCCTGAAGGGCTCGGATAGTCTCAGCGAGTGTCCGACATCATGCTAGAGAGGAGACCTGAACCAAAGTATCTACATTACCTGGAGATCAATGTTTGTTCTGGTGTTTGTGTCCAAATCTCACGCTGGAAATCAAATCTCGTTCCGAAATCGCACAATATGACATAATTATAATATATTATAATCTGCTAGGCTGCCTGCAGGATAAATACTGGAGTATCTGGAACATTCATTTCTCCATCACTCACATACATGAAAGGACATGAAAACACAGCTCAGGTTAAAAAAAACAAGAAATTCCCCTTTAATGAATTTACTTTGAGTGAAAGAATAGATTTATGTCAGATTAGAGAATAGGGTTTTAAAATTGTTTTGACAAAAAAAAAAAAAAGATTTCATCACTCAAAAATTAGAAAAAAATAATTGAAAATAAACTAAAAATTAATTAAACATATTAAATATAAAATAATAAAATAATTTATAAGTATATATGAACACACACAGCATGTATGATATATTGAATTATAATAAAATTATAGAATAATTGAAATAATTTTAAAAAATTGATCATTTGAAAGAAGTCTTGAATATGAACGACAGCCCAGAAGTTCTTATTTAGAGTGCAGTCTGAGCCTGATCCAGACCCTTTCAGACCCTTTCCTGATCCAGATCCAGCCGATCTGGTTCTTCACAAATCCGCCTGCGGCTGCTTCATGTTCACGCACAGACCAGAATCAACAGTTGTTGTTTTTCTTGTTTTAACATGGACGAGTGTAAAAGTCTAACATGTTATAGAAGTTTCTTTCAAACCTGGGTGAATGCAGAACGAGTTTATGAAGGAGAGAAAGTTCTTATCTGCAGCTTTGTCCCTGTGAAGGACAAGGTCCACGTTTATCAGCCTGTGAGGCTGGATCAGCTGATCAGGTTCAACTTTCACAACCGTCGCTTCCTGATGTGCAGTCAGGCGAGGTCTGGAGCTGCTTCTGACCCGGGTTTACAGCAGGAATAGACAAGTTTACAGCAGGAATAAAAATGTTTACAGCAGAAATAAACATTTTTACAGCAGATACTGTATAAACATGTTTACAGGAGAAAAAGACATGTTTACAGCAGGAATAAAAATGTTTACAGCAGATATAAACATGTTTCCAGCAGGAATGGACATGTTTCCAGTAGGATTAAACATGTTTGCAGCAGAAATAAACATGTGTACAGCAGATATAAACATGTTTGCAGCAGAAATAAAGATGTAAACAGCAGAAATAAACATGTTTACACAAGAAATAAACATGTTTACAGCAGGAATAAACATGTTTACAGCAGAAATAAACATGTTAAAGCAGATATAAACATGTTTACAAAATAAATAAACATGTTAACAGCAGAAATAAACATGTTAACAGCAGATATAAACATGTTTACACAAGAAATAAACATTTTTACAGCAGAAATAAACATGTTTACAGCAGAAATAAACATGTTAACAGCAGATATAAACGTGTTAACAGCAGGAATAAAGAAGTTAACAGCAGAAATAAACATGTTAACAGCAGAAATAAACATGTTTACACAAGAAATAGACATGTTTACAGTGGAAATAAACATGTTTACAGCAGAAATAAACATGTTTACAGCAGAAATAAACATGTTTACAGCAGAAATAGACATGTTAACAGTGGAAATAGACATGTTTACAGCAGAAATAAACATGTTTACAGCAGGAATAAACATGTTTACAGCAGAAATAGACATGTTTACAGCAGAAATAGACATGTTAAAGCAGATATAAACATGTTTACAGCAGAAATAAACATGTTTACAGCAGAAATAAACATGTTTACAGAAGAAATAAACATGTTTACAGCAGATATAAACATGTTTACAGCAAGAAATAAACATGTTTACAGCAGAAATAAACATGTTTACAGCAGAAATAAACATGTTTACACAGAAATAAACATGTGTACAGCAGAAATAAACATGTTTACAGCAGAAATAAACATGTTTACAACAGAAATAAACATGTTTACAGCAGGAATAAACATGTTTACAGCAGATATAAACATGTGTACAGCAGAAATAAACATGTTTACAGCAGAAATAAACATGTTTACAGCAGAAATAAACATGTTTACAGCAGAAATAAACATGTTTACAAGCATAAATAAACATGTTTACAGCAGAAATAAACATGTTTACAGCAGAAATAAACATGTTTACAGCAGAAATAAACATGTTTACCGCAGATATAAACATGTTAACAGCAGATATAAACATGTTAACAGCAGAAATAAACATGTAATAGCAGATATAAACATGTTTGCAGCAGAAATAAACATGTGTACAGCAGAAATAAACATGTTAAAGCAGATATAAACATGTTTACAAAATAAATAAACATGTTTACAGCAGGAATAAACATGTTTTCAGCAGATATAAACATGTTTACAGCAGAAATAAACATGTTTACCGGAGATATAAACATGTTAACAGCAGATATAAACACGTTAACAGCAGAAATAAACATGTATATAGCAGATATAAACATGTTTACAAAATAAATAAACATGTTTACAGCAGAAATAAACATGTTAACAGCAGATATAAACATGTTTACACAAGAAGTAGACATTTTTACAGCAGGAATAAACAAGTTAACAGCAGATATAAACGTGTTAACAGCAAGAATAAAGAAGTTAACAGCAGAAATAAATATGTTAACAGAAGATATAAACATGTTTACACAAGAAATAGACATGTTCACAGTAGGAAATAAACATGTTTACAGCAAGAAATAAATATATTAACAGCAGGAATAAACATGTTAACAGCAGAAATAGACATGTTTACAGCAGAAATAGACATGTTAACAGTGGAAATAGACATGTTTACAGCAGAAATAACCATGTTTACAGCCGGAATAAACATGTTTACAGCAGGAATAAACATGTTTACAGCAGGATTAAACATGTTTACAGCAAAAAATAAACATGTGTACAGCAGATGTATAAACATGTTTCCAGCAGAAATAAACATGTGTACAGCAGGAATAAACATGTTTACAGCAGAAATAAACATGTTTACAGCAGAAATAAACATGTTTACAGCAGAAATAAACATGTGTACAGCAGAAATAAACATGTTTGCAGCAAGAATAAACATGTTTACAGCAGAAATAAACATGTTAACAGCAGATATAAACATGTTTACAGCAGAAATAAATAGGTTAACAGCAGAAATAAACATGTTAACAGAAACATGACAGCAGAAATAAACATGTTTGCAGCAGGAATAAACATGTTAACAGCAGAAATAAACATGTTTACAGCAAAATAAACATGTTAACAGCAGAAATAAACATGTTTACAGCAGAAATAAACATGTTTACAGCAGAAATAAACATGTTATACAGCAGATATAAACATGTTTACAGAAGAAATAAACATGTTTACAGCAGAAATAAACATGTTTACAGCAGAAATAAACATGTTTACAGTAGAAATAGACATGTTTACAGCAGGAATAAACATGTTAACAGCAGAAATAAACATGTTAACAGCAGATATAAACATGTTAACAGCAAGAAATAAACAAGTTAACAGTAGAAATAAACATGTTAACAGAAGAAATAAACATGTTTACAGAAATAAACATGTTAACAGGGGAATAAACATGTTTACAGCAGAAATAAATATGTTTACAGCAGGAATAAACATGTTAACAGCAGAAATAAACATGTTTACAGTAGAAATAGACATGTTTACAGCAGAAATAAACATGTTTACAGCAGAAATAAACATGTTAACAACAGGAATAAACATGTTTACAGCAGGAATAAACATGTTTGCAGCAGAAATAAACATGTGTACAGCAGATATAAACATGTTTGCAGCAGAAATAAACATGTTTACAGCAGAAATAAACATGTTAAAAGCAGATATAAACATGTTTACACAAGAAATAGACATGTTTACAGCAGAAATAAACATGTGTACAGCAGAAAAAAACATGTTTACAGCAGAGAATAAACATGTTAACAGCAGAAATAAACATGTTTACACATGAAATAGACATGTTTACAGCAGAAATAAACATGTTGACAGCAGAAATAAACATGTTAAAGCAGATATAAACATGTTTACAAAAGAAATAAACATGTTTACAGCAGAAATAAACATGTTAACAGCAGATATAAACATGTTTACAGCAGAAATAAACATGTTTACAGCAGAAATAAACATGTTAACAGTGGAAATAAACATGTTTACAGCAGAAATAAACATGTTTACAGCAGGAATAAACATGTTTCCAGCAGGATTAAACATGTTTACAGCAGAAATAAACATGTTTGCAGCAGAAATAAACATGTGTACAGCAGATATAAACATGTTTGCAGCAAGAATAAAGAAGTTAACAGCAGAAATAAACATGTTAACAGCAGATATAAACATGTTTACACAAGAAATAGACATGTTTACAGCAGAAATAGACATGGTGACAGAAGAAATAAACATGTTTGCAGCAGAAATAAACATGTTTACAACAGAAATAAACATGGTTACAGAAGAAATAAACATGTTTACAGCAGAAATAAACATGTTTGCAGCAGGAATAAACATATTTACAGCAGGGATAAAAATGTTTACAACAGATATAAACATGTTTACAGAAGAAATAGACTTGTTTACAGCAGGAATAAACATGTTTGCAGCAGAAATAAACATGTTTACAGAAGGAATAAACATGTTTACAGCAGAAATAAACATGTTTGCAGCAGATATAAACATGTTTACAGCAGAAATAAAAACGTTTACAGAAGAAATAGACATGTTAACAGCAGAAATAAACAAATTTGCAGCAGAAATAAACATGTTTACAGAAAAAATAAAAATGTTTACAGCAGGAATGAACATGTTTGTGGCAGAAACAAACAAGTTTGCAGCATATATAAACATTTTTGCAGCACAAATAAACAAGTTTGCAGCAGAAATAAACATCTTTACTACAGAAATAAACATGTTTGTAGCAGAAATAAACATGTTTACAGCAGGAATAAACATGTTAACAGCTGAAAAAAACATGTTTACAGCAGATATAAACATGTTTACAGCAGATATAAACATGTGTACAGCAGAAATAAACATGTTTACAGCAGGAATTAACATGTTTCAGCAAGAATAAACATGTTTAAAGCAGGAATATACATGTTTACGGTAGAAATAAACATGTTTATAGCAGATATAAACATGTTTATCTCGTAAATCCTAATGTCTTTGCCTGTTTAAATAGAGGTTAAATAAAAAAAAACAAGCAAAAACTCTTTTAAAGAAAATCTGAAAGTTATTTAGTCACCTTCAAGTTCAGCAGTGCACTTGATCAGAAACGATTTAAGAACACAAAGACCAGTCTAGTTAGTCCAGGAGGAACAGAAGAGAAGAGGGAACAATGACCGAGTGAATATACACATAACTGTCTCACATTAATGACATCATCCCGTCTGCCTACGTCTGCCTGCAGAACATCTCTCGTCTCGTCCCTCTCTCACTCCCCAAACTACCACCATCCTTTTCACAGTCTCATGACCTCTGACTACTGTGATTCATTTCTGTTCCACCTCCCAAATAAGTCCCTCCAGAAACCGCAGTTCCTTCACGTTAAGACCCCTACCCGCTCCCGACCATCCTCCATCACCTTCCATCTCTGATCTTCACGTTAACACCCCTACCCGCTCCCTACCATCCTTCCTCACCTTCCATCTCACCCCCCACCATCCTTCCTCACCTTCCATCTCTGATCTTCACGTAAACACCCCTACCCGCTCCCTACCATCCCTCCTCACCTTCCATCTCTGATCTTCTTCATGTTAACACCCCTACCCGCTCCCGACCATCCTCCCTCACCTTCCATCTCTGATCTTCACGTTAACACCCCTACCCACTCCCTACCATCCTCCATCACCTTCCATCTCTGATCTTCACGTTAACACCCCTACCCGCTCCCTACCATCCTCCCTCACCTTCCATCTCTGATCTTCACGTTAGCACCCCTACCCGCTCCCTACCGTCCTCTATCACCTTCCATCTCTGATCTTCACGTTAACACCCCTACCCGCTCCTTACCATCCTCCATCACCTTCCATCTCTGATCTTCACATGAACACCCCTACCCGCTCCCTACCGTCCTCCCTCACCTCCCATCTCTGATCTCCTTCACGTTAACACCCCTACCCGCTCCCGACCATCCTCCCTCACCTTCCATCTCTGATCTTCACGTTAACACCCCTACCCACTCCCTACCGTCCTCCCTCACCTTCCATCTCTGATCTTCACGTTAACACCCCTACCCACTCCCTACCATCCTCCCTCACCTTCCATCTCTGATTTCCTTCACGTTAACACCCCTACCCGCTCCCTACCGTCCTCCCTCACCTTCCATCTCTGATCTTCACGTTAACACCACTACCCGCTCCCGACCATCCTCCCTCACCTTCCATCTCTGATCTTCACGTTAACACCCCTACCCGCTCCCTACCATCCTCCCTCACCTTCCATCTCTGATCTTCACGTTAACACCCCTACCCGCTCCCTACCATCCTCCCTCACCTTCCATCTCTGATCTTCACGTTAACACCCCTACCCGCTCCCTACCATCCTCCATCACCTTCCATCTCTGATCTTCACGTTAACACCCCTACCCACTCCCTACCATCCTCCATCACCTTCCATCTCTGATCTTCACGTTAACACCCCTACCCGCTCCTTACCATCCTCCCTCACCTTCCATCTCTGATCTTCACATTAACACCCCTACCCGCTCCCTACCATCCTCCCTCACCTTCCATCTCTGATCTTCACGTAAACACCCCTACCCGCTCCCTACCATCCTTCCTCACCTTCCATCTCTGATCTCCTTCACGTTAACACCCCTACCCGCTCCCGACCATCCTCCCTCACCTTCCATCTCTGATCTTCACGTTAACACCCCTACCCACTCCCTACCATCCTCCATCACCTTCCATCTCTGATCTTCACGTTAACACCCCTACCCGCTCCCTACCATCCTCCCTCACCTTCCATCTCTGATGTCCTTCACGTTAACACCCCTACCCGCTCCCTACCATCCTTCCTCACCTTCCATCTCTGATCTTCACGTTAACACCCCTACCCGCTCCCTACCATCCTTCCTCACCTTCCATCTCTGATCTCCTTCACGTTAACACCCCTACCCGCTCCTTACCATCCTCCCTCACCTTCCATCTCTGATCTTCACGTTAACACCCCTACCCACTCCCTACCATCCTCCATCACCTTCCATCTCTGATCTTCACGTTAACACCCCTACCCGCTCCCTACCATCCTTCCTCACCTTCCATCTCTGATCTTCACGTTAACACCCCTACCAGCTCCCTACCATCCTTCCTCACCTTCCATCTCTGATCTTCTTCATGTTAACACCCCTACCCGCTCCCGACCATCCTCCCTCACCTTCCATCTCTGATCTTCACGTAAACACCCCTACCCGCTCCCTACCATCCTCCCTCACCTTCCATCTCTGATCTCCTTCACGTTAACACCCCTACCCGCTCCCTACCATCCTCCCTCACCTTCCATCTCTGATCTTCACGTTAACACCCCTACCCACTCCCTACCATCCTCCATCACCTTCCATCTCTGATCTTCACGTTAACACCCCTACCCGCTCCCTACCGTCCTCCCTCACCTTCCATCTCTGATCTTCACGTTAACACCCCTACCTGCTCCCTACCATCCTCCATCACCTTCCATCTCTGATCTTCACGTTAACACCCCTACCCGCTCCCTACCGTCCTCCCTCACCTCCCATCTCTGATCTCCTTCACGTTAACACCCCTACCCGCTCCCTACCATCCTCCCTCACCTTCCATCTCTGATCTTCACATTAACACCCCTACCCGCTCCCTACCGTCCTCCATCACCTTCCATCTCTGATGTCCTTCACGTTAACACCCCTACCCGCTCCCGACCATCCTCCCTCACCTTCCATCTCTGATCTTCACGTTAACACCCCTACCTGCTCCCTACCATCCTCCCTCACCTTCCATCTCTGATCTTCACGTAAACACCCCTACCTGCTCCCTACCATCCTCCCTCACCTTCCATCTCTGATCTCCTTCACGTTAACACCCCTACCCGCTCCCTACCGTCCTCCATCACCTTCCATCTCTGATCTTCACGTTAACACCCCTACCCGCTCCCTACCATCCTCCCTCACCTTCCATCTCTGATCTTCACGTTAACACCCCTACCCGCTCCTTACCATCCTCCCTCACCTTCCATCTCTGATCTTCACATTAACACCCCTACCCGCTCCCTACCATCCTCCCTCACCTTCCATCTCTGATCTCTCACGTAAACACCCCTACCCGCTCCCTACCATCCTCCCTCACCTTCCATCTCTGATCTCCTTCACGTTAACACCCCTACCCGCTCCCTACCATCCTCCATCACCTTCCATCTCTGATCTCTCACGTTAACACCCCTACCCGCTCCCTACCATCCTCCATCACCTTCCATCTCTGATCTTCACGTTAACACCCCTACCCGCTCCCTACCGTCCTCCCTCACCTCCCATCTCTGATCTCCTTCACGTTAACACCCCTACCCGCTCCCTACCATCCTCCCTCACCTCCCATCTCTGATCTCCTTCACGTAAACACCCCTACCCGCTCCCTACCATCCTCCCTCACCTTCCATCTCTGATCTCCTTCACGTTAACACCCCTACCCGCTCCCTACCGTCCTCCCTCACCTTCCAGTTCCTCCGACCCGTCTTGTCTCACTGGGGAACCGGGCATTTAGTCACTCTGCTCCCCATCTCTGGAACTCCTTCCCTCCTGATCTCGGGCCTCTAGACTTCTTCCCTCTTTTCAAATCCAGACTCCAAACCTTCCTGTTCAGACAGTCTTATTCCACCTAAGTCCACATGCATCACTCCAACGTTGTTTTTCCCTGTTTTATTTCCTGTTTTGTTTTCTGTGGAACCTCTAATGCTTGTGTTTTTATTGTTTTAGCTTCCTGTTTTTAACGTTTTATCTGCTTGTATAGTGTCCTTGGGTGCTTAGAGAAGGCACTTTCAAATAAAATGTATTATTATTATTATTCTCATTATAACAGGACCAGAGCTGCTGTAGAGGACCAGAAACACCACTGCGCCTCCAGAATGCACCAAGTAGTTGTGAGGGACGACTTTGTGGATATCAGCAGATCAGTAATAATTAGAGATCCATTTTTTTCTGATCCAATCTGATAGCGATACCACGGCTGAGCTTATCAGCCGATACCCAATACCAATCCGATACTACTGTTAAATGAACTGCATTCCTCACCCTGTGAGTGAAGGCACCACGCTCCACATAAACATTTAGCCTTGTTTATAGAAAGGTAACATAGGAACATGCTTAATTTGATTTTTTAACAAATAAAAAAGTGTACATTTATCAGGATATAAATGAAGACAGAAATGACTGGATCGGACACATTCATCCGATATCCAATCCAGATAATTTGTCAGTATCGGAACCGATATCCGACCTGGGTATTGGATCGTGCATCTCTAGGAATAACGCATAAAATCTGGAAGACCCGGCATGTCTTGGTCATTGGAGAATGGTTCTGCTAATTCTAGGAGTTTTTCCTTCCCGTAAAAACCAGAAATCATCTCCTCTACGGCACTGAACTGATCAACAGAGGGAGACACTGGAAAAGATCCAGAAACCAAGGAGGGACGTTTGTTTTGCAGCTTTCCAGAGTGAGATGGTCGAGCAGCGCTGGAATCCGTCTCTCACGCTGGTAAAAACTCACACCTATGAGTGACTTCAGGGTTTGTAAGGTTCATGCTGTGTTCAGGTGTCTCGGGATTCCAAACAGATGTGAGTTGGTGAGATCCTCACCAGGGATTTTGCGTTCCGGTTGCAGCAACTCAGGGAAAAATAGAAATCTCCAAAACAACCTATTTGTGAACTAGAACAGCTGGAAAATAACACAGATGTTATAACACTGTTACCATGACAACAACAGCCAATTTCAGTGTGTGTGTTTAATAAACAACACATATTCACGCTGTATACTAATGAAAAAAGATGCTGTGACACAGTAAAGTCCAGTAACAACAACTTGGTGCTGTTTACACTTGAAACTGATGAACAGAAAATATCTGATATTGAAGTTTAATAGACAACAATGATCCTGGACACAGACATTTTTCTTTTTTTTCAACCTGGACCTTATTGCTAGGAGTTTATACATGCATTTACTCACCGGTAAAGTTTCTGCATCACTTTCAGTCCTTCGGAAGATATTACGTAGAGTCGTCCTTCGGCGTGCGTCCTGTATAATGGCTGAGACGGGGCAGCCTCTATCAGACATTATCTGCAGTAAAACTCCTTCATTTCATAAATACTTTAAGTAGAATGAATGAACGAGTACTATTGTTCTGAGAGTTCAGAGTTTCTCTAAATTGTGTTTTTGTTGTTGTCTGGGTAGCAGCTGCTCTCAGCTGCACTACGGAAGCGCACATCGTGAACGCACGGCCCTGAAAAGTGTGTAGAACCCTGATAACTAACAGAAAGATAAATCTGGACTCACGGGACAATAGTACTCGTTCATTCATTCTACTGAAAGTATTGATGAAATGAAGGAGTTTTACTGCAGATAATGTCTTATACACACACCGGCCACTTTATTAGGCACACTTGTCCAACCGCTCGTTAACGCAAAATTCTAATCAGCCAATCACATGGCAGCAACTCAATGCATGTAGGTATGTAGACATGGTTCAGACGATCTGCTGCAGTTCAAACCAGCATCAGAATGAGGAAGAACGGTGATTTACGTGACTTTGAACGTGGCATGGTTGTTGGTCTGAGTATTTCAGAAACTGCTGATCTACTGGGATTTTCCTGCACAACCATCTCTAGGGTTTACAGAGAATGGTCCCAAAAAGAGAAAATATCCAGTGAGCAGCAGTTCTGTGGGCACAAATGCCTTGTTGATGCCAGAGGTCAGAGGAGAATGGCCAGACTGGTTCCAGCTGATAGAAAGCCAAACAAGTAACTCAAATAAGCACTTGTTCCAACCGAAGTCTGCAGAAGAGCATCTCTGAATGCACAACACATCCAACCTGGAAGCAGATGGACTACAGCAGCAGAAGACCACACCGGGTGCTGCTCCTGTCAGCTAAGAACAGGAAACTGAGGCTACAATTCACACAGACTCACCAACATTGGACAATAGAAGATGGAGAAATGTTGCCTTGTCTGATGAGTCTCCATTTCTGCTACTAAATTCAGATGTAGGCTCAGAATTTGGTGTCACCAACATGAAAGCATGGATCCATCCTGCCTTGTATCAGTGGTTCAGCTTGGTGGTGGTGGTGTGATGATGTGGGAGAGATTTTCTTGGCCCACTTCAGGCCCCTTACTGTACGTTCAGACCAAAAGCGACAAAAGCAGCAAAGACGCCTGAGGCTGGGCAACAAACAGGACAGCTTCCAAAGCAGCAAGATATTTTTGCCGCTTTGGTCGCTCATTACGTGACTGATGTCAAAGTTAAATTGTACTGGTCATTTAAAGGAGCCGCACAGCGACTTCTGGACGGCATCGTTGCTGTTGCAAGTATTGTTGTCATGGAGAGCTTTATATGTGAGAAGAAGAATTTTAAATTCTATTCTGAATTTAACAGGGAGCCAATGAAGAGAAGCTAGAACTGGAGAAATATGATCTCTCCTGCTGGTTCTAGTCAGAACCCTAGCTGCAGCATTCTGGATCAGCTGGAGACTTTTCAGGCATATTTGGGGCAGCCCAATAATAAGGAATTACAGTAATCCAATCTGGTAGTAACAAAAGCATGGACTAGTTTTTCTGCATCGTCCTGAGAGAGGATGTTTCTAATTTTAGCAATATTACGTAGGTGAAAGAAGGCGGTTCTACAAAACTGTTTTATATGGGAGCTGAAAGACAAATCCTGGTCAGAAATGACTCCAAGATTCTTCACTGTGGTGCTGGAAGCCAAATTAATGCCATCCAGATCAACTATAAAGCTAGATAATTTAGTCCTGAGTTTTTCAGGTCCAAAGACTATAACCTGGTCTGGTCTGAATTTAGAAGCAGAAAGTTCAGGGTCATCCAGGTCTTTATGTCACTAAGACATCTTTGTAATCTAACAAACTGATTGGTTTCATCAGGCTTCATAGATAAGTATATCTGAGTGTCGTCTGCATAACAATGAACATTTATGCCATGTTGTCTGATGATATTACCCAAAGGAAACATGTATAATGTGAAGAGAATTGGTCCGAGCACAGAACCCTGGGGAACTCCACGAGTTACTCTGGTGTGTGATGAAGACTCGTTGACAAACTAAAATCTATCAGATAAATTGGTCCGTCACTCAATGCAGAAGACGGAGCAATACCATCGGAAACTATTTTGTTGTGGTAATCTGTTTGCTGCCCCCCCCCCGTCTGTCACGTCTGCGAATGTAGGGGAAATCTCGAGCCTGTGACGTGCGGGGACGCAGGAGGGATTCGCACTAGTGATGCCGGGGCCGACCCCTGTGCCGCAGGGACCTGCGGTGTGATATTTAAAAATGCATGTGTTGATGTGGAAGCTGCCGTGTTATTTGGCAGCAGAATCAGGTAGATTTCTGTAACTGAGGCTGCGGTGTGTCCGTGCGTAAAACGCAGCGCTGTGTCTGTGCGTAAAACGCAGCGCTGTGGCGGCGTGCCGACATCAGCTGTTGCTTTTTTCTTCAACAGTGTTGTACTGCGGTTAGATTCTACGTAGACTTTTTGGAGAAAGTAAACACAGACCTGAATGGGTATCAGTGAATGCTGAGTGGGTGTTAAACACAAGCATGTGTTTGTATGCGTTTGTGCGTCATGGCTGTTGGTGTGGCATTAAATAAAAAGTTTAACAGCTCCATAAATGATTTCGTCGGCACCCCTGTGCACCTACAGGAAGAAATAGTCTGGCATCGCCATGAGTGGATTTAATAGCTGTGGGTCGGGACGGGCAAGATTATTGAAATATGCGCATCAATCCGCGCATCACTTTTTCCCAAGGCTGTGGCTGCGCCTGCACCTGCTGTTACAATAATAGATTGTGTCGGCTAATAGATACAATATTTAAAGTGACATGGGGCTGCGAGGAGGCTGCTGGAGCCTATAAACAAATATGTTTCACAAATATGTAATAACCGTGCACTGAAAAAAAGAACCTGTTGGATTTACTTAATTCAATAATGGGCAGTGGTTGCACACAGATGATTTGCTTTGGCAGCAACCCTAAAATTTGAGTTAAATTCACACAAACTACTCATATTTAATAAACCTGAATATTTCATGTTGATACAGAGTGATTGAAATAAACTTTGATCAAGTAATTTGAGTTCTTGGAACATTTTAAACCTTCACAATTTCATCACTTTATTCCAGATTATCCAATAACTTTTACTCTAACACCATTTGGTCACTTATACTCTCCATGTTATTTTCACATTACATCAAGGGTATCCAGTCCTCAAGGTCACAGTCCTGCAGGTTTTTTAGGCCTCCGTGCTTCAACACACCTGACTCAAATTAGTGAGTCATTGTTCAGAACCTGTTACGCTGATTAATTCATTAATTTGAATCAGGTGTGCTGAAGCAGGAGGGGTGGGGGGTGGGGGGCATTAAATACCTGCAGGACAGCGGTACCTGAGGACCAACTCCCCCCACCCAGTGTTTCACTTTTAGTCTAGATTGACACACCATTGATTAATGCGTGACACTAGGAATGGCTGTTTTTACCATTCCAGTAATCAATATCATACTGGTGCACAGTGGCTATCAGTGAATGTGGAGCAAATGTCCGGATGGGGATCCAGTCATGGGACTATATGGACTTAAGTCATGGTGAAGACAAGAACAGAGGGTGGCATAATGGGAAATATGCAAACAAGCCATCTACCAGGGACCAATCACAGCAACCGTTACGGTATCAACTGAAAAATCATATTTGGTTGCAATTTGTTTGTTTTTTGTCCTCCTTACTACGGCTTTATTGTTATTTTGCCACAACAGTGTTTCCATGCAGTGTGTTATTTGCTCTGATGGAAAAGATAAATATTGAAGACAAATTAAATTATTTTGCTTTACATTCATTTGAGTTTCACCCTTAAAATCTCTGATTTGCCCAAAGGTCACTGGTATATTTTCACTTTGACCCTTGAAGACAGAAGTTAAGGTGCCCCTGCCACAGAAAATATGTTGGGAAACTTAAACAGACAGTTTAACTTTTTTTAATGAGCAGTATCACCACTTATCTTGACCAACAACAGCAAAATCCGGTTAAATGTGCCTTACCACATCGAGGATGAGATACAAGGAGGGCTTGGACAGGGTTTGAACCCCAACCTCCAACATGACAGTCACTCACACTAACCAGTCAGCCAGGGGAAATCTTGGTAGCCAGCCACCCTGAGGTAGGATTATAACTTGGAGGTAGAGGTGGTGAGCGAACATAATAAACTTGTTCAGTTATTCTATTGAAACCTTTTCAGTCAACATGATTATATCTAGTAAATGCACTATTTTTTCTACATTAAAGAAACATAATAATCATGTTTACAGAGGAACATGGAAAATTGCAAATGGGCTAAATTTATTACAGTAAATCCAAAACCTCTCCTTTTTTCGACCACAAGTCTACTCCACACAGCTCACACTCTCCCTCACCACCTCTCCTCTTTTCTTTCCACATAAATATTTTTTCCCACTCTCTTTGTTCTCTTAATTTTTATTTTTCTCCACTTCCTCTCATATTTTTCTTTCTCAACCCCGGGCAGGTAGTACCCAACATTTGCTCTATTCCACTTTACTGGATGTAAAAAGGAAATACCAACTTACCACATCAAATTGCATCTAAATATGTGCACATGACACTCTTATCTATCTTTTCAACCACCGTCTTGCACATCCTCACATCTGCTGCCGCCCCACTCTGTCCCTTTTCAACATTTTCATTCCCCCTCTCGTCTTACACACTTCTCTCCCCACACCCAAAATTTTTCTCCACTTCGCAACTAACCCAACTAGCCCCAACTACCACTACCCTACTACAATCGAAAATCGGCAAATAATCGTTAGGTGCCCCACTAACAAAAGGCCTTTACACCCCATAAGCTCTCAAAACCACAACGAAGCAACCAATCACTCCCATTAAAACCAAAACGGACCAAGCTACAAGAAACTCATCTAATTCTGAAAGAATGCTAACAAACCTCTAAACCTTTCCCTCCCTCACCCCCAACAAAGAACATAAACACCTCTTTCTCTCAACCAACAAACAGACCAAACCTACACCAAACACTTTCCAACACAAAAAGGAATTCTATCAAAGCTTTCACAACTTTAAAAAGGTCAAAACCAAACAAACAAAGCACTTTATACCACCCCAAAACCTTTTCCTAAAATTCTCAAAAGCTTTCACAACTGCAAATCATCTCAAAGCATCTCCAAACCCCAATCCAAAACCAAAACACCAACAAACCTCTTTTAAAACCCACAATGTAACTTTTTCACCTTAAAAATTTCTACTCTTTTATCACCCAACATTATCATTGCTTTTCACTACCCCACACACCCAGCTCAAAACTCACCATTAACTTTTCCCATCCCCCACGTGCACTCTATTCAACAAACAACATACACAGCGGTGTTTTAACATGCATCAGCAATCACAAAACAAGGAAACACCGGAAAAAGAGAGGAAAAGAAAGAAGGAAGGACAGAACAAATTCAAGAAAACTCTTTTACCGCTAGGCGCAGCCAGGTAAGAGGAGGAGCCAGTAAGCTGTCGTAGGGGCACGCACTAAAAACTCTAAAAGTTGTGTAGTGGACTCTAAAGCTACATCCCCACAAAAAAATATGAAACAGAAAAGATTTGATCCTCCCATCGTTCTCTTCCATCCAGATATTCAATTAATCCTAAATTTCCGTCTTTTTATTTTTTTTCTTTCTCATTTTTTTTTAAACCTACCAACATACTTATATTCCAAATTCTCCCATCAATAGAACGTGTCCATCACTTCTATCCACAGGTGTAAAAGAAGCACAGGCATGCAACTTTTTTACACTTTATGAAAGAACCGCTCTCAAGCTCAAACCAAAGTTTGGGGAGGGGATATGGTGGGGGTGTTTTCAGACTGGGCTGGCCCCTTAGTTCTATGAAAGAACCTAATGCTTCAGCATACCAAACATTCTACAATTCCATCTCCCAACTTTTGACCAGTTTGGCTGGCCCCTCCTCTTCCAACATACTTGCACCATGCACAAACAGCCATGAAGACCTATGCAGAGTCTGGTGGAGGACTGGACTGCCTCACAAGTCCTGACCTCAACCCCATAAACACCTTTGAAACAACAACTAACCAACCTTCTGCCAACATCATACCTCACAAATTGCTTCTGAAAGGTCAAAGATCCCAGAAACACTCCTAAACCTTTGGACAGCCTTCCCAAAAGAAGCTGTTCTAGCTGCAAAGGTGGACCAACGTCATCCTAACCCTCTGGATCAGAAGACGTTACTAACTCAAGGATCAGGGCAGGGAACGATACTTTTGGCAGTATAGTGAACTAGAAACCAGGCAGAGAGGACTGGGACCAGAATACACCTCTGGGGCCCTCACTTGCAACTGACAGTAGTCAGCTGCGGGTCGGGTCAATGACAAATGCGTGTCCCTCCCATGCCTGCTCGTCCATCATGTGTGTCCCCTTGCTATACCCACCATTTATTAAAAAGTAGGCCTATATGTTGTTTTTATGGTAGGGGGGGGGGTCTTTATTTTAAATATAAAAATACTAAGCGTCAGCAAAATATGTGGCAGGATTTGCACTGTTTTACTACAAACATTTTTGGTGACGAAACAGTTTGTCTTTTCCTTAGGTTTAGGAGGGTTGTGTTTTTTTAAGGGCAGGGACTTCAAGTACATTCTTCATGGGGCCCCAAATTCCTTGAAATGGCCCTGGGCACAGCTTTACACGCTGGACCTTTCTCCTCCACATATTCAGCATCTGTCCCGAGCAGAGCAGGTGTACTAACGGTACTGAAGACTCTGGATTTGCAGACTAGGACTGGAACGTACTCCTGTCCTGGTACGTGTGTCACAGGATGTAGATTGCATTGTCCATAGCAAAATGATGGCGCGACTCAGGCAACCTGCTGTAGCGTCTGCATCCTCCACCAGTCTGTCCGCAGGTATCAGCGCTCCGTGACATTCGGGCTCCCTGGCTGGACTCGAGCACTTCCTCGTTTTGGAGCAGGAGAGGGGAGGGCTCCACAGCAACACCTGAAACTTCTACAGTTATGTGAAAAAGTGTTTGCCCCCTTCTTGATTTCTTAATTTTTTCTTAATTTTTTGCATGTTTGTCACACTTAAATGTTTCAGATCATCAAACAAATTTAAATATTAGACAAAGATAACACAAGTAAACACAAAATGCAGTTTTTAAATCAAGGTTTTTATTAGTAAGGGGGGAAAAATCCAAACCTCCATGGTCCTGTGTGAAAAAGTGATTGCCCCCCCCTGTTAAAACATAAATTAACTGTGGTTTATCATCTTTGGAAAGCTGAGTTCAGTTTCTCTATCCACATCCAGGCCTGATTACCCACACCTGTTCTCCATCCAGAAATCACTGAAATAGGACCTGCCTGACAAAGTGAAGTAGACCAAAAGATCCTCAAAAGCTAGACATCATGCTGCCATCCAAAGAAATTCAGGAACAAATGAGAAACAAAGTCATTGAGATCTATCAGACTGGAAAAGGTTCCAAAGCCATTTCTAAAGCTTTGGGACTCCAGAGAACCACAGTGAGAACCATTATCCACAAATGGTGAAAACATGGAACAGTGGTGAACCTTCCCAGGAGGGGCCGGCCGACCAAAATGACCCCAAGAGCACAGCGACGACTCATCCAAGAGGTCACAAAAGACCCCAGAACAACATCCAAGAACTGCAGGCCTCACTTGCCTCAATGAAGGTCAGTGTTCATGACTCCCCCATCAGAAAGAGACTGGGTGGCAAAAATGGCTGCATGGCAGAGTTCCAAGACCAAAACCACTGCTGAGCAAAAAGAACATAAAGGCTCGTCTCAGTTTAGCCAGAAAGCATCTTGATGATCCCCAAGACTTTTGGGAAAATACTCTGTGGACTGACGAGACAAAAGTGGAACTTTCTGGAAGGTGGAGGTCCCATTACATCTGGCGTAAAAGTAACACGGCATTTCAGAAAAGGAACATCATAGCAACAGTAAAATATGGTGGTGGTAGTGTGATGGTCTGGGGCTGTTTTGCTGCTTCAGGACCTGGAAGACTTGCTGTGGTAAATGGAACCATGAATTCTGCTTCTACCAAAAAATCCTGAAGGAGAACGTCCGGCCATCTGTTGGTGACCTCAAGCTGAAGCGCACTTGGGTTCTGCAGCAGAACAATGATCCAGAACACACCAGCAAGTCCACCTCTGAATGGCTAAAGAACAACAAAATGAAGACTTTGGAGTGGCCTAGTCAAAGTCCCCACCTGAATCCCATTGAGATGCTGTGGCATGACCTTAAAAAGGCGGTTCATCCAGCAGGATAATGCGCCATGTCATAAAGCAGAAATCATCTCGGAATGGTTTCTGGAACATGACAATGAGTTCATTGCACTCAATGAACTCATTGCACAAATGTTCTCCACAGTCACCAGATCTGAACCAACCAGAGCAGCTTTGGGATGTGGTGGAACGGGAGGTTCTCATTACTGATGTGGTGTAACGGGAGGTTCCCATCATGATGTGGTGGAACGGGAGGTTCTCATCATGGATGCGGTGGAACGGGAGGTTCTCATCATGGATGCGGTGGAACGGGAGGTTCTCATCATGGATGCGGTGGAACGGGAGGTTCTCATTACGGATGTGGTGGAACGGGAGGTTCCCATCATGGATGCGGTGGAATGGGAGGTTCTCAAGGAATGGGAGGTTCTCATCATGGATGCGGTGAAATGGGAGGTTCTCATTACGGATGTGGTGGAACGGGAGGTTCCCATCATGGATGCGGTGGAACGGGAGGTTCTCATCATGGATGTGGTGGAACGGGAGGTTCCCATCATGGATGTGGTGGAACCGGAGGTTCCTATCACGGATATGGTGGAACGGGAGGTTCCCATCATGGATGAGATGGAACGGGAGGTTCTTATCATGGATATGGTGAAATGGGAGGTTCTCATCATGGATACGGTGAACGGGAGGTTCTCATCATGGATGCTGTAGAACGGGAGGTTCTCTTCACGGATGCGGCTGAACGGGAGGTTCTCATCATTGATGTGGTGGAACGGGAGGTTCTTATCATGGATGTGGTGAAACGGGAGGTTCTTATCACGGATGTGGTGAAATGGGAGGTTCTCATCATGGATGTGGTGGAACGGGAGGTTCCCATCATGGATGTGGTGGAACGGGAGGTTCTCAACATGGATGTGATGGAACCGGAGGTTCCTATCACGGATATGGTGGAACGGGAGGTTCTTATCATGGATGTGGTGAAATGGGAGGTTCTTATCATGGATGTGGTGGAACGGGAGGTTCTCATCATGGATGTGGTGAAACGGGAGGTTCTTATCACGGATGTGGTGAAATGGGAGGTTCTTATCATGGATGTGGTAGAACGGGAGGTTCCTATCATGGATGTGGTGGAACGGGAGGTTCTCATCATGGATGTGGTGGAACGGGAGGTTCCCATCATGGATGTGGTGGAACGGGAGGTTCCCATCATGGATGTGGTGGAAACGGGAGGTTCTTATCATGGATGTGGTGAAATGGGAGGTTCTTATCATGGATGTGGTAGGAACGGGAGGTTCCTATCATGGATGTGGTGGAACGGGAGGTTCTCATCATGGATGTGGTGGAACGGGAGGTTCCCATCATGGATGTGGTGGAACGGGAGGTTCCCATCATGGATGTGGTGAAACGGGAGGTTCTTATCATGGATGTGGTAGAACGGGAGGTTCCTATCATGGATGTGGTGGAACGGGAGGTTCTTATCATGGATGTGGTGAAATGGGAGGTTCTTCTCATGGATGTGGTGGAACCGGGAGGTTCCTATCATGGATGTGGTGGAACGGGAGGTTCTTATCATGGATGTGGTGAAATGGGAGGTTCTTATCACGGATGTGGTGAAATGGGAGGTTCTTATCATGGATGTGGTAGAACGGGAGGTTCCTATCATGGATGTGGTGGAACGGGAGGTTCTTATCATGGATGTGGTGAAATGGGAGGTTCTTATCACGGATGTGGTGAAATGGGAGGTTCTTATCATGGATGTGGTGGAAGCGGTAAGAAAGGGAGGTTCCTATCATGGATGTGGTGTGAAGCGGGACGTTCTCAACATGGATGTGATGGAACCGGAGGTTCCTATCACGGATATGGTGGAACGGGAGGTATCTTATCATGGATGTGGTGAAATGGGAGGTTCTTATCATGGATGTGGTGGAACGGGAGGTTAACTCAACAAATAAGGATGTGTTGGAACCGGAGGTTCTTATCCATTACATCTACAATAAGGTGGAACGGGATGTTCTTTGTGAGCTCGTATCTCAGAAAAACGAGTTCAGAGATAAGTGGAGAACTTTTATCCTGAACATGTGATGGTGATAAACGGACAGGAGCAGCAGCGGTGAAGGCAAAGGCCACGTTTACGGCCGCTTCAGGAGGAGGTTGTGAAGACACGTGAAAGGTAAAAGTTAACCTTTATCAGCTTCAGGGGAAGCAGGTTAGTTTAACATCCCGGCTCATGATGATGATGATGATGATGATGATGATGATGATGATGATGATGATGCGACGAAAGCCGGTTCAGATCCAGGTTCCCCCATCTTCTCTCTTCTTCGTGGAGCTGCGAGGTGATGATGCTCTCCTGTTTATCTCCGTCCAACAGGAAGAAAGCTCCTTAAATATTCATGAGGACACGTTCCATTAAGTTTTCATGAGTCGCCTTCTGCAGCTGCAGGAGGAGCGGAGAGGAAGATGGAGGCTGATGATGCTTTGCTGCACCTTCACTCCGGCAGGATCAGAGAAAACAGAAAACGGCAGGGAGGCCGAGGGTCATCACGTCAGTTATGCAGCAGCTACCACTTCTACAAAAAATACAGTAAACAGACATTACCGGATCATTTTTCCTATTTGAGATATTTTTTCGATAAAATGATTTCTTTCTAACCCACCGTGTTGTCATGTGTACCAAAGTGTAATCGAGCTGGAAGATAAATCTAAACAAATATAAGTTTTCTCTTTGATTTCATTTTCATCTCTCGGCTGAAGTTGGGATGAAAAAATGCTCATAGATCATAAATACGTTGGATCAGGTGCTTCCTTCCCCGCACTGAAAAAAATATAACCTCACACTAAAAAAAAAAAGATGTCCAGATATCATGTAAAATGTTTGACTTCACACAATCTAAACTGATTAACGTCACATGACCTGATTATTCTATGTTGATGTGAACAATAATACTTCACTCAACCTTATTTTTTTTGCCTTGATCCAAAGTATTTTCTTAACTTCTACTTATTGAACCAAACTAATTAACTGAAATTCAACTTAACTTGTTTTTATTTAGTCAATTTGAAAATTTCTATTTGGGTCAACTTAATTAAACATGTTCCATGCTGTGATTTTAAACAATGAACTTTGCAGCATTATTCTTTTGCTCTTAAAGGGGAAGTTCAGAATTTTTGACATTGGGCCTCATCTTCCAGTGAGCCAGGATCAAACTCATCACTGGAGACAGTTCCAACATGAGACGCACTCGGACAGAGAGGTTGTAGGAACGCCGTTCCTGTAACTACGCCTCCCGAGTTTAGTTATCAGAACGACCCTTCGCCTTCAGTCTGCGTTCACACATGAGGGAGGACGTTTTTAGGAACCATGTTTGACACAATCGTCTGAGACAGACACACATTTATGCCCCAGATCATCTGATGCAAACTGAGGTTTCTCATTTCTTTCATTCAAAGCTGTTATAAAGCTGCTTACCAGCTTTCCATCATCACGGTCATTAGTATCATGTAACGGAGCAGCCAGCTGCTCTACTAAACCTTTTGTTTACGTTTCGTGGAAGTACGCCCGGACACATTAGTGGACGGTCCGTCCACTAATGTGTCCAGGCGGCAGCCGCAGATTCTACTGCCACACTCTGCAGCTGTATTTGGTCATTAAATTAGTATTAAATAATTACCTTTGGACATTTCAGAATAGTTCTGGATTTGGGACGTGTTCCATTATGATGGATTTAATCATGAATTGGTACACTCCTGTTGTAACAGTTCTTGTTGTTATTACGATCTCAGTAAACAGTTGTAACAGCTGTGAGACTTTTTAAATGTGGCGGGGTTGGAAGAAGCAGAGATCACGCAAGGGGCGGGGGCTTACCAGATCTACCAATCACCAAACATCTACGTATTTCAGTTCCTATGGAACCCTGAAAAGACCCTGAGCTCGGAGTAGGAGCTAAAAAGGTTCTAGGAACTGAGGTCTGAGGTTCCTGGATCCTATGTGTCCAAATGCGCAAAAAAACGTCCTGGTTCCTGAAAAGGTTCTAGGTACTCCAGAAGGTTCCTACAATCTGAAAGCACCTACGTTTTATCCCGTTATTCTAGTTCCAGGAGGTTGCTGATGCTAATGCTAGTGTGAGTCAATAGGAATCTGCTAGCCTGGCATTAAAACCAATCTTATCCACTCCCCCGAACACCCGAGGAAATCATTTCTAACTTCAGACTATCTGTGTCACAAGCAGCAAGTTAGTAGGCCTGCAGATAAAGGAGATTTATTAAAAAGGTTGTTGATGAGGCTGGGCGGTGGAGATATGGCAAGCAGGCAGACAGGGTGCGGATGCAGGCGTGGTTCACAGATCATCAGCTTAGCTTCTCTGGCATCTTAGTCTGTTGGTGAGTCTTCTGCAGGAACAATCAAAACATTAAACTTGGAAATCAAGGACTGAGCAATAGTGAACCAGTGTATAAGCCAGAAATACCACTTGTTGAAGATACAACAACCTGGCGCCGAATGAAGGGAGGGCAGGCGATATATCCACAGCAGGGAAAACGACCTGATGAGCCACAGCTGTGTTCAATGGACCTGTCAAGGAAAAATGGACGCCCCCCCCCCCCCCACACACACACACACACACCCACGCACACGCCCCCACCCACACACACACACATACACGCACACACACACCCACACCCACGCACACACGCCCCCCCCCCCCCCCCACACACACACACACACACACACACCCACACCACACGCACACACACCCCCACACACACACACATACACGCACACACACACCCACACCCATCACACACGCCCCCCCCCCACACACACACACATACACGAACACACACACCCACGCACACGCACACACCCCCCCCACACACACCCACACGCACACCCACACGCACACGCCCCCCCCCCACACACGCACACACACGCACACGCACACACACACACACATACACACACACACACACACACACGCACACACGCACATGCACACACGCACATGCACACACGCACATGCACACACACCACACACACGCACACACACACACACACACACACACACACACACACACATAAAACACACACACACACACGCACACACACACACACACACACACACACACCGCCAGAGGTTCATGACTATCTGTGTAAATGCCGTGTTAACAGAATAATGTTACAATCAAACTAACCTGCATTTCGTTGCATTTTGATTGTTGCTGCTGAGAAACTTTACAAAGTTTTACTTCCTGTATTTGGCAGCGGAGTGATGTCATCTGTTGCTACGTGCATGAAGGAATCTGATTACACAAATATCCAGTCAGAAATACGGCCACGTCTGAAAGGCATGAGGATATGTCGCATTTTGAAGATGATTTCTAACTTTTTTTTTTTAAACTAACTGTCACCATGTCTCTGTGAACCAGAATACACTGATAAAGGTAGTAATACTACCACCCAGAAGCTGGTAAGAAACTAGTTCCTCAATATGTAATGCAGAATTTGTCATACAGGGCTAGTTTTACTTGTTTAACACAAGTTTACAAGTTTAACACGGCATTTACACAGATAGACTTGCTGATTTACCTCAGATGTTCTGTGGAGTGGATAAGATTGTTATTAATGACAGGCTAGCAGATTCCTATTGACTTCCACTAGCATTAGCATCAGCGACCTCCTGGAACGAGAATAACGGGATTAAATATGTTGAAACTGTCTCCAGTGATACGTAGGATCCTGGCTCATTGGAAAATGAGGCCGTGTGTACATGGGAAGCGTAACCGGGACTCCGCCCCGCTCAGCTTCCCCACCACCCGCTTCAGCAGCTGACACAGGAGGGGACACCGACTCCTCAGGGTCACTCTTTCCAGAGTGCCCTTCTCCACGTCCACATGCAGCACTGCATCCACACCAGGCACCCCAACACTGCAACAGCAACCAACTCCACCAAACTTACCGTGGTCTCACATTTGGTAGCCTGCAGGCTCTGAAGCCGGTGTCCACCACCAGACGGGCCAGATGCTCAGCCGCCATGCAGGGCTTCACAAGGGGGAGGGAACAGAAAGCTGTCCACCACCAGAACAACCCCCCCCCCCCCCCCCAATTAACACCCCCCCACCCCCCCCTCTCTTCTTCCCCCTCTCGGTCTCTATGACCTAAATTTTTTTCTATAAACAAAACTTGGGAAACTGTGAGCCAATCACAACGGAGGGCTGAGCAGGAGGATTTGCATGTAATGAAAGTAAAGATGAAGTTAGAAACTAGGCGGCTGTAACAGCTGCCATGTCTAAATGATTTAGGGGAGGTGGTTCTGTAAGACCCGATGGGCTTCTCACCCCCCCCTTCACAGTGTCTCAGTTTAAACTATTGTTATAATATGCCTGTTGGTATTTGCTTGTGTGTAAACAAACAAACAAATGTTGGTGGTGATCCGGATCCGTTTCTGGATCCAGGAATGTTCTGAAGGATTCTTTATCACTGTGAGGTCGGCCATGTTGGAAAGGCTGCTGATGAGGCGTGAGCGCCCCCTGGAGGCAGAAACATGCAGCTGCTACTGAGCACATGATGATGTCAGGATGCAGACGAGGACAGAAGACAGTTGGACAGACGAGGACAGGAGACAGTTGGACAGACTTGTATCAGGTGAAGATGGTGAACTGTGTGCGTCGGTGAAGAACTGGAAGTAACTAGTTGTATTTCTGCTGAACAGGATGTTTATTTAGCTTTAATGTTATTTAGCTGATCTGCTTATTCAGAAGTTTCCTCCATTCACCATGAGCCTGTTTATGCTATTAAGCTAGCTGACCTTCTACATGCCAGTTACTGCAACTGTTAGCCTTGGACACATATGCATGTTTAGTCCTAACTGGAAGGATTTATTAGTAATTATGTCGTATTTTGAGTGTGATGAGATATTTTGACTGGAAATGAGAAAATCTACTTTGTAAGATCTGAGTTTTTGCGGTGAACCAGTCAGCTAACAGTCTGCTCATGTCTGCCTCCTGTGATGTCATCACGTCTGCTTCCTGACTCTCCTCCTGCATCACACTCCTCCTCACCTGGAGCCACGCTGCATTTGTCCGCTCAGCTCTGGTCTGTGACTGCTGGGCTGCACCTGAACCCGGGCTGAGGAACGGTGATGTAACAGGGCGTTGCAGGTCATGTTTTCATGCCTCGCCATGAAAGCCGGGGAGGTTTCATCCTGGTAACTGAGCCACGTTAACCTGTCAGAGAGACGCTGGCAGACAAAGCAGTCTGCAGATGAGCTTAGTTTTGTTCTTTTCTTCTTTCACAGTTCCATGAGTATCGGCTGAGATCATATCTGCTGCAGGAGGATGAAGCAGAATAACGTCTGTGGTGTCTGATTACTGCAGCAGAAAACACACTGGCTTCTGCAAACCTGCAGCTGATTTCACAACCAGACCAGACGCTGAAACTGCCCGTTCAGTTGCTTCTAGTCTCAACATGTTTCCTTTTTCCTTTTCAATAAAAACCCACAAGTGTTTATTTGACTTCAGGCACTTTGACTTTTCTTTTTCTCAAAAATAAATTGTCACAAAACCTCGCCACACCTAACTTACTTGGATCTTTCTGCAAGTCAAAATCTAAAAGAGTTGATACATTAACATAAGATTTCATCTAAAAAAAATGGTTGTTTTTGTCCGATGCTTCATAGAAACGTCACCACCAGCGTGATGTGATGACATTCTTCAGTTTTTAGTGAACTGTGCTAAACTGGTAGAGTTAACATAAATAATCTTTTCACTGGTAGAGCTGTACAATGTTTTTGTATGAATATAAAGTTTAAACACAGAAATCTTTAAATATCTATAAACTACAAGCTGTTTGGGAATGACACGTAACACAAATATCGTGCAGCGTGAGTAGAGTAGAATAACCCTGTCTTCCCTCTGTCCAGCAGGAGCTGCAGCACAAACCGACCCGGCAGATAAATAATCACATTTTCAATCAACTTCACTGATCTGAAATAGGTCAGGATGGTGGGAATGACCGCAATGTTCTGGGACAGACGCATTTATCAAAAAATAGATAAATGGATTTGACACTTTTTTGTCAAATATTATAAGAAATCACTTTCTGTCGTATTTTCAAATAATTTATGCAAAAAACTACAAAATTGTATCATTTTTAGTAGGAAAATACAGCAAATATCTATATCTTATTCTGGGGACAGAGTGAAAACAGTAAAATAGCTCCATAAAAATGCTTATGTTATATTATATTATGTTATGTTATGTTATGTTATGTTATGTTATGTTATGTTATGTTATGTTATGTTATGTTATGTTATGTTATGTTATGTTATGTTATGTTATATTATGTTATGTTATGTTATATTATTATGTTATGTTATGTTATGTTATGTTATGTTATATTATGTTATGTTATGTTATGTTATATTGTATTATATTATATTATGTTATGTTATATTATGTTATATTATATTATATTATGTTACATTATGTTATGTTATATTATATTATGTTACATTATGTTATGTTATATTATATTATGTTACATTATGTTATATTATATTATATTATATTATATTATATTATATTATATTATATTATATTATATTATATTATATTATATTATATTATATTATATTATTTTACATTATATTAATTTTGCTGTTTATATGCATCATGAAGTTAGAAAAGAAAACAGTAAAGAAAACTGACTGGACTCAGGAGACATTTATTCAGAAAATCTTCAAACCATAGACAAATACGTCACACCAAATGCTTTCTTCTGATTGGCTGAAGTACGGACCAATGGGAGAGAAAAGCGCGAGGAGGAAACATGGAGGAAAGGCGGATCGGAGCAGTCGCGTAAACCTACAAAGTGTCAAAACAGCAACGTTTTACCGCAGTTTACCTCCTGAAAGCTGATTAATTAATCCACTTAAAGCCTAAACTTCGTCTGGAAATGTTTCATTAGCGTCCAGCGGCAGAAAAATGTCCCTGAACGCATCGTGTGTGTCGGTGTCTCATTGCAGGACTCCGTCCAGCCTCCTCGGTGAGTTCAACATTTATGAGTTTTAGACTGTATTGCCGTTATTAAGCTTTATTAGCTTTATTATTATAATTAATATTTATTATCTTTATATTAATCATCTGTTACAGGATGCCTCCCATCATTTCTTTTTTTCCTGATCAGTTTATATTCTAGCTAAAATGACAGAAACCCAGGGATGGTCGATACCAAAATGTTTGTCGAAACGATACCAGTAGTTTATTACGGAAGAGGATTAGGGCCACTGTGAAAAAATAAAAAATATAAAATTATGTATATATATATATATATATTTTTATATATAATATATATATTATATATATATATATGTGTGTGTGTGTGTTTGTCACACTTAAATCTCAGATCATCAAACACATTTAAATGTGAGACAAAGATAACACAAGCAAACACAAAATGCAGTTTTTGAATTAAGATTTTTATTAGTGAGGGGTATAAATCCAAACATTCATGGTCCTGTGTGAAAAAAATGATTCCCCCCCCCCCCCCGTTAAAACATAAATGAACTGTGGTTTATCATCTTTGGAAAGCTGAGTTCAGTTTCTCTATCCACACCCAGGCCTGATTACTGCCACACCTGTTCTCCATCAGAAATCACTTAAATAGGACCTGCCTGACAAAGTGAAGTAGACCAAAAGATCCTCCAAAGCTAGACATCATGCTGCCATCCAAAGAAATTCAGGAACAAATGAGAAACAAAGTCATTGAGATCTATCAGTCTGGAAAAGGTTCCAAAGCCATTTCTAAAGCTTTGGGACTCCAGAGAACCACAGTGAGAACCATTATCCACAAATGGTGAAAACATGGAACAGTGGTGAACCTTCCCAGGAGGGGCCGGCCAACCAAAATTACCCCAAGAGCACAGCGACGACTCATCCAAGAGGTCACAAAAGACCCCAGAACAACATCCAAGAACTGCAGGCCTCACTTGCCTCAATGAAGGTCAGTGTTCATGACTCCACCATCAGAAAGAGACTGGGGGGCAAAAATGGCTGCATGGAAGAGTTCCAAGACCAAAACCACTGCTGAGCAAAAAGAACATAAAGGCTCGTCTCAGTTTAGCCAGAAAGCATCTTGATGATCCCCAAGACTTTTGGGAAAATACTCTGTGGACTGACGAGACAAAAGTGGAACTTTCTGGAAGGTGGAGGTCCCATTACATCTGGCGTAAAAGTAACACGGCATTTCAGAAAAGGAACATCATAGCAACAGTAAAATATGGTGGTGGTAGTGTGATGGTCTGGGGCTGTTTTGCTGCTTCAGGACCTGGAAGACTTGCTGTGGTAAATGGAACCATGAATTCTGCTTCTACCAAAAAATCCTGAAGGAGAATGTCCGGCCATCTGTTGGTGACCTCAAGCTGAAGCGCACTTGGGTTCTGCAGCAGAACAATGATCCAGAACACACCAGCAAGTCCACCTCTGAATGGCTTAAGGACAACAAAATGAAGACTTTGGAGTGGCCTAGTCAAAGTCCCCACCTGAATCCCATTGAGATGCTGTGGCATGACCTTAAAAAGGCGGTTCATGCTGGAAAAGCCTCCAATGTGGCTGAATTACAACAATTCTGCAAAGATGAGTGGAACAAAATTCCTCCACAGCGCTGTAGAAGACTCACTGCCAGTTATCACAAACGCTTGATGCAGTTGTTGCTGCTAAGGTGGAACAACCAGTTATTAGGTTTAGGGGCAGATCACTTTTTCACACACGGACATGGAGGTTTGTGAACCCCCCCCCCCCCCCCCCCCCCTTATTAGGGCTGGGTGATATGGACTAGAAGTCATATCCTGATATATTTGGGCTGAATATCGATAAACGATATATATCCTGGTATTTTTATAGCAAAGTGAGAGCAAATTTTTAGTCTCAGTCAAAGCCAAATATGACGTCACAAGTACTTCTATGTAAACCGGCCGGATGAAATAACACTTAGCTGTTCAAAGAACAATAAAATGTAAACATAAATACTGAATAACTGTACAAGAAACTCACAGATACAGATAAGAAACATTACATAGAATTAAACATGATAAACCCGAGTACAGGCAGCAGTTATATAAAAAGACAAATGATTATGAGTTATGAGTTATTAAATTATTAAATGGTTATTCCCATGGTTATGAGTTTGAATTTGGTGAGGCACTGCTATGGAGTGGAAGAATAGGTGGTGTTGTGGTTCCCAGTGTTTATGGGGAGAACTTTTCTTTATAGATTTAATTCTCTGTAATTTTACATTTCTGGTTTTTATGTTAATAGTAATTTAGTGGTTTGGTCCCCCTTGACAAACCACCAGACGTTCCTGCAGACCACGAGAAACGAATCTCTCCCCATCATCACCGTGTTCCCGCGTCTTTGCAGAGTTGAACTGGATTTCAGGAGTTTGTTTAAATTCTTCTGGTTTCACAGCTGCACTTGTTCAGGACAGTAAAGTTGATCCTGATTAGGGATATATGAAAATTTCATATCACCGTTATTGTGACCGAAATGATTGCAGTTATCATTTTTATCACGGTATTACAGAAACCCCCCCCAGCATCTTTAAAATGATCCAAAATGGATCTAAATGTCTACTTTGTCCGTTTTAAAGGGGGAGAAATCTCCAGAACCGTCCATGTGGGCGCCTTCGTCGCCTTCCTCCATGTTTTCATAATTTAACACTGCAAACTGGGACTGCTGCTGCTTTTCCAGCCAATGAGCAGCATCACTGGGAGTTTTTCATAGTGCAGGAATCAGTCACGGTTTAACGATAATTAGAGTTTGGAACGGTATTACTAATCGTTGGTTATTTAATCACGGTTAACCATTTTTCCGGTAATGGTTACATCACTAATCCTGACTTTTCCTTCTGGTCTCAGCCGGTCGTGAGCTGAAGAGGCCGAAGCTGGAGGATGGTCCGCAGCTGCAGGAGGCGGCGATCCGGCTGCTGGAGCTGCATCAGGACCTGAGCAGCCTGTTCAGGGAGGTGGGGGTGAGTACACCTGGGTGGGGGTGACAGGGTTCTTGCAGGGTCTTAAAAAGTCTGAAAATGTCTCAAATTCTAAACCTTAAATGTAAGGCCTCAAACTGTCCTAAAAACAGCCAGATTTTCATCCAGGGTCTTAAATTTCATTTAGAAAAGTCTGAACTAACCGGCGACCTCCGGTGGCCAGCGATGACGCTGCATGCAACAAGTCATTATTCGTAGTTCTCCCTTCATCCGCTAGAAGCTGCAAGACTGAGCAAATCCCCATAAACATGTTTACAGCAGGAATAAACATGTTTACAGCAGGAATACACATTTTTACTGCAGCAGCTTTGATGACGTCACTGTTATGCGACACCATAGGAAGTAAATGTCTGTAAATAAGGACCAATCACCACAAATAAGCAACTGAAAGCCGCCTGGAGCTCACGGGGGGGTCTGACTGATGTTTGGTAACAAACATGGGTGAAATGAAGGAGTTTGTGGGACATGAGTTTACCGTTGAGCTTTGTAAAGACGCGTGTCGGCCGTGCAGCCTTCAACCCTGATGAAGGCTGCACGGCCGACACGCGTAGGTGTACTGATGGAGTTAAAATATGTATCAGCAAGTCTAGAGTGCCTCAACTTCTTCTGTTCTTAACGAAGTTTTTGGCCTCACAAGTTTGATGAGCACGTGGGATTTTGCTGTTCACGAGTCCATCCAGTGAGCACTCCACCTTCACCTCCACCTAATGAAACATGTCGGTCGCGCCTGAGAAAGGCTGTCCTGAGTCTCACCTGCATGTTGCTGTTTTTGACTCTCGCTAGAACCCGGACGGCGGCGGCGTTCTCCCTTCGCAGACAGACGAGCAGAAGCGTGCATCGTCCGCAGGTGTTGCTGGGATCTCGGGCTCGTTGCTGGGTGAGTGGATGAGATGAGGCATCTGAGGAAAATCTCCGTCTCAGCAGGAGTCGGAGTCGTGAAGGAAGTTGTTTCAGATTTGCTGCTTTTTCAGGATGAAAGCGTGACTTCTCTTCTGCTCCAGCAGCCGTGCAGCGTCATCTGCTGCGTGAATGACCTCATACTCCTGATGCATCATATGACCACGTTTAACACTTCATTTTCTGCTTCTCAGCCGATACTGATACCGATATCAAAGCTGATAATGATGTGAAATTCTTTCTTTGTGCAAAATGAGAAAATCTGCTGCAGATTCAGTAGTTCCAAGTGTCATGATGCTGCGTGGTGGGCGTGGCCTAATGTTCCCGTAGATTAGACAAAAGAAGAACAACCAACAGCAACCCGCAGGTTCACCACCAAACATGCTGTTATATATCCTGAACAGGGGTGTAACGATTAATCTAGTCCAGTGGTTCTCCACCTGTTTCATGATGGGTCCAGTTTCCAGTCCAAACTGGTCCAGGTCCAGTCAAACTGGTCCAGGTTCATATTTAATTCTGTATCAGTGTAATGATCATTTCTGGTTCATTTATTTAATAACTAAAGCAAATCCAGCTGCTTTAACAGACTGAACCTGTAAAATGTGGCTGATAAACATTAATAACATCATATAAAATATATTCTGAGATGGTCACAAACACATTTATATCACACGTATAATTCATGGAAGAAAATCAGACTCCTACAAGAACAAATCAGAATTAGGCTATAAACACAAAATCTACAAAATTTTACTACAAAAAGAGGAACAACAGAAAAAACTGATGGAAACTGATTTAAAAAAGAGATAAAATGCTGCAGTAATAGATCACATTGGAAATAAAAAGGCTCAGTTTAAATAATCTGTAAAAACCTGGATTTTATTTGTTTAGACAGGAAATTAAAGCACAAAATTTCATACAATTTATTTATTTAAACTTTTCTTAGAATTTTTTTTAAATAACTTTCAAACATAACAGACATTTTCTGCATCAACAGCTTAGATGTTTGTTTCTAGATGAAGCTGCAGATGCTTCAGGGCTTCCGTTAGCATTAGCATTAGCATTAGCTGGTGCTCCATCCATCTTCCAGCTCTGCTTTGTTATCTCCACTCACTAATCCGTATCTAATAAACTGGAGTGGGTTTTTGTCTCTTTAGGGGCGGTTTGGGACCATTTTTATCTTTATTATTTAGTTTTAATTCTTCATTTCAATGTCAGATACCGGCTAGCGGCTAGCTGAGTGTCTTCTTCTGCTTGTTTGTTGAACTCTGACAAATTAGCGCCACCAGGTGGGGGGGGGGGGGCTACATTGCAGCTCATCTAGTCATAGATAACAGTGTAAATGTACGGTCCTCACGGCCCTCTAGGTGGCGCTGGAGGCCCGATCTTGGGCCGCGGCCCCGTGGTTAAGAATCATCGATCTAGTCCATCAATGGATCGATAGTCTAAGATCAATTTAAAATGAGGAAATGTGTTATTAGGAAATAACACATTGAAGCGCGGTGTTTCTTTTCTCTAGATGTGTTTTCTGTTTGCACTTTTAAAGACGTTAAACGTGACTCGATTAAAGGTGCTGTACCTGATTTTGCACATTTTGGAACCATGAGCAGGTGAACAGTGTAGTTTGCACTGTAAGCCCCGTCCCTAACTGTCTCTCCCCGTGAGAAACGCTCTTTCTCCTTTTTCTCTCCTCCCCCCACTCCACATGTATGAAATAACGTGCACATTTCATACTCGTGCACAAGGAAACTCTCCAGAGAAAACTTGCATCTCGCAGTGAAATTCCTGTTCTGGTTGCAGTAAACTGCTGCAGATCAGCTAAATGACATTTTCTGTCATAACCTGGTAGTTTACCGTAACTACAGTTATGTACACAGATGCACAGTTGTGACGAGTTATGATGTCATAGGCGACGTTACAACCTGATAAAGTATTTAACCGGCCCCTGCGAGTGGGAGGGATGTAAAGCTCGGTCGTGTTACCGTGTAAATATTATATATTATACAGAGAGGAGGACGCAGTCAGACCAGCAGCTGAGGACATATAACATGTCACTAAGAAGAAAGTGATTGAACAGATGCCTGTCAATCAATCAATCAATCAATCAATCTTTATTTATGAAGCGCTTTTCCAGCAGGTTACGCTACTCAAAGCGCTTTACAGTTTAAAAACATTCCCACCCGCCCCCCCCCCCCCCCCCCCCCCCCCCAAAAAATTGAAAATCCCCAACTCAAGTACATCGATCTACCTGAGGCTGAGTACAGATGGAAAAAGTGAGGGACCCCCATCAGAGGAGCCGTCTGCACCAGGGGCGGCACAGCAACCGTAACCGCAGCGGCCCAGGTGCCCAGGGGAGGTGTGATGGAAGACCAACCCCCACCAAGGCACCAGCGGCACTGCATCCAGTCGGCCAACGCCCCCCCGGACAGACGGCCCCCACGAGGAAAGCACTGGAGAGACCTAAGGACCCAGGAACAATAAAAGTAATAAGTAACAATGATAAAAGTAATGAGAACGTATGAAATGCATTAAAGTGGGGGAGTGGGTGGCCTAGTGGTAGCGTCGTGGGCTTTGGCGCGGAGGACCCGGGTTCGAGTCCCCGACACGACCCCTAGGTTAAACATTGTGGGGTACCCCCAACTGATTCCCCCTCTTTTTGGGGTGGTCTCCCGTAAAAAAAAATTAATAAATTTAAAATCCCCAAACAGCAATAAAAATCTTTTTACTTGTACAAAACATCAACTTAAACAGTAAAAGTCAGCTAGTCTTGAGTCTGCTTTTAAAAATGTGAATGTTCTCTGCACCCCTGAGATCCTCCGGCAGACTGTTCCACAGGTGAGGGGGGGGGAAGACGCCCGCCGTGTGTGTGTGTCCTGGAACGACGCCTCACCGTGTGTGTGTCCTGGCTTTGGGAATGACTAAAAGCCTGCTGCCGGAGGAGCGCAGGGACCGGGGGCTCATCGGGTAAAAGCAGTTCTGAGAGATAAGAAGGCCCAAGACCATTAAGACATTTAAAAACCATTAAAAGAACCTTAAAATCGATCCTGAAACACAGGGAGCCAATGCGGCGATCGTAGAACCGGTGTAATATGTGTCTGGCCGGACTTCCAGTCCACATTCAGTCCGAGGTGCCAGCTGCTCTACCTTCTCCTGCGTTTCAGGTCTCTCCTCTTCAGTTTTGGTGCTTTCAGGTCGTTTTGCTGTATCAGCAGTAACAGCCAGCGCGACTTTCCCTCCGGCAGACGCCATGCAGTTCTGTTTGTGCGGTGCTGCCGTGCACGCGCTGGGGAGGGCGCTCCTCGTTGGGAAACGCTGTTCGTGGCTGATTGGAAACCAGAGCCCGCTGTGCCTAAAAAAGCTTCTTCTTCTTCAAAAACTTTTTTTGTACAGATTTTAAAACTTCTAAAGACTAGGGGTGGGAAAAAATATCGATACACTGAAATATTGTGATATTTTCATATGCTATCATATTGAGATTTAAAAACCTGGTATCGATCTATTTTACTAACAAAATCTTGTGATGTTTCATCATTCTGTTATGAAATCTCGCAAGAATTCACAAAAATTTTGCAATATTTTCATCTGCTGATATCATTGAAATTCAAAAGCGCAGTATCGATCAATTTTACTAACAAAATCTCGCAATATTTCATCGTTCTGTTATGAAATCTTGCGAGAATTCACGAAATATCGTGAGATTTTGTTATAGAATTATGAAATCTTGCAAGATTTTGTAAGTAAAATAGATCAGTACCTTGTTTTTAAATATCGATTATGATATTGGCATATGAAAATATCGCAATATTTCAAGCTATCGATATTTTTTCCAACCCCTATTTTTCAAAGTGTCTAAAACTGATAAAACTGCTATTTGCAATAACTGCTTATTTCTCATTGGATATCGATATTGGTTATCGGCCACATGAGTTTTAAAATATCAGCATATGGGATATCGTCCAAAAACAACGCGGTTTTTTTTTTTTTTTTTTTTTTTTTTTTTTTTTTTTGTTTTTTCTTTTTTTTTTTTTTCTTTTTTTTTCTCTTTTTTCTTTTTTTTTTTTTTTTTTTTTTTTTTTTTTTCTTTTTTTTTTTTTTTTTTATTTTTTAAATAAATAAATTTTTTTTAGATTTAAATTATTATATTTTTTTTTTTTTTTAGATTTTTTTTTTTTTTTTTTTTGTTTTTTTTTCCTTTTTCCTTGTTGTGTGATTTTTTCTCATTTTTTTTTTTTTGTTTCATTGTACTTTTTATTTGTTCTGGTTTTTTTTTTTCCCCTCCCCCTTGTCCCTCCATTCCCCCTCTTTCCATCCTTTTCATAATTCCAAAATTTTTGTTATTTCTCCTTTTCACTTTAATCCCACTTTATGTTTAGAGACTTGCGGCCAGATCATCAGATCATGTTGATCAGCTGATATTGTTGAAGGAAAAAAACTGTCGTCATTTTACAGTATTTGGTTACTCGTACTCTGAGGTTTCTGTCTCATACGGACAGTAACAGCAGGTTCACCACTGCTCATTCAGCCTGAACCATGTCAGCTGCTTTTATCTTTTATATTAATGTTCTGTTTGTAATATTTTATGTTGGAAAAACAGCAGTGGAAGCAGCAGGTGAATCTACTCTGATGTGTGTACTTTATTTTCTGTTAAAGTTGTAATGTTTGTATATAAAAGAGAGCGGGGAAAGCAGTGGAAGGAGCAGGTAAACCTCAGGTTCAAATATTTATTGTACTTACTGTACTTTGCTTTAAAAAAAGGTTAATTGTTGAAAATAATACCAGAAAAGGTTAATGTATCAATCCAATCTGGAGTGCTGGTTGAACTTAAAATGTGAGTGTGTTTGCCATTAATTCTTGTTTACATGTTTGTTTATGCCCATATTTACGTCATTTATACCTGAGTCCCTGCAAAGAAACAACAATAATCGAGTAAACGTCACAGCAGATGCAGGATTTTTCTGATGTTGTACGAGTGAATATGACATCGTTTCAGCTTATGTCGGTATCATATCGGCATATCAGATATATCGGCCAAGAATTCAGTATCGTGCATCCCTGGTTTGTTTGTTTGTGTTTGGAGAACTCAGAGTAAATAAAGATTTTGGAGTATCCTGTTATTGTGTCAAACAGCTGTTGCTGTAAAAGTCTTCAATTCTCTGATTTTAACTTCGGAGACATTTTTAATTTATGAACGTCAACATGTGATGTCGGCGTGAAGTGAGCGTGTTTTTGTGTCTTCGTCCATGAAAGCGTGCGAGCTGAGGCGGCGGGCGGCGCAGCTGGACGTCCCGGTCACGGTGCTGTCGGCGAAGATGATGCTGGACAGGCTGAAGGAGGTCGACGAGGAAGGACGGGAGGAGGCCAGGACGATGCTCGCGCCCTCTCAGAGAGTAAGTTTCTGTCAGACGACTGTTTCACTGTCGCACATCCGGCTGGGTTCATTCAAGGATCAAGATGAAGATGAAGGTCACTGACGAGAGACCACAGTCTGAATCTGAACGTGATGACATCATCAGAGCTTCAGGACATTTATAACCAGGTTGTCCATGTTGCTGCATTGTGTTGCTGCAAATTATATGTCCCTGATGCTGCAACGAGTCTGTGTTGCTGCAACGAGTCTGTGCTGCTGCAATGATTTGTGTTGCTGCAACAAGTCTGTGTTGCTGTAACGAGTCTGTGTTGCTGCAACGTGTCTGTGTTGCTGCAACGAGTCTGTGTTGCTGCAACGAGTCTGTGTTGCTGCAACGTGTCTGTGTTGCTGCAACGTGTCTGTGTTGCTGCAACGTGTCTGTGCTGCTGCAACGAGTCTGTGTTGCTGCAACGTGTCTGTGTTGCTGCAACGTGTCTGTGTTGCTGCAACGTGTCTGTGTTGCTGCAACGAGTCTGTGTTGCTGCAACGAGTCTGTGTTGCTGCAACGTGTCTGTGTTGCTGCAACGTGTCTGTGTTGCTGCAACGTGTCTGTGTTGCTGCAACGTGTCTGTGTTGCTGCAACGTGTCTGTGTTCCTGCAACGTGTCTGTGTTGCTGCAACGAGTCTGTGTTGCTGCAACGTGTCTGTGTTGCTTCAACGAGTCTGTGTTGCTTCAACGAGTCTGTGTTGCAGCAACGTGATCTGTGTTCCTGCAGACGTGTCTGTGTTGCTGCAACGAGTCTGTGTTGCTGCAACGAGATCTGTGTTGCTTCAACCAGTCTGAGTTGCTAAATCAGACGAGATCTGTGTATGCTGCAACCAGTCTATGTTGCTGACAGACCAGTCTGTGTTGCTGCAACGTGTCTGTGTTGATTCATCTTTAATCAGACCAGACCAGACTAAATCAGACCAGATCAGACCTCTAACGGGTCCTTCTGTGACTCCTCTGCAGGTCCAGCTGTGTGTCCTGATGGAGTCCAGCAGAGACCTTCTGTCACACGGAGCTCTCTGCCCCCGACTGCTCTGGCAGGAGTACAGGAGAGACCAGGTGAGTGGACATGATGGAGAACCGAGGTTTTCCGTCTGGACGTGATGGAGAACCGAGGTTTTCCGTCTGGACGTGATGGAGAACCGAGGTTTTCCGTCTGGACGTGATGGAGAACCGAGGTTTTCCGTCTGGACGGGATGGAGAACCGAGGTTTTCCGTCTGGATGTGATGGAGAACCGAGGTTTTCCGTCTGGATGTGATGGAGAACCGAGGTTTTCCGTCTGGATGTGATGGAGAACCGAGGTTTTCCGTCTGGATGTGATGGAGAACCGAGGTTTTCCGTCTGGATGTGATGGAGAACCGAGGTTTTCCGTCTGGACGTGATGGATAATAGTTTATAAATAATAGTCTGTGGTGGGCCTAGTTCTGGTGAACTCTGTCAGGACGATAACGTGGTGTCTCTGCAGAGGCGTCCCAGTCTGGAGCTGGTGTTCCATCTTCACCGCTACAGCATCCTCACGCTGAAGGACTTGATCGAGAGGTAAGAACCCGGATTCAGCTGCTCCTGCTTCCAGGTTAATGTTCACGGCCACTCGGTTACCGCAGGGTTTAGCTAGACCAGGGACCACCAAGCCCGGACCTCTGGTGTCAGTGTCCTGCAGACTCCTGGTCTGAAAGCCGGTGCAGGGAAACATCTAAAACCTGCAGGACACTGGTCCAAGAGGTCTCTGTGATTCCTGATACCCAGGAGGCCAAGCGGGAACCAGACCTGGAACGTTGTAACAGGTCTGACAGCAGAAATGATCTCCAGGACCTTCAAGGACCAGAACCTGGTGGAAAACCCAGTCCAGGCAGACAGCTACAGGGGGACAAAAACCCTTCATGAGGACATTTTAATGGCAAAATGATGTAAATGCAAATATTTTTGGAGTGATAGAGTGCTCTGATTGGAGAATATGAACTACGTAGAATGATGAGCTGCTGTCTGATTCTACCGTTTCTGAACAAAGACGCAAAGCTGACCGTCCACGAACAGGGACTCTGATCCTCACTCTGACACCCACATGGACTCATCAAGACCGTGTGTAACTGGGTAAATGTATGATGTGGAGGGATGTTGCCTACCTCAGGCTGGTTCTGCTGTCCTGTTTTTCAGTGATGAAGGTGTGAGATCGTGGCTTGTGCCCGAGCTGAAGGCTCTGTGTGGCTGGACGGCTCCACGTGAAGACGGAGACACCAAGCAGGTTCAACAGAGAGTGCTAAAAGGTCAGATGGCATCATCTTCTGCATGAACGAGGGCTTACGGGGCGGTTGAAATTTCTCCTCCTGCAGAGGCCAGAATAAAAGTGGCCTTTGCAGGTCCGACTGATCAGTGTTAAACCAGGGCTGAATGGTAGCTTTTTCAGCTTCTAGCACTGCTGCTGCAAAGGTTGCAGGTTTTATAGCACAAAACAAAAAGTTGGAGCACCAGCACAGCATACATCAGTACTTAAAACACACTGACAAACAGCAGCATTGGGTACAATGAGAACACAATAAGAAATACATTGAAAGGAGTTTGTCAGTGAAAATACAAACAGAATAACCTATTAATTCATATTAGTATAGATCTGTTCATACGCTAACTGTGTGAGTAAGTGTGCAGTTTGTGTCATACTGCGATATGTATTCTGTATGGTTTTTAGAGAAATGCATGGAGTTTATATGCATAAAATACAGCCACGAATATGCGTGTCTTTGTGTGATGTTCCACTTCCAGCATGTCTGCTGTCTTCTGTTAGTGGTCAATATTTTCTCTGTGCTTTATTGTTAATGACTAGTTTGTTTTTCAATTAACCACTGTGGGCTGCACGGTGGCGTGGCACTAGTTCAATTCCCGGCGGGGGGGTTCGAACAATTCCAACAGTTCCTTCCTGTGTGGAGTTTGCATGTTCTCCCGTGTATGCGTGGGTTCTCTCCGGGTTCTCCGGCATCCTCCCACCATCCAAACACATGATGTTAGGTTAATTGATCACTCTAAATTGTCTCTAGGAGTGAATGTGAGTGTGAATGGTTGTCTGTCTCTCTATGTTGGTCCGGTGACAGACTGGTTACCTGTCCAGGTGTTCCTGCCTCTCACCTGGTAATAGCTGGATAGACTCCAGCAGCCCCCGCCACCCTGAACTGGATAAGCGGTACAGAAAATGATGATGACTGATGATGACGTCTAAAACGTGCACTAGTACTTATAAGGTTTTTTTGTCCACACTCATTAATAGGCACGAATATCCGCCGTTAAACCCCGGCAGGATCAACCAGTGGCATCTTTGAGCGTTGAGGCATGACGGTCAAGAGATAGTAGCGCTACAATAGAAAGTGATAAATTTGCTACGAAGGAAACGTCCCAGTTGAAATACATGTGAAGTTACATGTTGCAAAGTACCGGTCGACATAATGGAGATGATACGTAGCGTCACTCCTGCCATTGATATCCTCACAGAAAGAGCATTTCACAGGGAGGAATAAAGGAAAAGAGGAGAAGGAGATGCAGTTTTCTTTCCCCTTTTGCACCCCGCTGTAATGCTTAATATGTTTTATGTAAAGCACTTTGAATTGCCCTGTACATGAAATGTGCCGTATAAATAAACTTGCCTTGCCTTTAATTTTTAGTCTGGTCTGTAAAGCAGAGACGCTGCTGCGCAGGGACCTGTGCGGGACTGGTTTTCCATCCAGCTGCTTGTCTCTCTCACTCCCCCCGCTCCCGTAAAACAGAGGCGCACAGGTGGGGGTAAAAGACAAGGCATAGCTAGAGGAGTGCTGTCAGTGAAGAGCGTGAGTTACTTGTGACTGAGACAGCAGCTCTGAATACAAACAAAATAAATAAAAATAATAACTAGACCTTAAAAGACAGTGACGGTTCCCACGAGTCTTCCTTGCAGCAATAATAATAATAATGGATTAGATTTATATCACGCTTTTTAAGGCACTCAAAGGGCTTTACAGTAGTTCCATTATTATTTCACCCCTCATTCGTACGTGGTGATGGTAAGCTACATATGTAGCCTCATTCATAAGTGGTGACGGTAAGCTACGTATGTAGCCACATTCATACATGGTGATGCTAAGCTACGTATGTAGCCTCATTCATACGTGGTGACGGTAAGCTATGTATGTAGCCACATTCATACATGGTGATGCTAACACGTATGTAGCCTCATTCATACGTGGTGACGATAAGCTACGTATGTAGCCTCATTCATACGTGGTGACGCTAAGCTACGTATGTAGCCTCATTCATACGTGGTGACGCTAAGCTACGTATGTAGCCTCATTCATACGTGGTGACGCTAAGCTACGTATGTAGCCTCATTCATACGTGGTGACGCTAAGCTACGTATGTAGCCTCATACGTAGCTACCACGTATGAACGCTAGCCTCATTCATAGGTGGTGACGGTAAGCTACGTATGTAGCCTCATTCATACGTGGTGACGGAAGCTACGTATGTAGCCTCATTCATACGTGGTGACGCTAAGCTACGATGTAGCCTCATTCATACGTGGGACGCTAAGCTACGATGTAGCCTCATTCATACGTGGTGACGCTAAGCTACGTATGTAGCCTCATTCATACGTGGTGACGCTAAGCTACGTATGTAGCCTCATACGTAGCTACCACGATACGCAGCCTCATCATAGTGGGACCGAAGCTACGATGAGCCACATTCATACGTGTATGGAGCTACGTATGTACCACATTCATACGTGGTAGTGGTACGCTACGTATGTAGCCTCATTCATACGTGGTGACGGTAAGCTACGTATGTAGCCTCATTCATACGTGGTGACGGTAAGCTATGTATGTAGCCTCATTCATACGTGGTGATGGTAAGCTACGTATGTAGCCACATTCATACGTGGTGATGGTAAGCTACGTATGTAGCCTCATTCATACGTGGTGACAGTAAGCTACGTATGTAACCTCATTCATACGTGGTGATGGTAAGCTACGTTTGTAGCCTCATTCATACGGGGTGACGCTAAGCTACGTATGTAGCCACATTCATACGTGGTGACGCTAAGCTACGATGTAGCCACATTCATACGTGGGACGCTAAGCTACGATGTAGCCACATTCATACGTGGTGAAGCTAAGCTACGTATGTAGCCTCATTCATACGTGACCTAACTACGATGCCTCATACGTACTACCACGATAACGCAGCCTCATTCATATGGGACCAAAGCTACGATGTAGCCACATTCATACGTGTGATGACTATGTATGTAGCCACATTCATACATGGTGATGGAAGCTACGATGTAGCCTCATTCATACGTGGTGACAGAAGCTATGATGTAGCCTCATTCATACGTGGTGATGGTAAGCTGCATATGTAGCCACATTCATACGTGGTGACAGTAAGCTACGATGTAGCCTCATTCATACGTGGTGATGGTAAGCTACGTATGTAGCCTCATTCATACGTGGTGACCGAAGCTACGTATGTAGCCTCAGTCATACGTGGTGGGAAGCTACGATGTAGCCTCATTCATACGTGGTGAGGAAGCTACGATGTAGCCTCATTCATCGTGTAGGGTACGCACGTATGTAGCCTCATTCATACGTGTACGAGCTAGATGTAGCCTCATTCATACGTGTGACGGAAGCTACGTATGCCGCCTCATTCATACGTGGTGACGCTAAGCTACGTATGTAGCCTCATTCATACGTAGTGACGGTAAGCTACGTATGTAGCCTCATTCATACGTAGTGACGGAAGCTACGTATGTACCTCATTCATCGGTACGCAAGCTATGATAGCCTCATTCATCGGTGACGTAAGCAAGTATGAGCCTCATTCATACGTGTAGAAGCTACGATGTAGCCTCATTCAAACTGACCTAAGCTACTATAGCCCATTCTCTTCCTATACCCATTCAACACTACGATGTAGCCTCATTCATACGTGGTGACGGTAAGCTACGTATGTAGCCTCATTCATACGTGGTGACGGTAAGCTACGTATGCAGCCTCATTCATACGTGGTGACGCTAAGCTACGTATGTAGCCTCATTCATACGTAGTGACGGTAAGCTACGTATGTAGCCTCATTCATACGTAGTGACGGTAAGCTACGTATGTAGCCTCATTCATAAGTGGTGATGGTAAGCTACATATGTAGCCTCATTCATACGTGGTGACGGTAAGCTACGTATGTAGCCTCATTCATACGTGGTGATGGTAAGCTACGTATGTAGCCTCATTCAAACGTGGTGACGCTAAGCTACGTATGTAGCCTCATTCATACGTGGTGACGGTAAGCTACGTATGTAGCCTCATTTATACGTGGTGACGGTAAGCTACGTATGTAGCCTCAGTCATCGTGGTGACGCTAAGCTACGATGTAGCCTCATTCATACGTGGTGACGGTAAGCTACGTATGCAGCCTCATTCATACGTGGTAATGGTAAGCACGTATATAGCCACATTCATATGTGGTGACGGAGCTACGTATATAGCCTCATTCATATGTGTGACGGTAAGCTACGTATGTAGCCTCATTCATACGTGGTGACGCAAGCACGTATGAGCCTCATTCATACCTGTGACGGTAACTACGTATGTAGCCTCATTCATACGTGGTGACGCTAAGCACGATGAAGCTTCATTCATACATGTGAAGGAAGCACGTATGACCTCATTCATACGTGGTGACGGTAAGCTACATATGTAGCCTCATTCATACGTGGTGACCGTAAGCTACGTATGTAGCCTCATTCATACGTGGTGATGGTAAGCTACGTATGTAGCCTCATTCATACGTGGTGACGGTAAGCTACGTATGTAGCCTCATTCATACGTAGTGACGCTAAGCTATGTATGTAGCCTCATTCATACGTGGTGACGGTAAGCTAAGTATGTAGCCTCATTCATACGTGGTGATGGTAAGCTACGTATGTAGCCTCATTCAAACGTGGTGACGCTAAGCTACGTATGTAGCCTCATTCATACGTGGTGATGGTAAGCTACATATGTAGCCTCATTCATACGTGGTAGTGGTGACGCTACGTATGTAGCCTCATTCATACGTGGTGACGGTAAGCTACGTATGTAGCCTCATTCATACGTGGTGACGGTAAGCTACGTATGTAGCCTCATTCATACGTGGTGACGGTAAGCTACGTATGTAGCCTCATTCATACGTAGTGACGGTAAGCTACGTATGTAGCCTCATTCATACGTAGTGACGGTAAGCTACGTATGTAGCCTCATTCATACGTGGTGATGGTAAGCTACGTATGTAGCCTCATTCATACGTGGTGACGGTAAGCTACGTATGTAGCCTCATTCATACGTGGTGATGGTAAGCTACGTATGTAGCCTCATTCATACGTGGTGACGGTAAGCTACGTATGTAGCCTCAGTCATACGTGGTGACGCTAAGCTACGTATGTAGCCTCATTCATACGTGGTGACGGTAAGCTACGTATGCAGCCTCAGTCATACGTGGTAATGGTAAGCTACGTATATAGCCACATTCATATGTGGTGACGGTAAGCTACGTATATAGCCTCATTCATATGTGGTGACGGTAAGCTACGTATGTAGCCTCATTCATACGTGGTGACGCTAAGCTACGTATGTAGCCTCATTCATACCTGGGACGGTAAGCTACGTATGTAGCCTCATTCATACGTGGTGACGCTAAGCTACGATAAGCTTCATTCATACATGGTGAAGGTAAGCTACGTATGTAGCCTCATTCATACGTGGTGACGGTAAGCTACATATGTAGCCTCATTCATACGTGGTGACGGTAAGCTACGTATGTAGCCTCATTCATACGTGGTGACGGTAAGCTACGTATGTAGCCTCATTCATACGTGGTGACGGTAAGCTACGTATGTAGCCTCATTCATATGTGGTGACGGTAAGCTACGTATGTAGCCTCATTCATACGTGGTGACGGTAAGCTACGTATGTAGCCTCGTTTAAAGTGGTGAAGGTAAGCTACGTATGTAGCCTCATTCATACGTGGTGATGGTAAGCTACTATGTAGCCTCATTCATACGTGGTAGTGGACGCTACGTATGTAGCCTCATTCATACGTGGTGACGGTAAGCTACGTATGTAGCCTCATTCATACGTGGTGACGGTAAGCTACGTATGTAGCCTCATTCATACGTAGTGACGGTAAGCTACGTATGTAGCCTCATTCATAAGTGGTGATGGTAAGCTACATATGTAGCCTCATTCATACGTGGTGACGGTAAGCTAAGTATGTAGCCTCATTCATACGTGGTGATGGTAAGCTACGTATGTAGCCTCATTCAAACGTGGTGACGCTAAGCTACGTATGTAGCCTCATTCATACGTGGTGATGGTAAGCTACGTATGTAGCCTCATTTATACGTGGTGACGCTAAGCTACGTATGTAGCCTCAGTCATACGTGGTGACGCTAAGCTACGTATGTAGCCTCATTCATACGTGGTGACGGTAAGCTACGTATGCAGCCTCATTCATACGTGGTAATGGTAAGCTACGTATATAGCCACATTCATATGTGGTGACCGTAAGCTACGTATATAGCCTCATTCATATGTGGTGACGGTAAGCTACGTATGTAGCCTCATTCATACGTGGTGACGCTAAGCTACGTATGTAGCCTCATTCATACCTGGTGACGGTAAGCTACGTATGTAGCCTCATTCATACGTGGTGACGCTAAGCTACGTATGAAGCTTCATTCATACATGGTGAAGGTAAGCTACGTATGTAGCCTCATTCATACGTGGTGACGGTAAGCTACATATGTAGCCTCATTCATACGTGGTGACGGTAAGCTACGTATGTAGCCTCATTCATACGTGGTGACGGTAAGCTATGTATGTAGCCTCATTCATACGTGGTGACGGTAAGCTACGTATGTAGCCTCATTCATATGTGGTGACGGTAAGCTCGATGTAGCCTCATTCATACGTGGTGACGGTAAGCTACGATGAGCCTCGTTTAAGTGGTGAAGGTAAGCTACGTATGTAGCCTCATTCATACGTGGTGACAGTAAGCTACGTATGTAGCCTCGTTTAAAGTGGTGATAGTAAGCTACGTATGTAGCCATTTCGCGCCTACGGCCCCTCCGACCACCACCGGAACACTCACACACATTCATACACCAGTGGTGCCCCCACTGGAGACACGGAGGGTTAAGTGTCTTGCCCAAGGACACAATTACATATGGCTTTTGTACATATGGCGGTTGTATGCACAATTACATACAACCGCTGATCCTCCGATCATTTGCCGACCTGCTCTACCAGCTGAGCCACCTCCTCCCTGTAGTACGTAGTAGGGTAGTACAATGGCTCTCCATTATTTGCGGTTTCATCTGAAAACCGCCCGCTCCCGCAAGATTAGCGTTGGGTCCCGCGGGAGTCCTGTCTTAATGCAGGTCTCAGACCAAGCCTCTGTGTTGTTGAGGGAGGGGGAGGCGTGCAGGAGTACTGTAGACAGTGGAGCACTCACTGTGAGAGAACAGTAAACAATTTGTGCGTTCACGTCGGTCTCAAGTCTCCAGTACGTCTACCAGTGGACTGGTGACTGACACGAAGAATTGACCTATGGCTAAGCCACGCCCCCTCCACTCACTCGGACAAACAACATTTGGTGACAGACGCTATGTCACATCTCGGGAGATGACAGCTGTCTACACGGACAGCAGACGCGTGATAACACAGAGACCATGACAGGATAAATTAACAAACATAAAAACAAAACAAACAAAAAAAATATATATATATTAAAGGTCTCTTGTAATAAATGTCTCAACCGTCTCCAAAACCCTGTAATAAATATCTCCTGTAATAACCGTCTCCTGAATTGAAGGTCTCCTATAATAACAGTCTCCTGTAATGACCGTCTCCTGAATTGAAGGTCTCCTGTAATAACGTCTCCTGAATTAAAGTCTCCTGTAATAACCGTCTCCTGAATTAGAGTCTCCTGTAATAAAAATCTCCCGTAATAACTGTCTCCTGAATTGAAGGTCTCCTATAATAACCGTCTCCTGAATTGAAGGTCTCCTGTAATAACCGTCTCCTGAATTGAAGGTTTCCTGTAAAACCGTCTCCTAAAAACCTCCCTAATTAAGGTCTCCTTAATAACCGTCTCCTAATTAAGTCTCCTATAATAACCGTCTCCTGAATTGAAGGTCTCCTGTAATAACCGTCTCCTGTAATAACCGTCTCCTGAATTGAAGGTCTCCTGTAATAACCGTCTCCTGAATTGAAGGTCTCCTGTAATAACCGTCTCCTGTAATACCCGTCTCCTGAATTGAAGGTCTCCTGTAATAACCGTCTTATAACCGTCTCCTGAATTGAAGGTTTCCTGTAATAACCGTCTCCTGTAATAACCGTCTCCTGAATGAGGTCCCTGTAACCTCCTGAATTGAAGGTCTCCTGTAATAACCGTCTCCTGTAATAACCGTCTCCTGAATTGAAGGTCTCCTGTAATAACCGTCTCCTGTAATAACCGTCTCCTGAATTGAAGGTTTCCTGTAATAACCGTCTCCTGAATTGAAGGTCTCCTGTAATAACCATCTCCTGTAATAACCGTCTCCTGAATTGAAGTCTCCTGTAATTAACGCCTATAAAGTCTCCTGTAATAACCGTCTCCTGAATTGAAGGTCTCCTATAATAACCGTCTCCTGAATTGAAGGTCTCCTGTAATAACCGTCTCCTGAATTAAAGTCTCCTGTAATTAACGTCTCCTATATTAAAGTCTCCTGTAATAACCGTCTCCTGAATTAAAGTCTCCTGTAATAACCGTCTCCTGAATTAAAGTCTCCCGTAATAACCGTCTCCTGTAATAAATGTCTCCTGTAATAACCGTCTCCTGAAGTAAAGGTCTCCTGTATTGCAGCTGTTGTCCGGATCTTGGCGGGTATCGGCTTCGAGGTGTGTCGTGACCCAGCTGCTGTGGACAGGAAGATGTCTCAGCGCTGCTGCTCCATCCTGGACGACATGCTGTCCTGTGAGTGTTTGACTTTCCTTACCTGTGTGGATAAGACTTATTAACGTCTTTAATGTTTTCTCTTTCTTTCTCCTTCAGGGGTTTTGGACATGATGGACAACGTTCAGTCTGCTGGGACAGGAGCTGAGCTTTGGTTCTCACTTTATCTTTCATCTTTGTTAACTTAACGCAGTTTTGTCCTGAGAACAAGACAATTATTGAGATAATTACCTCGTCAGGAGAAAACAAACGTGGGTTTTTGGACATGATGAGTGACACGATCCCGTTTTCAGGAGAAAATGATGAAAGACGGAACGGCTGTGGACTACGACTGCTCTCGGCTTTCACATATAAATTAGATTAATTTCTTATTTCTCGTTTGTTTCCTGTTATTCATGTGGTGTGACTCTGAGGTTTGCATCTTGAGGCTGAAAGTTCACACAGACCCACCAAGATGCATGATAACTAAAGAAAATATAGGCAGTACAATATACTATAACTGAGTCATAAATGAACACAATAAATATTTATTATGGCAGAAAAAAGATGTTAACCCTTTAAGCACTGGAGTTTTTCAAAGAAAATGTTAAATTTTAATATGAAGAATTAAAATGGCAGCTCTGATGTGTTGGAGATGAATCATACTGCAACTGAGAAGTATGTTGGATATGAACCTGAGTTTATGATAAGAGTTTAGTTTATAAAGTTAAGTTGATCAAGTTCAGGACGTAGCGGAGTTGTGCATAAAGCTAAACCGGAAAGATCTCAGAGACGTGAACTTTAAAGGCTGCAGCATTATCTCCTTTACAAACTGAGCTGCACTTTCAGGATAAATAAAGTTGTCTGGATTGAATAAAACCCCCAGAGTCTGCAGCATGTTGTAGTCTGTGAGGTTTACACCTTATGTTGACGCTAAGTTGTGACTATTTTCTCAGCATTGAGAATATTTTGGTCTCCTTGTGTTTCTGCAGGATTCAGATGTTTGATGCATCGCTTTGTGGAGTCTCGGCGTCAGCAGAGGCGCTCCAGCGTTTCTTCACTCACTCCCTGACTCAGATTCTCACCTACAAGCCTCAGCTGACAGGTAGAAACTCGCCCAGCGTGGTTTTGCATGCCTAGTCTCAGCTCACCTGACTGCTGGTTCTGCAGGCGTTACTCATTCAGCAGACACTGTTCCCACGACGACGGTCCTGAAATCATGAAAAGAAAATGATGATGTTTGCTAAAAGGATTTGAATAATTGTATTTGTCTTCAGTCGTGGTTTTAATGGGTTGTTTTATGATTTTTTTGCTGCTTTTTGCCTCATCTGAGTTCGGTTTACAAGCCGTCATAAAAGTACTCGTACCATACTTAAGTTCTTTAATACCCCAAAGACTGCTCTTTACACATTGATTTTATCAGGTTATATTTTACAGAAAATCTTGAGTCACAAAAAGAGAAAAGTTAAGTTTAAATAAAGTCTTAAATATCTGAAGCAGTGTATCCGCCTTTATTATTATACACCATCTAATCACATATAAAAATCTTTATCAATAAAACTTCCACACTGACTGGTGAACTAGGTCTGCTCCAGTTTTTAATGTGGTGACATAAATGCTGTGTCCTCAGTGTCGGATGCCATCAGCCTGCAGAATGAATGGACCTTTGCAAAAGTCAACCGCCTGCTGACCTTGCTTTTCCGGAAGGTAAATAATGTGTCTGATCTGTGTAACTGGGTTTGTAGCGTCAGTCACGAGATTAAAAATGCTTATTAACACACAAACATGTAGATTCTCATAAACACTCTGCTGATCTGGCTGTCACTGGGCTTTGTGTCAAATTAATCATTCAATTAATGGATTCATGAGAACTGGTAAGTGTTATCTGATGAAAAAACTGCTAAGATACGATGAACACACTTTGATATGTAAACACAGTGGGTACAGAAAGTATTCAGACCCCTTTAAACTTTTCACTCTGTTTCATTGCAAACATTTGCCAAAATCAAAAAAGGTCATGTTATTTCTCATTAATGTCACTCAACACCCATCTAGACAGAAAAAAACAGAAATGTAGAAATTTTTGCAAATTCGTTAGAAAAGAAAAACTGAAATATGACATGGTGATAAGTATTCAGTACTTTGCTCAGTACTGAGTAGAAGTACTTCTGAGCTGGTACATCCATGTTTCTTCTTGGGAATGATGCAACAAGTGTTCCACACCTGGATTTGGGATCTTCTGGTTCTTCTTGCAGATCCTCTCCAGTTCTGTCAGGTTGGATGGTGAACGGTGGTCTTCAGCCATTTTCAGGTCTCTCAGAGATGCTCAGTTGGGTTTAAGTCAGGGTTCTGGCTGGGCCGGTCCAGAATGTGAAGGTTTTCATAATTTTTTTTTTTTTTAGATATTTTGATGTTTTTATGCTCTTTTTTTTTTTTTTTTTTTTTTTGTCATAAAATCCTATTTTTCAATGAGAAAAAAACACTAAATAGGCCATATTTACAAAAAAATTTCCTATGAGGATATTTCAGCCTTGAGAAGGTCAGTGATTGGTAAGAAAATTGATTTTGAGGCATTATTACTTTCAGAGTTACGAGCATTTATTGGAAAAACTGACACTCTTTCACCTGTCACACTGCAGCGCGAGCTGCCTCCTAATTCACTGTTCGCTTCATGTTGTCTGGTGAGGAAAGGACCAGCCAGAAAAGGCTGAAAACTATTCTCACAAACTTGCTAAACATGCATCCGATCAGAAAGAGGTTTTTTTGATCAAGAGAAAACATAGTTTATTTTGGTTTTGTTTGAATTTTACACACTCGTTCTTACACACACACACACACATGCACATGCACACAAAATATATTCTATAAAATACATTCCATATTGTGGAATGATTCAAAGAATTCACTGTTCAGTTTGGTTCAATACTTTAGCATACCCGTTCAGTATTTTTTCGATACAAAAGGTTTTTAGCTGTTTGTGTGATCAGCTGGATGTGTGATCAGCTTGATGTGTGTGTGATCAGCTGACGATCAGCTGTCTGCGTGATCAGCTGGATGTGTGTATGAGCTGACGATCAGCTGGATTTGTGATCAGCTGGATGTGTGATCAGCTGATGATCAGCTGGATCCGCTGTTATGAGCTGGACGTGTGATCAGCTGGATGTGTGATCAGCTGGATGTGTTATCAGCTGATGATCAGCTGGATGTGTTATGAGCTGAGGGCGTGATCAGCTGGATGTGTGATGAGCTGGGATCAGCTGGATGTGTGATCAGCTGACGATCAGCTGGATGTGTGATCAGCTGATGATCAGCTGGATGTGTTATGAGCTGGACGTGATCAGCTGGATGTGTTATGAGCTGGACGTGATCAGCTGGATGTGTGATCAGCTGGATGTGTTATGAGCTGGACGTGATCAGCTGGATGTGTGATCAGCTGGATGTGTAATGAGCTGTGATCAGCTGGACGTGATCAGCTGGACGTGTGATCAGCTGGTGATCAGCTGTCTGCGTGATCAGCTGGACGTGACTGGTCTGTTTGTCTCTGTAACAGCTGGCGGTGATCTTCAGTGTGGATCAGCTCCTCGAGCATCTGCAGCAGGTTCTGGAAACCCATGAAGTCAACTGGAAGCACGTCCTGTGCTTCCTCTCCACTCTGCTGGTTTACTACCAGTCTGGACAGTCCAAACTCAAAGGTGAACGCTCCACACATTCCAGCAGCAACATCACAGGACTTTTTCCAGCTGGGTTTTAAATCTGCCATGGAAGAGGATAAACTGGAAACCACAGTTATGCTGGAAACCATTATGTCCAGGTTAAACAAACTTCAGGCCAATGGTAATTTAATTTAAAATGAGACTGCAAAAACTCAAATCTTACCTAGTATATTTCTCTAATTTCTAGTCAAAATATCTCGTCACACTCAAAATAAGACAAAATTACCTAAAGAGAAACATTTCAGTGAGATATATGAACTTGTTTTAAGAAAATGCATCTTATTGCAAGAAATCTGATAAAGAAATGTTGCATGTTCTATCCACCTTATTTTGGGGACTTGCCAGAGCGGCATCATGTGACTTCGGGTTGTGTTGACATTCCCGGTTTCTCTTCACATCCATAATAATTCATAGTGATTTCCACCAGCGTGTCGCTGACATGAAACAGTTCTGTAACCGTGATTATGATCATTTCTGACATTTAAAGGCATCATCAGCTGATCTCAGCCCGACGACACGACGTCAGCTGATCTCAGCCCGTCAACATGACATCAGCTGATCTCAGCCCGACGACATGACGTCAGCTGATCTCAGCCCGTCAACATGACATCAGCTGATCTCAGCTCGTCGACACGTCAGCTGATCTCAGCCTGTCGATACGACGTCAGCTGATCTCAGCCCTTCAACATGACATCAGCTGATCTCAGCTCGTCGACACGTCAGCTGATCTCAGCCCGACGACACGACGTCAGCTGATCTCAGCCCGTCAACATGACATCAGCTGATCTCAGCTCGTCGACACGTCAGCCCGTCAACATGACATCAGCTGATCTCAGCCTGTCGATACCACGTCAGCTGATCTCAGCCCGTTGACACGACGTCAGCTGATCTCAGCCCGTCGACACGACGTCAGCTGATCTCAGCCCGTCGACACGACGTCAGCTGATCTCAGCCCGTCGATCTGACATCAGCTGATCTCAGCCCGTCGACATGACGTCAGCTGATCTCAGCCCGTCGACAACATCAGCATCCAGCCCGTCGCACCACTGATCTCAGCCCGCGACCACCAGCTGATCTCAGCCCGTCGACACGACGTCAGCTGATCTCAGCCCGTCGATCTGACATCAGCTGATCTCAGCCACATATTATCGTGTTCATACTCGTATCTCCAAGCCGAACTCATGCAGATTTATTTTGAAGCATGTATTTGTTTTAACCTGAAATCTGAAGTCATTTCAGCAGATTTTCATGTTCAGTACATTTCAGCATCAGGAGAATTTTTTTATTATGATTTTATTATTATGCTACGATATTTTTTTTTTTTGTTTGTTTTTTTTTTTTTCTTCTTTGTGAAATTTATTTTGATTTTCCCCTCTTCTATCCTCTTTCTCTATATAAGTAAGAGAGCATTTACATCTCCCCCCGGAGCATTTTGAAGAGTTTGAAACTTATTTCTCTTTCCCACACATTTTTTTTTTTAAACCTTTTATGCGGGTACCCACCCCATCCCCCCCCCCCCAAACCCCCCCCCCCCCCCCCCAACCCCCCCCCCCCCCAAATGAAGCATAACCTACAGGAGAGAGGTCTTTATCACCATCACACGTTACTGGACTCTTCTAACCTGCTCAGATTTAACAGACCTGACAGTAATAAAAGCCGGATCACATCTCATCTCTGATCTGTGTGTGATGTTCACTACAGAGCACCACATGCTTATCCAGTTTACAGCAGAGTATCACGTTTTAATGCTTAATATTCCGAACCTGCATCCATCCTCCAACTCAGTGAACTTTATTAACCTCCATCTGAATTTTTCACTATAGTTTGTTTAGTTTCCTGCCAACTAAGTCGCTGCATCTCGCTACGTGGGCGACCGTGTTTTCCAATGTAACTGACGAGCCGCGGCTAGCGACCGGAAATGTCAACACAATCTGGAAGAAGAGGACGTGCAGAAGTGGGCGGGGCTAAATAAGGTGAATTGGCAGATTAGTTTGCTTATTACAAGCAAAAAAATCTTGGCCACTCTTAAAATAAGTAAAAAAAAATATATATTTTTTTGCTTTTAATAAGCAAAAGAAATTTGCCAATAGAACAAGCAAAATTTTCTTGATCAGATTTCTTGAAATGAGATGCATTATCTTAAAACAAGTTCCTATATCTCACTGAAATGTGTCTCCTTCGGTAATTTTGTCTTATTTTGAGTGTGATGAGATATCTTGGCTGGAAACTAGACAAATACAGTTGGTACGATTTGAGTTTTTGCAGTAGACAGCGATGAGCGGGTTCATCCATGTTCAGCTCCTGTAAAGCCAGACTGAGGCGACCCTGTGGACAAACATCCTGCTCTGTGGTTCTCCTGCAGATCTGCTGTCCAGGCTGCTCAGCGCCGCGTTTGAAGGCTACGACCTGGAGAACCTCATAACGGCCTTCTTGTTGGCTCGACAAGGTGCTCTGGAGGGTCCCTGCATCTTCCCCTCCTACAGCGACTGGTTCAAGGTTTCCTGTCTTACTTCTTTCGTCACATCATTTAGTTGAAGCTCAAGTTCAGGTTTATTTATGTAGACACAAACACTGATGTAAGCCCATAAACACGTAAGCATACTTACACATTCACACCTATTGTGTGTGTAAGCATATACAAATACACATAAAGGTAAAATTAAAAATACATGGATTAATCACAACGAACAGATAAGATAAAACCATATTAGAAGATAAAAACTCTGTATTTTTTATTCTTTTAAGTATTTATTTGGTCCTGAGAATGACTAACCATCTCAACCAGGAATTAAAAGCTAAAGCAAAGAAATATGTTTTCAGTAAGTTCTGAAAGCTCGGACAGACGGGACACTTCTAATACATAGCGGCAGCCTGATCCACGATGTCTGCCTTCAGAGACACGTCTGGTTCCAGTTACCTCCACAAGCAACTGTCAGGGTTCCCACGCGTCCTGGAAAAGCTGGAAAAGCTGGAAAATGGCTGAACATTTTTCCAGTCATTGAAAACATATGGAAAATGAGAAATAGAGTAAAATGTCCTGGAAAAGCTTGAGTTGTCCTGGAAAATTATTTTTCCTCCCTCGGCTTTGTCCCTGTTTTGTCTCTGTTTCCTCTGCTTCGTCGCCGCTTCATCGTCGTGTCGTCACCGTGTCGTCTCTGCTTCGTCCCCGCGTCGTTGCTGCTTCGTCGCCGCTTCGTCGCGTCGTTGTCGCGTCGTCGCCGTGTCGTCGCCGTGTCATCACCGTGTCGTCTCTGCTTCGTCCCCGCGTCGTTGCTGCTTCGTCACTGCTTCGTCACTGCTTCGTTGCTGCTTCATCGCTGCTTCATCGTCGCATCGTTGTCGCGTCGTGGCCGTGTCGTCCCCGCGTCGTCCCCGCGTCGTTGCTGCTTCGTCACTGCATCATTGTCGCTGCATCGTTGTTGCGTCATCACTGCTTCGTCACTGCTTCGTCGCTGCTTCGTCGCTGCTTCATCGTCGCGTCGTTGTCGCGTCATCGCCGTGTCGTCACCGTGTCGTCACCGTGTCGTCTCTGCTTCGTCCCTGCGTCGTTGCTGCTTCGTCACTGCTTCGTCGCCGCTTCGTCGCTGCTTCATTGTCGCGTCGTTGTCGCGTCGTTGCCGTGTCGTCTCCGTGTCTTCACCGTGTCGTCTCTGCTTTGTCCCCGCGTCGTTGCTGCTTCGTTGCTGCTTCGTCACTGCTTCGTTGCTGTATTACTATAGTGCGTTCCAGTTGTCTCAGAACTCGTTTTTCTGAGATACGAGCATTTGCAGCAGACCCTGAGATCGTAGATTTAAAGATGCTGCGTTCAGTATCATTGTTGTTTATTAAACTTTTATATCAGATATTTTCTGTTCATTAGTTTCAAGTGTAAACAGCACCGAGTTGTTACTGAATTTTACTGTCTCACAGTGTCTTTTTTTCTTTAAAGCGCAGCATGAATATGTGTTGTTTATGAAACACACACTAAAATTGTTGTTGTCATGTGATAACGTCTGTGTTAATTTTCCAGCTGTTCTAGATCACAAATAGGCTGCTTTGGAGATTTTTATTTTTTCCCCGAGTTGCTGCAACTGGAACACAAAATACCTGGTGATGACGTCACCAACTCGCGTCTGTTCGGATTCCCGAGACACCTAAACGCAGCATAAGTCTATGTTGTGATAACTTGACTCATACTGTAGCAGTTGGAAAAGTCCAGAAATGTCCTGGAAAAGTCCTGGAAAATAACTTCAAGAAAAGAATGGGAACCCTGAACTGTGAAGACGACCTCAGAGATCTACAGGTACCACCCAAAAAATGAGAATATCCTGAAAAAGTTCATGTATTTCTGTAATTCAACTTAAAAGTTGCAGTTTACATGTTGTTTAGACAAATAATATGCGAATCAATATATTTGCAGCTTTTGTTTGTTTGGATGTTGCTGGTTAGAAGTTGCAGCTTCAGAAAACCTCAAATTCTAAAACTCCAAAAATGAGAATATTGTGAAAAGCTCCAGTATTGTAGGTTCAGAGTGTCACATTCTGATCAGGTCAGTAATCCAAACACCTCCATAAGTACCCTGAGCCTTTAAAAAGTCTCTGTGTTGGTTTAGAAGAATTCACAATCATGGGGAAGATGCTGATCTGACAGTTGTGCAGAAAACCATCATTGACTCCCTGCACAAGGTGGAAAGACACAAAAAGTGATAGAAAAGAAGCTGGATGTTCTCAGAGGCTGTCTCAAAGCACATTAATGGACAGTTAAGTGGAAGGAAGAAGTGTGGAAGAAAACGATGTAGAAGCCGGAGGGCTGACAGCAGCCTGGAGAAGATGGTCAGGAAAGGGCCTTTCAGACGTGTGGAGGACTTCATAAGGAATGGACCTGTGAGCTTCATCAAGTCCAGCATCAATGCAGCCGTCTACCAGGACATTTTGGAGACCTTCATGCTTGCTTCAGTGGACCAGCTGTATGAGGATTCAGACTTCAATGTCCAGCTGGACTTGGCACCTGCCCACACTGCCAAAACTACCAAATCCTGCTTCAACAACCATGGATCACCATGCTGGATTGGCCCGCAAACCCACCTGACCTGAACCCCATTGAAAACATGTGGGACATCGTCAGAGAAAGCTGAACGGGAAGAGAGCAAACAATAAAGAAGAGCTCAAGGCTGTGATGGAAGCATGTTGGTCTTCCATAACAGCTGAGATATGCCACAAGATGCTAGCATCCATGCCACACCGGGTTAAAGCTGCTAGCATCCATGCCACACCGGGTTAGAGCTGCTAGCATCCATGCCACGCCGGGTTAAAGCTGCTAGCATCCATGCTACACCGGGTTCAAGCTGCTAGCATCCATGCCACACCGGGTTCAAGCTGCTAGCATCCATGCCACGGCGGGTTAGAGCTGCTAGCATCCATGCCACACCGGGTTAAAGCTGCTAGCATCCATGCCACGGCGGGTTAGAGCTTCTAGCATCCATGCCACGCCGGGGTTAAAGCTCCTGGCATCCATGCCACGCCGGGTTGAAGCTGCTAGCATCCATGCCACGCCGGGTTAAAGCTGCTAGCATCCATGCCACGCCGGGTTAAAGCTGCTAGCATCCATGCCACGCCGGGTTAAAGCTGCTAGCATCCATGCCACGCCGGGTTAAAGCTGCTAGCATCCATGCCACGCCAGGTTAAAGCTGCTAGCATCCATGCCACACCGGGTTAAAGCTGCTAGCATCCATGCCACGCCGGGTTAAAGCTGGTAGCATCCATGCCACGCCGGGTTAAGGAGTCATTCATGCAAAAGGGCCAAAACCAAATACTAAGTACACAAGCAAGATTTTCCTGCAGGAAGACGCATATTTTTGTATTTAAAGTCCTTTTACAATTGATTTCATGCAATATTCTTAGTTTTTGAGTTTTAGGATTTGAGGTTTTCTAAAGCTGCAACTTCTAATCAGCAACATACAAACAAATAAAAGCTGCAAATATATTGATTCACATATAACTTGTCTATAAAATATGTAAATTGCACCTTTTAAGTTGAATTATGGAAATACATGAACTTTTTTAGGATATTCTAATTTTTGGGGTAGTACCTGTAGTAGGAGCGTGCTTGGTTAAAGCTTGGTCAAATATAGAGCTCGAAAGGGCACGTGACATTTCGCAATCCATTTTGGGCTTCATGAGCAAGAGTTTTGGTTTATATTTTATTCATTTCATACGCAGCTCTCCCACACGCCCGTTATTACATTTAAAATAAAGTCAGTTATAATGAGCTCTAAAAGTCAATCTGCAATGAGTGAGGACATTTATTTGAACCCAAAAGTGATCTATAAAAGGAGGAAAGAGAGTAGGAGTAGGCCTATGTCTGCACCTTTACGGGACGTAATCTCCATTCCGACATTACTCCATCCGACGTGGGTCCACATGTCATGACAGCAGACGGACTCCACAACCTCACCAACCAACTTAGTAATCTGTTATCAAAATCTCCTGAAACTGGAAATATCATCTCCTCCACGTATGAATGTAACTGGTCTGAAACATGTTAGATTCAGAGCCATGCATCTGCGTGCACGCTGGCATCATATGCAGCATGAATAACTGCAGTTACAGATATCAATGACGCCGCTGCAGGTGACGCCGCTGCAGGTGACGCCTGCGTCACGGACCAATTCCTGAAGTCACTGACTAATTCCAGAGAAAACACGTGAATGACGTCCGGTCTCCACGTTGGACAGGGAAGCGCATTTACGCACGTCACACTAAACTCTTTATCTGCAGACGCCGCGGGTCGTCCGGGTTCAGTGAAATATTCAGAATGAAGCTGCATCATCCAGATTAACCAGCTCCATCAGAACTGTTTAAAAACTGACTTCAGAAGCTAAAACTTTAGTTTGGAAATTCATCAGAGCACAATTAAAGAAATCACCAGCGCGCTCGCTCTCGGCACAATTTAGAAACCAATACAAGAAGATTGAAGTAGCCTACTGTTATTATATCTAAATCTTGTAGCTTCTTCTTTGTTTTTTACATTTTAGATCAGTAATCTATTTGCCGTCATCGTATCCGTCTGGTATCCTCTTGTCTGATTGTGTGCAAGCGCACCACAGTTTCAAACATGGAGGGTTTGAAGGGAAAACTATATAAAAATTTTTTTTATTTCTTGGCATTTTACCACTTGTGTTGTGGCAGCACAATTTTCATTTCTAATTAAATTACCTAGCCTCACCTTCTTCTTCACCATTCCTTATATCTCATTACAATTCCCTTATTTGAAACCTTTTTATACCTAGTCTTTTTCTTTGCCTCCCTGATCTTCCCTCTCCTCTTCCATCCATCAAGCCCTCTCCCTTCTTCTTTTCTCTCGCACATCACCTCCCTCCCCTTTAATTTGAAGCCCTCCCTCTACCTTTTTTTTTTTTTCCAATTCTCGTTTGTAGCATCTTTGCATTTAACTTTCCCTCACCCTTTGCCTATTTTTATCCTATTACAAACCCGTTATTATAAATTTTTAAAATTTAAAATCATCATTATTCATTTTCCTAAACATTCTTTTCTTTTGACCTTGAGACCCACAATACATTCCGGTTTCCCATTCCTTTTCCCCCCCCCCCCCTATCCCTATTATCTATCTTTCCCATTTTTCCCCTTTTAAGCCAGAAATAATATTTTCAAATTTTAAATATTAAAATTGATTTTTTATGTTACTCTTTTTTTAAAATATTATTATTTATAATTTTACATCCAATTACTTATTTCAAGTTTTCTCTATTAGATGCATTTTTACTAAACAACTAGCCCCTTCCCCTTTTCTCCCCTTCTCTTCTTCCCCTTCTTTTTTTTTTTTTTTTTTTTCTCCTTCTTTTTTCTCTCTCCCTCTTTCTTTTTCTCCCTTTTTTCTCACACTAAAACGAGCGCTATCTTCATTACATACGCAGTAATCTGCCAGAGCTGATTCACAAACAGGGCAAAATGAGGTTAGCGCCTGTAAACAGGCAAAACTGCCCCGCTATCCATTTTTGCGTGTCTGCTGTAGATGAATATGCAATCTGAGCGTTTCTGCCAGAACACGAAAAATATTGGGAGGAGACGATCAAACAACTCGGCTTTGCACACGCAATGTGATTTATCAACCGTAGAACGCCAAGCGGACGAAAAAAAATTGTGTGTATTTTAGCACGTCTGAAAAGCAGGTGTTAAAGGAGAAGTTTCTTTTTTTTTTTTTTTTTTTTTTCAACCTGGATCTTATTTCTAGCAGTTTATACGTGCATTTACTCACTGGTAAAGTTTCTGAATCACTTTGAGTCCTTCGGAAGATATTATGCTGAGCTGCCCTTCGGTGAACATCCAGTATCATGGCGAGACTGGGCAGCCTCTCTATAAGACATTATCTGCAGTAGGGATGGGCGATATGGACTAAAAAATATATCACGATAATTTCTCTTATTTATCCGGTAACGATAAGTGACGATAAAAACTATCACAAAATATTTTGTATTATTAATCTGTCACAAATTCTGTCTTAATCCCTACAAAAACTAAACCACTAAACTATATCAATTAAGTTCAAGATCACCTGTATTGCAAAACTGTTGACACCAATCAAACAAGCAAATATAACCAAATTCCACATTTATTCAAACGATGCAAACAGCAAAACAACTCGGCTTAAAAAACAAAGATGCAACTGCAAACACAACCTATAAATTGTCATCTCACATAAAAACAAAAAATGTATTGGGGAATTTTTTGACATATATCGCACACGAAAAATATCGCCCATCCAACCAGTAAAACTCCTCGATTTTTATCAATACTTTCAGTAGAATGAATGAACGAACGAGTACTATTGTCCCGTGAGTCCAGATTTATCTTTCCGTTAGTTATCAGGGTTCTACACACTTTTCAGGGCCGCACGCTCACAATGTGCGCTTCTGTAGTGCAGCTGAGACGATCAGCTGCTACCCAGACAACAAAAACACAATTAGAGAAACTCTGAACTCACAAGACAATAATACTTATTCGTTCATTCTTTCTACTGAAGTATTGATGAAATCAAGGAGTTTTACTGCAGATAATGTCTGATAGAGAGGCTGCCCCATCTCCCGGATGTCCACCGAAGGGCGACTCAACGAAATATCTTCAGAAGGACTCAAAGTGATGACAAAACTTTACTGCTGAGTAAATGCACCTACAGTTGTGTGAAAGTGTTTCCTCCTTCCTGATTTCTTACTTTTTTGCATGTTAGTCACACTTAAATGTTTCAGATCATCAAACAAATTTAAATATGTGAGACAAAGATAACACAAGTAAACAGAAAATGCAGCTTTTAAATGAAGATGGAGGGGGGGATGGGGGGGTTAAGGCCCCCCGCCCCCGTGTGAAAAACATAAATTAACTGTGGTTTATCATCTTGGAAAGCTGAGTTCAGTTTCTCTATCCACATCCAGGCCTGATTACTGCCACACCTGTTCTCCATCAGAAATCACTTAAAGGGACACTGTGTAATCGGGAGCAGCTCCATCGTACTTTTCATGCTGCATCCGCGTGAAACCGGGCAGACCGACGACATCCGCTGCATGTAAAGTTATCACCGGCCTCTATGTGAAGACGTGGTCTGTCAGTTACAGTGACATCAGTCCACATCTGATTTGTTGTCATGGTGATGTCGTATTGTTTTCCCTGACCTTTTCAAAGGCATTACCTCGAACTTTTTTTTTTCTCTTTCCCCCCCCCTCCTCCCCCTTTTTTCCCTTTTTTCCTCTCCTCCCCCCCCCCCCCGAGTTTCTGTGTTTTCCTGCTGTCACGCTTCTCCTGAACGCAAAAACATGGCGATACGAAATGGCAGCCTCCACCGAGCCGACCCGCTCGATGTGTAAATGAATGATACGAACGGCAAATTTAGAACTTAGAGGAGCACTTCAGTTTGTTGATGGGAGTGATTACTGATTAATGAAAAAACACTTTTGAACCAAATAATCAGTTTTTGTGAATAAAACACAGGAGAACTTACACAACATCCCTTTAAATAGGACCTGCCTGACAAAGTGAAGTAGACCAAAAGATCCTCCAAAGCTAGACATCATGCTGCCATCCAAAGAAATTCAGGAACAAATGAGAAACAAAGTCATTGAGATCTATCAGTCTAGAAAAGGTTCCAAAGCCATTTCTAAAGCTTTGGGACTCCAGAGAACCACAGTGAGAACCATTATCCACAAATGGTGAAAACATGGAACAGTGGTGAACCTTCCCCAGGAGGGGCCGGCCGACCAAAATGACCCCAAGAGCACAGCGACGACTCATCCAAGAGGTCACAAAAGACCCCAGAACAACATCCAAGAACTGCAGGCCTCACTTGCCTCAATGAAGGTCAGTGTTCATGACTCCCCCATCAGAAAGAGACTGGGGGGGCAAAAATGGCTGCATGGCAGAGTTCCAAGACCAAAACCACTGCTGAGCAAAAAGAACATAAAGGCTCGTCTCAGTTTAGCCAGAAAGCATCTTGATGATCCCCAAGACTTTTGGGAAAATACTCTGTGGACTGACGAGACAAAAGTGGAACTTTCTGGAAGGTGGAGGTCCCATTACATCTGGCGTAAAAGTAACACGGCATTTCAGAAAAGGAACATCATAGCAACAGTAAAATATGGTGGTGGTAGTGTGATGGTCTGGGGCTGTTTTGCTGCTTCAGGACCTGGAAGACTTGCTGTGGTAAATGGAACCATGAATTCTGCTTCTACCAAAAATCCTGAAGGAGAATGTCCGGCCATCTGTTGGTGACCTCAAGCTGAAGCGCACTTGGGTTCTGCAGCAGAACAATGATCCAGAACACACCAGCAAGTCCACCTCTGAATGGCTTAAGAACAACAACATGAAGACTTTGGAGTGGCCTAGTCAAAGCCCCCACCTGAATCCTACTGAGATGCTGTGGCATGACCTTAAAAAGGCGGTTCATGCTGGAAAAGCCTCCAATGTGGCTGAATTACAACAATTCTGCAAAGATGAGTGGAACAAAATTCCTCCACAGCGCTGTAGAAGACTCACTGCCAGTTATCACAAACGCTTGATGCAGTTGTTGCTGCTAAGGTGGAACAACCAGTTATTACGTTTAGGGGAAGATCACTTTTTCACACAGGGACATGGAGGTTTGGAGTTTTTCCCCCTTAAAAATAAAAATATTCATTTAAAAACTTTTGTTCAGTTGTGTTTTCTTTGTCTGATATTTAAATTTGTTTGATGATCAGAAACAAATAAGTGTAACTAACATGCAAAATAATAAAAAATCCGGGGTGGGGGAGCGGACACTTTTTCACACAGGGACATGGAGGGTTGGATTTTCTCCCCTTACTAATAAAAAGCTTCATTTAAAGGGACTTGAGGCAAGAATAAGAACAAAACTCGCGACTGGCGCTTCAGGTACCTGCAGCCCCCACCAAGCCGTCACGGGAGCACAAACTGAAGCAATAATGTCGTTTATACGCTTTTTCTTCGTAGTTCCACTTTTTAGTGTCTTTCAGTTGATCTGGATCGTTTGCTGACGGCAGAAGAATCCATAACTATCGCTTACAGTGTTTGAATTTACCGCGACCGTCTTCTTCCTGGATCAAAACTGCGGATGTAGCGTCATTTAACGTCACGTCCGCAGGGCAGCGCGGGAAATTCGGACACCGAATTGCAGCATTATGCAGCACACAGCCTGTTCAAGGCAACGGAGAGAAACGTTATTTTTGGTATTTAGAGCTTTATCACCCATTAGTATGAAAAACATGGACATGCATGTTTGTTTGTTTTTTTTATTCCTGCCTCTGGTCCCTTCAAAAACTGCATTTTCTGTTTACTTGTGTCATCTTTGTCTCACATTTAAGTTTGTTTGATGATCTGAAACATTTAAGTGTGACAAACTTGCAAAAAAGTAAGAAATCAGGACGGAGGAAACACTTTTTCACACAGCTCCTAGAAATAAGGTCCAGGTTGAAAACAGAAAGTTATCCTGTAACTGCAGCTTCATGCACTGATGCTGGAAGATGCTGCAGGACTGCAGACATGCAGCGTTGGGTCAGAGTCATGTCTATGAGGTGTGCAGGTGACGCGTCAAGTTTTAATTATCTAATTAAATAACAATCAACATCACTGTTCAACACAGGTTATTCTAGGCAGATGGATCAGAACATCTGCAGCTGCAGTTACAGCCACATTATGTCTATTTTCTTTCATTTTTGCCAACGGCATGTTTTTATATTAAGATCTGCTCCTGCTTCTCCTCCCCAGACCTGCTTCTCCTCCCCAGACCTGCTTCTCCTCCCCAGACCTGCTTCTCCTCCTCTCCAGACCTGCTCCTCCTCCTCTCCAGACCTGCTCCTCCTCCTCTCCAGACCTGCTCCTCCTCCTCTCCAGACCTGCTCCTCCTCTCCAGACCTGCTCCTCCTCCTTTCCAGACCTGCTCCTCCTCCTCTCCAGACCTGCTCCTCCTTTCCAGACCTGCTCCTCCTCCTCTCCAGACCTGCTCCTCCTTTCCAGACCTGCTCCTCCTCCTCTCCAGACCTGCTCCTCCTCTCCAGACCTCCCCCCCTCCCCCTCCTCCTCTCCAACTCCCCCTTCTGCTCCCTCCTCCTCCCCAGACCTGCTCCTCCTTTCCAAACCTGCTCCTCCTCTCTCTCCAGACCTGCTCCTCCTTTCCAGACCTGCTCCCTCCTCCTCTCCAGACCTGCTCCTCCTTTCCAGACCTGCTCCTCCTCCCCCTCCCCCTTCCCCCCCCCCCCCCTCTCCAGACCTGCTCCCTCCTCTCCAGACCTGCTCCTCCTTTCCAGACCTGCTCCTCCTCTCCCCAGACCTGCTCCTCCCCCCCCCCCCCTTTCCAGACCTGCTCCTCCTCCCCTCTCCAGACCTGCTCCTCCTTTCCAGACCTGCTCCTCCTCTCCAGACCTGCTCCTCCTTTCCAGACCTGCTCCTCCTCCTCTCCAGACCTGCTCCTTCTTTCCAGACCTGCTCCTCCTCCTCTCCAGACCTGCTCCTCCTTTCCAGACCTGCTCCTCCTTTCCAGACCTGCTCCTACTTTCCAAACCTGCTCCTCCTCTCCAGACTTGCTCCTCCTTTCCAGACCTGCTCCTCCTCCTCTCCAGACCTGCTCCTCCCTTTCCAAACCTGCTCCTCCTCTCCAGACCTGCTCCTCCTTTCCAAACCTCCTCCTCCTCTCCAGACCTGCTCCTTCTTTCCAGACCTGCTCCTCCTCCTCTCCAGACCTGCTCCTCCTTTCCAAACCTGCTCCTCTTCTCCAGACTTGCTCCTCCTTTCCAGACCTGCTCCTCCTCCTCTCCAGACCTGCTCCTTCTTTCCAGACCTGCTCCTCCTCCTCTCCAGACCTGCTCCTCTTTTCCAAACCTGCTCCTCTTCTCCAGACTCGCTCCTTCTTTCCAGACCTGCTCCTCCTCCTCTCCAGACCTGCTCCTACTTTCCAAACCTGCTCCTCCTCTCCAGACTTGCTCCTCCTTTCCAGACCTGCTCCTCCTCCTCTCCAGACCTGCTCCTCCTTTCCAAACCTGCTCCTCCTCTCCAGACCTGCTCCTCCTTTCCAGACCTGCTCCTCCTCTTCTCCAGACCTGCTCCTTCTTTCCAGACCTGCTCCTCCTCCTCTCCAGACCTGCTCCTCCTTTTCCAAACCTGCTCCTCTTCTCCAGACTTGCTCCTCCCTTCCAGACCTGCTCCTCCTTTCCAGACCTGCTCCTCCTCTCCAGACCTGCTCCTCCTTTCCAGACCTGCTCCTCCTCTCCAGACCTGCTCCTCCTTTCCAGACCCCCTCCTCCTCTCCAGACCTGCTCCTCCTCCTCTCCAGACCTGCTCCTCCTTTCCAAACCTGCTCCTCTTCTCCAGACTTGCTCCTCCCTTCCAGACCTGCTCCTCCTTTCCAGACCTGCTCCTCCTCTCCAGACCTGCTCCTCCTTTCCAGACCTGCTCCTCCTCTCCAGACCTGCTCCTCCTTTCCAGACCCCCTCCTCCTCTCCAGACCTGCTCCTCCTCCCCAGACCAGCTCCTCCTTTCCAGACCCGCTCCTCCTCTTCAGACCTGGTCCTCCTCTCCACACCGCGGCTCCTGCTGCTGGTCTGAAGTTGCTGTCCAGTGTGAAGTTGCCCCCCCCCCCACACACACACACAGAAAACTGCGTGAAAATAACCAGTAACATAACACAAACTATTGTTAGTAGTTTTTACTGAGTTTTGCGTGAGGTGGGGGGGTTTATGCAGGTCCAGCACCTGGTGTTGTGCCAAAGTCCATCCTCACCAGTGTCTCCTTATCCACGTCCTTATAAACCGCCGTCTTCGTACGAAGCACGGGGAAACTGCTGCGTCCTCGTTTAAATCCTGCTGTTCGCGCCTGTTACTGATCACCCGCAAACGCTGAAGCGTCAGCACACGCTGTTTACCAGCGCGGCAAAGAAATCAGTGGTCTGAGTAAATCAGGGCCCATGTGTGGACATGGAGTGGACTCTAGCGCCGGCTCTTTCCCAGTCCTGCTCTCTGGTAGACGACGGCAGGTCCACATCCCAGTTTAGTAGCTTTTTATTTGAATTCTCTGGGGAGTTGGAGATCAGCACATTATAAAAGTCTGAAATCATGCCCTTCTTGATTTGCTCCTAATCATTAGTCTGATGTCAGGGGCTTGTTAAGATGACCAGGATTTGCTTTAAGGAACACTTTTCCATGAACTCCTGCAGACGGAGGGCTTGGAGATCCTCCGACTCGTCCTCAGTCCGACGCGTCTCCTCGTTAAATGTTGGAGCGTTGCAGACGTGCGTTTGTGGACACAAAGTCGACTTTGCAAATCTTACAGGTATTAATTTTGTTTGAGTTGAGTATGATCTGGTCCCAGACTTCAGTCGTTTTGGTCGTGGTTTCTCTCCCGTGTTTTCGCCTGCTGCTGTACTCTGCTGCCCTGCACAGCTCTGAGCAGAGATAGGAGAGAGGCAGTGATGTCTCACTCTGGTTTTTTCTTCCTCCCCCTCTTATTTGCGACAACAGTCGACAGTTAAATTCATCGTCGGCCAGTCGTTGCAGTCCTTATAAACTGTGGGAACGTCGGTAGAGAAGGTGGACAGATGCATGCTGGGATTCCTGTTGTTGTGAAAGATGGAGGCACGTTTTCCCAGCAGGCTTTTCTTTCTCTGCCTCTCCAGATGTCGTTCGGTGGAGGCAGCGGTCACCATGCCAACAGCAAGAAGTCTCTGGTGTTCCTGCTGAAGTTCCTCTCTGATCTGGTCCCGTTTGAACCTCCACAGTACCTGAAGGTAACTCCCACCCTGATCCCGTCTTCATCCAGATGACCTCGTCAGAGGGACGTTTCCGGAGCAAGCATCAGGAGAAACCTGCAGGAATGACTCGCTCTGATGTTCTCCACCACAGGTTCACATCCTGCACCCTCCTTACGTTCCCACCAAGCACCGCAGCCTCCTGATGGAGTACGTGTCTCTGGCCAAGACTAGACTGGCTGACCTGAAGGTAAACGGATGTCTCACTCAGACCTGGACAGTCCAGGTACCAGGAGGTGGAGCTCCCGCCGTGTTTCTGGATCTCCCTGTAGACCAGGAGGTTCACTAACGAGCTCGTCTACCTGCAGCTGAGCCGATTTTGTCAGGCGCGATTTTGACGCCCAAATCGGGTTTGGTGTGGACGCAGCTTTACTTCCTGGACCAGGGACGTCCCTGCTGGTCTTACATGACCATCAGCACTGATTCTGGGGGTGCTTCGGGGCCCGAGCACCCACGTGGGACTGATGGCAGCGTGGGTCTCATCCAGCATCCACTGCAGTGTTTCCCTGCATGGACTCAGTCATGGCGGATTCCTCTGCTGTATTATCGCCGCCTTCAGATTAATTAGAATAAAAGCTTTTCACATGGACGTCAACATTTCTTAACTGAAGCTGGATTAGCGCTTCTAGAAGCCAGCAGCAGTAGAACTCTGCTGTCAGACATTGCATTTGCACGTGAACGCAGCATGGAGCATGGAGCAGGGTTCCTGCAGGTCCTTAAAAAGTCTAAATTTAAATCCTGCAAATTAAGGTCTTAAAATGTCTTAAATTTACCATAAATGTAGCTGTAGGTATTAAAGGAGCTGTATCAGCTTTTCAAACGTTCCAAAAGTCCAAAATAGAGCTTGGTCATGGAGAGCTTTATGCATGTGAAAGAAGAAATTTAAATTCTATCCTGGATTTAACAGGGAGCCAATGAAGAGAAGCTAGAACTGGAGAAATATGATCTCTCCTGCTGGTTCTAGTCAGAACCCTAGCTGCAGCATTCTGGATCTTTTGGCATATTTGCCAAATAACAGCCCAATAATAAGGAATTACAGTAATCCAATCTGGAAGTAACAAAAGCATGGACTAGTTTTTCTGCATCGTCCTGAGAGAGGATGTTCCTAATTTTAGCAATATTACGTAGGTGAAAGAAAGCGGTTTTTAGAAACCTGTTTTATATGGGAGCTGAAAGACAAATCCTGGTCAAAAATGACTCCAAGATTCTTCACTGTGGTGCTGGAAGCCAAATTAATGCATCCAGATCAACTATAAAGCTAGATAATTTAGTCCTAAGTTTTTTCAGGTCCAAAGACTATAACCTCGGTCTGGTCTGAATTTAGAAGCAGAAAGTTCAGGGTCATCCAGGTCTTTATGTCACTAAGACATCTTTGTAATCTAACAAACTGATTGGTTTCATCAGGCTTCATAGATAAGTATATCTGAGTGTCGTCTGCATAACAATGAAAATTTATGCCATGTTGTCTGATGATATTACCCAAAGGAAGCATGTATAATGTGTAGAGTATTGGTCCGAGCACAGAACCCTGGGGAACTCCATGAGTTACTCTGGTGTGTGATGGAGACTTGTTGTTGACATTAACAAACTGAAATCTATCAGATAAGTATGACTTGAACCAGTCTAATGCAGTTCCTCTAATTCCAATAACATGTTCAAGTCTCTGTAGCAGAATGTTGTGATCAATGGTGTCGAATGCAGCACTGAGATCTAACAGGACAAGTATGGACAGGAGTCCTTTATCTGAAGCATCTGAAATAAGCCACAAATTCCACTAATGATTGATTGTTGTTTATTTTAGTGTTAAGCACCACGGTTGGTGCCCAGCCCTCATGGGCTTATTAGACACTATCACATAATATACAACACAATAGCCTTGTGGCAAAATACAGAACAAAGCATGACAAAAAAAAAAAAAAAAAACTGAAAATTTTGGCACATACAGAGAAAATAGTTCATCAAACTGGATACAAAATACTTTGCCACAGACATCGAGCCTTTTCCACAAGTTTTACCAGGGCAAAAACATCATTTTCAAACAGCCAGCTTAGAATCTCCGCTTCATGTTTCCAAAGTAAATCAGGATTTTTTAACTGAACTGATTCAAAAAGAGAATTTTTCAATCACAATATAAAGGACAATAAAACACAAAATGAAATTCCTCTTCCACAACCTCGAGATGACAAAATTCACACAAACGCAGGTGTTCAGGAATGCCTTTAAAACGCCCCACTTCAACTGCCAGAGGCAAGGTGCTCGTTCTTAACTGAGCACAGAGATCTCTGCCTTCTCTTTAAATTAAACTAAATATCAGCTTCTGTAACAGAATCATTCTTTAGCTGAACATAATTTCTGAGCTTTGGCTTCTTCCATATATCCTGTTTCCATTGAGCTTCATAACTCACGAGTAATCTTTGTCTGACAGAATTTCTATCACATTGCAGGTTATTTCTAAGCATTACATGCATGTCAGAAGCTGACAGAAACCGCTCTAAACCAAGGTTGAAGATGTGCTCTGTCCCAGTTAAAAATTTTCCTAGTTAGCCTTTCCTCTGGTAGACTGACGAGACAGTTCCACCATCGCACCGTTTCATGTCTTTGTTTTATCATACATGGATCCATCCTGCGTCCCCTTCAATTATGCACACCAAGAAAACACCTCAAAGCACGATTCTGAACAAAACTACACTCAGAAACCTCCTCACAGCCCCAGACTCCTGCAGCAGCAAACAAAACTGAATCAACCAAAGATTTATAAAGTTGTGTAAATGTAGGAAAGCCGAGCTCCGTACATTTAATTTTACTCTACACAGAACCTAAAGCTCTTCCAGCAGATTGCTAGAATTTTCCTTCCCTCAGAAAACTTCATATTTTCATCAAAAACAAAACCAAGGTATTTATACTGACTGCAGTACTTTAATGGCACAGAGCCAAACAAATAAATTATTACTTAATGAATGACCTTTTTTCCTCTAAAATGAACCACTTGTGTTTTGTCACTATTAATAGTGAGAGGTCATTTACTTCACCATAAACTCATGATATCCAACTTATTTTGCAAATTTTCTTCATTTTCAGCAATCAAAGCAATGTAACTAATATTGGGACATTATAGCTGAATATGTCTCGTCTTGTTTGGCCTTCACTCAGCACCCACCGGTGGAAACGGCACCAATGTACATGACCAAAGCTAAACCGTTTTATTCCTTTTTTCTCTCATTAAACTAAATAAATGGGTGTTTATTTGATTTCAGGCCTTTTTGTGTCCCTGATGAATTTTAAGAAAACATACAAGTATAAACGTACGTTATACAGTATACTTACATGGTGATGGTACAAAATTTCTTTATTTATACTGACAAGTGGCTGGATAGTTTTATTACCTGTCATTACCAAACAGCTCATAGTTTATAGATATTTAAAGATTTTTGAGTAAAAACTTCACATTCATAAACATTGTACTGCTCTAGCTAAGAGATTATTTATACTAACTCTACCAGTTAAGCTTAGTTAGATAAAAACTGTAAAATATCATTACTATCATGCTGGTGGAGACGTTTCTATGGAGGTTCTGACTAAAAGAGACATTTTTTAAATGAAACCTTCAATTAATGTTTATCAGCATATTTAGATTTTGACTCGCAGGACGACAGCTCAGGTGTGGCGACATTTTATGTTTTAGTCACATTTCATTTTTGAAAAAAGGAAATTCAAAAGTGCCTGAAATCAAATAAACACCCAGGCCAGCTGACTGCAGGAATTCACAGAACCACATTTACCTACGTCACTTTCCTCACAGCTGCTGCTTACCTTCCAGTAAGCCGGGGTATGCAGGGACAGATGGATATGTCCGTGCCGGCTGATGGATATGTCCGTGCCGGCAGATAGATATGTCCATGCCGGCTGATGGATATGTCCATGCCGGCTGATGGATATGTCCGTGCCGGCTGATAGATATGTCCGTGCCGGCAGATGGATATGTCCGTGCCGGCTGATGAATATGTCCGTGCCGGCTGATGGATATGTCCGTGCCGGCTGATGGATATGTCCATGCCGGCTGATGGATATGTTTGTGCCGGCAGATGGATGTGTCCGTGCCGGCAGATAAATATGTCCGTGCCGGCTGATGGATATGTCCGTGCCGGCTGATGGATATGTTCGTGCCGGCAGATGGATATGTCCGTGCCGGCAGATAAACATGTCCGTGCCGGCTGATGGATATGTCCGTGCCCGCTGATGGATATGTCCAGGCCGGCTGATGGATATGTCCGTGCCGGCAGATAAACATGTCCGTGCCGGCTGATGGATATGTCCGTGCCGGCTGATGGATATGTACGTGCTGGCAGATAAATATGTCCGTGCCGGCTGATAGATATGTCCATGCCGGCTGATGGATATGTCCATGCCGGCTGATGGATATGTCCGTGCCGGCAGATAAATGTGTCCGTGCCGGCAGATGGATATGTCCGTGCCGGCTGATGGATATGTCCGTGCCGGCTGATGGATATGTCCGTGCCAGCTGATGGATATGTCCATGCCGGCTGATGGATATGTTTGTGCCGGCAGATGGATATGTCCGTGCCGGCAGATAAACATGTCCGTGCCGGCTGATGGATATGTCCGTGCCGGCTGATGGATATGTCCGTGCCGGCTGATGGATATGTTCGTGCCGGCAGATGGATATGTCCGTGCCGGCAGATAAACATGTCTGTGCCGGCTGATGGATATGTCCGTGCTGGCTGATGGATATGTCCGTGCCGGCTGATCGATATGTCCGTGCTGGCAGATAAATATGTCCGTGCCGGCTGATAGATATGTCCATGCCGGCTGATGGATATGTCCATGCCGGCTGATGGATATGTCCATGCCGGCTGATGGATATGTCCGTGCCGGCAGATAAATGTGTCCGTGCTGGCAGATGGATATGTCCGTGCCGGCTGATAGATATGTCCGTGCCGGCAGATAAATATGTCCGTGCAGGCAGATGGATATGTCCGTGCAGGCAGATGGATATGTCCGTGCCGGCTGATGGATATGTCCGTGCCGGCTGATGGATATGTCCGTACCGGCTGATGGATATGTCCGTGCCGGCAGATAAATGTGTCCGTGCCGGCAGATGGATATGTCCGTGCCGGCTGATGGATATATCCCTGCCGGCTGATGGATATGTCCGTGCCGGCAGATAAATATGTCCGTGCCGGCAGATAAATATGTCCGTGCCGGCTGATGGATATGTCCGTGCTGGCTGATGGATATGTCCGTGCCGGCAGATGGATATGTCCGTGCCGGCTGATAAATATGTCCGTGCCGGCTAATGGATATGTCCGTGCCGGCAGATAAATATGTCCGTGCTGGCAGATAAATATGTCCGTGCTGGCTGATGGATATGTCCGTGCCAGCTGATGGATATGTCCGTGCCGGCAGATAAATATGTCCGTGCAGGCAGATAAATATGTCCGTGCCGGCAGATAAATATGTCCATGCCGGCTGATGGATATGTCCATGCTGGCTGATGGATATGTCCGTGCCGGCAGATAAATGTGTCCGTGCCGGCAGATGGATATGTCCGTGCCGGCTGATGGATATGTCCGTGCCGGCTGATGGATATGTCCGTGCCAGCTGATGGATATGTCCATGCCGGCTGATGGATATGTTTGTGCCGGCAGATGGATATGTCCGTGCCGGCAGATAAACATGTCCGTGCCGGCTGATGGATATGTCCGTGCCGGCTGATGGATATGTTCGTGCCGGCAGATGGATATGTCCGTGCCGGCAGATAAACATGTCCGTGCCGGCTGATGGATATGTCCGTGCCCGCTGATGGATATGTCCAGGCCGGCTGATGGATATGTCCGTGCCGGCAGATAAACATGTCCGTGCCGGCTGATGGATATGTCCGTGCCGGCTGATGGATATGTCCGTGCTGGCAGATAAATATGTCCGTGCCGGCTGATAGATATGTCCATGCCGGCTGATGGATATGTCCATGCCGGCTGATGGATATGTCCGTGCCGGCAGATAAATGTGTCCGTGCTGGCAGATGGATATGTCCGTGCCGGCTGATAGATATGTCCGTGCCGGCAGATAAATATGTCCGTGCAGGCAGATGGATATGTCCGTGCCGGCTGATGGATATGTCCGTGCCGGCTGATGGATATGTCCGTGCCGGCTGATGGATATGTCCGTACCGGCTGATGGATATGTCCGTGCCGGCAGATAAATGTGTCCGTGCCGGCAGATGGATATGTCCGTGCCGGCAGATAAATATGTCCGTGCCGGCTGATGGATATGTCCGTGCCGGCAGATAAATATGTCTGTGCCGGCAGATGGATATGTCCATGCCGGCTGATGGATATGTCCGTGCCGGCAGATAAATATGTCCGTGCCGGCTGATGGATATATCCCTGCCGGCTGATGGATATGTCCGTGCCGGCAGATAAATATGTCCGTGCCGGCTGATGGATATGTCCGTGCTGGCTGATGGATATGTCCGTGCCGGCAGATGGATATGTCCGTGCCGGCAGATAAATATGTCCGTGCCGGCTAATGGATATGTCCGTGCCGGCAGATAAATATGTCCGTGCTGGCAGATAAATATGTCCGTGCCGGCAGATAAATATGTCCGTGCCGGCTGATGGATATGTCCGTGCCGGCTGATGGATATGTCCGTGCCGGCTGATGGATATGTCTGTGCCGGCTGATGGATATGTCCGTGCCGGCAGATAAATATGTCCGTGCCGGCTGATGGATATGTCCGTGCCGGCTGATGGATATGTCCGTGCCGGCTGATGGATATGTCCGTGCCGGCTGATTGATATGTCCGTGCTGGCAGATAAATAGGTCCGTGCCTGCAGATAAATATGTCTGTGCCGGCTGATGGATATGTCCGTGCCGGCAGATGGGTATGTCCGTGCCAGCAGATGGATATGTCCGTACCAGCAGATAAATATATCCGTGCCGGCTGATGGATATGTCCATACCAGCAGATAAATATGTCCGTGCCGGCTGATGGATATGTCCGTGCCGGCAGATGGGTATGTCCCGTGCCGGCTGATGGATATGTCCGTGCCAGCAGATGGATATGTCCGTACCAGCAGATAAATATATCCGTGCCGGCTGATGGATATGTCCGTGCCGGCAGATAAATATGTCCGTGCTGGCAGATAAATATGTCCGTGCCGGCCGATGGATTTGTCCATGCCGGCTGATTGATATGTCCGTGCCGGATGATGGATATGTCCGTGCCGGCTGATGGATATGTCCGTGCCGGCAGATGGGTATGTCCGTGCCGGCTGATGGATATGTCCGTGCCAGCTGATGGATATGTCCGTGCCGGCAGATGGATATGTCCGTGCCGGCAGATAAACATGTCCGTGCCGGCTGATGGATATGTCCCTGCCCGCTGATGGATATGTCCAGGCCGGCTGATGGATATGTCCGTGCCGGCAGATAAACATGTCCGTGCCGGCTGATGGATATGTCCGTGCCGGCTGATGGATATGTCCGTGCCTGCAGATAAATATGTCTGTGCCGGCTGATGGATATGTCCGTGCCGGCAGATGGGTATGTCCGTGCCAGCAGATGGATATGTCCGTACCAGCAGATAAATATATCCGTGCCGGCTGATGGATATGTCCATACCAGCAGATAAATATGTCCGTGCCGGCTGATGGATATGTCCGTGCCGGCAGATGGGTATGTCCGTGCCGGCTGATGGATATGTCCGTGCCAGCAGATGGATATGTCCGTACCAGCAGATAAATATATCCGTGCCGGCTGATGGATATGTCCGTGCCGGCAGATAAATATGTCCGTGCTGGCAGATAAATATGTCCGTGCCGGCCGATGGATTTGTCCATGCCGGCTGATTGATATGTCCGTGCCGGATGATGGATATGTCCGTGCCGGCTGATGGATATGTCCGTGCCGGCAGATGGGTATGTCCGTGCCGGCTGATGGATATGTCCGTGCCAGCTGATGGATATGTCCGTGCCGGCAGATGGATATGTCCGTGCCGGCAGATAAACATGTCCGTGCCGGCTGATGGATATGTCCCTGCCCGCTGATGGATATGTCCAGGCCGGCTGATGGATATGTCCGTGCCGGCAGATAAACATGTCCGTGCCGGCTGATGGATATGTCCGTGCCGGCTGATGGATATGTCTGTGCTGGCAGATAAATATGTCCGTGCCGGCTGATAGATATGTCCATGCCGGCTGATGGATATGTCCATGCCGGCTGATGGATATGTCCGTGCCGGCAGATAAATGTGTCCGTGCTGGCAGATGGATATGTCCGTGCCCGGCAGATAAATATGTCCGTGCAGGCAGATGGATATGTCCGTGCAGGCAGATGGATATGTCCGTGCCGGCTGATGGATATGTCCGTGCCGGCTGATGGATATGTCCGTACCGGCTGATGGATATGTCCGTGCCGGCAGATAAATGTGTCCGTGCCGGCAGATGGATATATCCGTGCCGGCAGATAAATATGTCCGTGCCGGCTGATGGATATGTCCGTGCCGGCAGATAAATATGTCTGTGCCGGCAGATGGATATGTCCATGCCGGCTGATGGATATGTCCGTGCCGGCAGATAAATATGTCCGTGCCGGCTGATGGATATATCCCTGCCGGCTGATGGATATGTCCGTGCCGGCAGATAAATATGTCCGTGCCGGCTGATGGATATGTCCGTGCTGGCTGATGGATATGTCCGTGCCGGCAGATAAATATGTCCGTGCCGGCTAATGGATATGTCCGTGCCGGCAGATAAATATGTCCGTGCTGGCAGATAAATATGTCCGTGCCGGCTGATGGATATGTCCGTGCCAGCTGATGGATATGTCCATGCCGGCAGATAAATATGTCCGTGCTGGCAGATAAATATGTCCGTGCCGGCAGATAAATATGTCCGTGCCGGCTGATGGATATGTCCGTGCCGGCTGATGGATATGTCCGTGCCGGCAGATAAATATGTCCGTGCCGGCTGATGGATATGTCCGTGCCGGCTGATGGATATGTCCGTGCCGGCTGATGGATATGTCCGTGCCGGCTGATTGATATGTCCGTGCTGGCAGATAAATATGTCCGTGCCTGCAGATAAATATGTCTGTGTCGGCTGATGGATATGTCCGTGCCGGCAGATGGGTATGTCCGTGCCGGCTGATGGATATGTCCGTGCCAGCAGATGGATATGTCCATACCAGCAGATAAATATGTCCGTGCCGGCTGATGGATATGTCCGTGCCGGCAGATGGGTATGTCCATGCCGGCTGATGGATATGTCCGTGCCAGCAGATGGATATGTCCGTACCAGCAGATGAATATATCCGTGCCGGCTGATGGATATGTCCGTGCCGGCAGATAAATATGTCCGTGCTGGCAGATAAATATGTCCGTGCCGGCTGATGGATATGTCCGTGCCGGCTGATGGATATGTCCGTGCCGGATGATGGATATGTCCGTGCCGGCTGATGGATATGTCCGTGCTGGCAGATGGGTATGTCCGTGCCGGCTGATGGATATGTCCGTGCCAGCTGATGGATATGTCCGTGCCGGCAGATGGGCATGTCCGTGCCGGCTGATGGATATGTCCGTGCCAGCAGATGGATATGTCCGTACCAGCAGATAAATATGTCCGTGCCGGCTGATGGATATGTCCGTGCCGGCAGATGGGTATGTCCGTGCCGGCTGATGGATATGTCCGTGCCAGCAGATGGATATGTCCGTACCAGCAGATAAATATATCCGTGCCGGCTGATGGATATGTCCGTGCCAGCTGATTGATATGTCCGTGCTGGCAGATAAATATGTCCGTGCAGGCAGATAAATATGTCCGTGCCGGCAGATAAATATGTCCGTGCCGGCTGATGGATATGTCCGTGCCGGCTGATGGATATGTCCGTGCCGGCTGATGGATATGTCCGTGCCGGCTGATGGATATGTCCGTGCCGGCAGATAAATATGTCCGTGCCGGCTGATGGATATGTCCGTGCCGGCTGATGGATATGTCCGTGCCGGCTGATGGATATGTCCGTGCCGGCTGATGGATATGTCCGTGCCGGCTGATTGATATGTCCGTGCTGGCAGATAAATATGTCCGTGCCTGCAGATAAATATGTCTGTGCCGGCTGATGGATATGTCCGTGCTGGCTGATGGATATGTCCGTGCCAGCAGATGGATATGTCCGTACCAGCAGATAAATATATCCGTGCCGGCTGATGGCTATGTCCGTGCCGGCAGATAAATATGTCCGTGCTGGCAGATAAATATGTCCGTGCCGGCTGATGGATATGTCCGTGCCGGCTGATGGATATGTCCGTGCCGGATGATGGATATGTCCGTGCCGGCTGATGGATATGTCCGTGCCGGCAGATGGGTATGTCCGTGCCGGCTGATGGGTATGTCCGTGCCAGCAGATGGATATGTCCGTACCAGCAGATAAATATGTCCGTGCCGGCTGATGGATATGTCCGTGCCGGCTGATGGATATGTCCGTGCCGGATGATGGATATGTCCGTGCCGGCTGATGGATATGTCCGTGCCGGCTGATGGATATGTCCGTGCCGGCTGATGGATATGTCCGTGCCGGCTGATGGATATGTCCGTACCGGCTGATGGATATGTCCATGCCGGCAGATAAATATGTCCGTGCCGGCAGATAAATATGTCCGTGCCGGCTGATGGATATGTCTGTGCCGGCAGATGTATATGTCTGTGCCGGCAGATGTATATGTCCGTGCCGGCAGATGGATATGTCCGTGCCGGCTGATGGATATGTCCGTGCCGGCAGATGGATATGTCCGTGCCGGCTGATGGATATGTCCGTGCCGGCAGATGGATGTGTCCGTGCCGGCTGATGGATATGTCCATGCCGGCTGATGGATATGTCCGTGCCGGCTGATGGATATGTCCGTGCCGGCAGATGGATGTGTCCGTGCCGGCTGATGGATATGTCCGTGCCGGCTGATGGATATGTCCGTGCCGGCTGATGGATATGTCCGTGCCGGCTGATGGATTTGTCCGTGCCGGCTGATGGATATGTCCGTGCCGGCTGATGATCAAACAGACAGGGTTACAGTGCAAATGAATGTAAATAAAGTAAATGCTGCTTCTTCTTCCTCTTCTCCTTCTCCTTCTTCTTCTCCTCCTCCCCCTCCTGAATTGACAGACTGAACGCTGCTTTGGTGTAATGCTGCCCCCCACAGTTTGAAGACGTATCTGCATTTAAAGGGTGTCCCATTTCTATGTCACAAAATAGCCCTGAACACCTGGTTTTAATGGCGACTAAGATTGAGGGTTAAGACCTGGAATTGGCCCTTAGTTACATTTAGGTTTAGGCAGTAAGTTATGGGTGTTAGGTTTAGGGTAAGGGGCTATGGAATGCATTATGTCAATGGATGTACCCCACGGGGATAGAAAACAAACATGTGTGTGTGTGTGTGCAGGAGTCGGTGGAGGAGATGGGCTTGTACGAGGATGTTTCTGGAGCAGGAGCTTCCAGGGCAGGTAAGATGCTCCAAGTCCCGGATGTGATGCTGAACCTGGATTCTGTCATTTCTGCAGCCATCTTTGCTTTTTGCCTTTCTCCACGACGGAAACGTTTCCAGCCAAAACGCTTTGATATCTGTCACCATAGTCAGAATATCTCATCACACTCAGAATATGACAAAATCACCTGAAGAGAAACATTTTAGGGAGAAATAAGATCTTGTTTTAAGGTGATGCATCTTATTTCAAGAAATCTGACAGAAAATTTCATTTGTTCTATTGGCCGAATATGTCCAACAGTACCTAACTGCAGTCACAATGACCGACAAGGGCGCCGCCATACATCCAATCCATACAGGAAGTCTCATGCGGAAGTTAGTTAACTACCTCCAAGAGTAACTATCTGCGGCTTGCAAACAGATGCTTATGGTGTAGTTGGGTGGTTAGGGTTAGGGGAAGGGTCAGGGGTAGGGTTAGATTTTAGTAAGTTACATGAAAAAGACACTTCCGATTGGGACTTCCGGCGTGGGTTGGATATATGGCGACGTACCATGACTGCAGTTGGGTCCCCTCTCAATATTTCTGCTTTTTACTGATTCCCAAAGTGTGGGCGGCGGCCTGCTGGGCTGTCATGGTACTGCAGGTGGACCTTGAGAGGTCATAAAAATCTAGATTCATCTTTGCAAATGTGATTTTAATTGTAAAATATTTATTGCACGATGTAAAAAATATTTATGAGTAATAACACAAACTGTTGAGTGTTGCTGACCCCTCACATTCATGCTGGAACACGATCTCAGCTCTCTGGGCATCATGAGCGGGATCATAACGCTTCATCCTGTGTAGTGGTGGGAAAAATGGAGCGGTGACTCACGGGGGTAAAACGGAAAACGGAGCGTGATGAGAAGCTTGAGGATTGTTCAGTCTGGGATGCACTTGTAGTAAAAACTGAGAATTGATTCTGTTTTGGATGAGTGTACATCACAGTTTTGATGAAAAGTTTGGGAATTTGTTCTGGTGTCATGTTGCTCACAGTTGTGGTTTGAGGTTTGGGTGGGCCGCAGAGGTTGGGTGGGCCGCAGAGGTTTGGGTGGGCCGCAGAGGTTGGGTGGGCCGCAGAGGTTTGGGTGGGCCGCAGAGGTTTGGGTGGGCCGCAGAGGTTGGGTGGGCCGCAGAGGTTTGGGTGGGCCGCAGAGGTTGGGTGGGCCGCAGAGGTTGGGTGGGCCGCAGAGGTTGGGTGGGCCGCAGAGGTTTGGGTGGGCCGCAGAGGTTGGGTGGGCCGCAGAGGTTGGGTGGGCCGCAGAGGTTTGGGTGGGCGGCAAAGGTTTGGGTGGTTTGGGTGGGCCGCAGAGGTTTGGGTGGGCCGCAGAGGTTTGGGTGGGCGGCAAAGGTTTGGGTGGTTTGGGTGGGCCGCAGAGGTTGGGTGGGCCGTAGAGGTTTGGGTGGGCCGCAGCGGTTTGGGTGGGCCGCAGAGGTTTGGGTGGGCCGCAGAGGTTTGGGTGGGCGGCATGGGCCGCAGCGGTTTGGGTGGGCCGCAAAGGTTTGGGTGGGCCGCAGAGGTTGGGTGGGCCGTAGAGGTTTGGGTGGGCCGCAGCGGTTTGGGTGGGCCGCAGAGGTTTGGGTGGTTTGGGTGGGCGGCATGGGCCGCAGCGGTTTGGGTGGGCCGCAGAGGTTTGGGTGGTTTGGGTGGGCCGCAGCGGTTTGGGTGGGCCGCAGAGGTTTGGGTGGGCCGCAGAGGTTTGGGTGGGCCGCAGAGGTTTGGGTGGGCCGCAGAGGTTTGGGTGGTTTGGGTGGGCCGCAGAGGTTTGGGTGGGCCGCAGAGGTTTGGGTGGGCCGCAGAGGTTGGGTGGGCCGCAGAGGTTTAGGTGGGCCGCAGAGGTTTGGGTGGGCCGCAGAGGTTTGGGTGGGCCGCAGAGGTTGGTTGGGCCGCAGAGGTTTGGGTGGGCCGCAGAGGTTGGGTGGGCGGGCCGCAGAGGGTTGGGTGGGCCGCAGAGGTTGGGTGGGCCGCAGAGGTTTGGGTGGGCCGCAGAGGTTGGGTGGGCCGCAGAGGTTTGGGTGGGCCGCAGAGGTTTGGGTGGGCTGCAGAGGTTTTCCACGTGTCCGAGCGGGCCTTGGTGTTGTGAAGTTCGGGAGCGGCAGGTGTAGACTGTAGATGTCAGGCCCCTGGCGGGAGGCAGGCTTGGGAATGAGCAGACTTCTTCTCAGCTGGGCTTTCTGAATGTGGTTGTAACCCCGGCTGGATGCTGTCCGTCTGTCTGCAGCCTCACAGCCAGGCTGGCCAGGACGTGGAGAAGGCCGTGTCTCTGTTCCAGAGCACCGGCAGGATCTCCGCCACCGTCATGGAGGCCAGGTGAGACCTCAGGCTGCAGCGTGTTCACGTTCGCGGGTCCCGTATGAGTGTAACCAGAGACGGGGGGCGAGACGAGACGTAGCGGCGGGACTTCTGAGACATGAAGCATCAGCAGCAGGAGAGTATGAGCTGGGGCATCATGAGACCATGTAACTGACGGCAGGTTCCTGTGTCCGCAGCATTTTCCGGAGGCCGTATTTTCTGAGCCGGTTCCTTCCTGCGCTGCTGAAGCCGCGAGCGGTGAGCATGTTCACCTCCGTCTGCCGTTCTGCACATTTCCAGACCGTCAGGTCACAAACGGGATTTTTTTCTCTCCTGATGCTTCCAGCTTCCGGTCAAACCCGACGCCCGCATGAGCTTCATAGAAGCTCTGAGGAGGTAAAGGAAAAGCCTGCACTTCGTTTATGATCGCTGCTGTTGGTAATGATGATCTGTGATTGCAGAGCAGAGAAGATCCCCGCCGCTCACTTCTCCTCCTACGTGGAGGCGTGCCAGAAGCAGAGGCAGCAGAGGCAGCAGGGCAGTGAGTATCTGCTCAGACATCCAGCAGGAGGAACGCTGCAAACAATCTGATCTCACCGAGCAGATTTTCTCATTTCTACCCACAATATCGCATCACACTCAAAATAAGACATCACCTACAGAGAAACATTTCAGTGACATAAAGGAACTTGTTGTAAGGCAGCTTATTTCAGGAAACCTGATCAAGAACATTTCACTTGTTCCACTGGCAGAAATTTTTAATACAAGCAAAAAATTCTTGGTTCTTGAAATAAATTTTTAAAAAAAGAAATTGCTTTTGCTCAATACTGTGTTTTTAAATATCGATGATATTGGTATATGAAAATATCACGATATTTCATGAAAACCCACAAGATTTTGTAACAGAATGACGAAATCTTGCAAGATTTTGTTAGTAAAATAGATCAATAACCATGTTTTTAAATATCGATATATCGGCATATGAAAATATCACGATATTTCAGTGTATCGATATTTTTTTCCCAGCCCTAATATCGCTACTGTTTTTTCAAATCGATATTTTACTAATGAAATGTGGCGGGACGTCGTTCCCTCCTGTGTGTCCTCTTAGAGAGCGACGTGTGTTTGGACACGAACGATGACCCGGTGGAGGTGCTGGAGATCCAGCTGCAGGAGGTGACTGGGCTGGTGGTGGACGGAGAGGTTGGAGGTGGGGGACGTCGGTGCCTGGCTGGTGGGGGGGGGGTGCAGATATGAAACCGCTGATGTTCCGTCCTGTTCTGCATGTGTGCCGTCGCCCCCCAGCAGAGATACAGGCCCAGATGTCCAGGATCTCTCACACGCTCAGCGTCATCTTCCCCGGCTCTCCGGAGCAGCTGATTGGCCCGGCGGTCATCACGCTGAACACCGACTCTCCTCCGTTCCCTGAGCTGCACGTTAAAGTATGCGCCGTCAGCGTTTCACCACCTGTGTGTGTCCGAGTGTGTGTTCATGTGTCCGTGATGTCATCAGGTCGTCAACATGATCCTGAGGAGCTTCTGCCAGTGTCTGTTAACGGCTTCACAGACGAACCCTCCACACCAGTGAGTCTGATTTCTGCGCTCCAGTCCTGACGTCCAGATTAGCAGATGTGATTGATGCCAGGAAACTCTGCTCCATCCTCAGGCAAAGCCCGTGGGCCTCCATGTTCATCAGCCCGCTGCTGGGAAACAAGCAGCTGCTCTCCAGCCTCGCACAGCAGCTGTGGCATTTACTTCACCACCAGGTGCGTAAATCCAGACCCCAACTCTCCGTCCACAATGCCCAGATTAAAGGGACTCAGATTAAAGGACTCAGATTAAAGGACTCAGTTTAAAGGGACTCAGATTAAAGGACTCAGATTAAAGGGCTCAGATTAAGTGACTCAGATTAAAGGACTCAGATTAAAGGGACTCAGATTAAAGGGACTCAGATTAAAGGACTCAGATTAAAGGGACTCAGATTAAAGGGCTCAGATTAAGGGACTCAGATTAAAGGACTCAGATTAAAGGACTCAGTTTAAAGGGACTCAGATTAAAGGACTCAGATTAAAGGGCTCAGATTAAGTGACTCAGATTAAAGGACTCAGATTAAAGGGACTCAGATTAAAGGACTTGGATTAAAGGGACTCAGATTAAAGGGCTCAGATTAAGGGACTCAGATTAAAGGGACTCAGATTAAAGGGACTCAGATTAAAGGACTCAGTTTAAAGGGACTCAGATTAAAGGACTCAGATTAAAGGGCTCAGATTAAGTGACTCAGATTAAAGGGACTCAGATTAAAGGACTCCGATTAAAGGGACTCAATTTGAAGGACTCAGATTAAGGGACTCAAATTAAAGGGACTCATATTAAAGGACTCAGATTAAAGGGACTCAGATTAAGGGACTCAGATTAAAGGGACTCAGATTAAAGGGACTCAGATTAAAGGACTCAGATTAAAGGGACTCAAATTAAAGGACTAAGATTAAGGGACTCAGATTAAAGGGACTCAGATTAAAAGACTCAGATTAAAGGGACTCAGATTAAAGGGACTCAGATTAAAGGAACTCAAATTAAAGGACTCAGATTAAAGGGACTCAAATTAAAGGACTCAGATTAAGGGACTCAGATTAAAGGGACTCAGATCAAAGGGACTCAGATTAAAAGACTCAGATTAAAGGGACTCAGATTAAAGGAACTCAAATTAAAGGACTCAGATTAAGGGACTCAGATTAAAGGGACTCAGATTAAAGGGACTCAGATTAAAGGGACTCAGATTAAAGGACTCAGATTAAGGGACTTAGATCAAAGGGACTCAGATTAAAGTAACTCAAATTAAAGGACTCAGATTAAGGGACTCGGATTAAAGGACTCAGATTAAAGGGACTCAGATTAAAGGACTCAGATTAAAGGGACTCAAATTAAAGGACTCAGATTAAGGGACTCAGATTAAAGGGATTTAGATTAAAAGACTCAGATTAAAGGGACTCAGATTAAAGGACTCACATTAAAGGGACTCAATTTGAAGGACTCAGATTAAAGGGACTCAGATTAAAGGGACTCAATTTAAAGAACTCAGATTAAAGGACTCAGATTAAAGGGACTCAGAATAAAGGGACTGAGATTAAGGGACTCAGATTAAAGGGACTCAGATTAAAGGGACTCAGAATAAAGGGACTCAGATTAAGGGACTCAGATTAAAGGGACTCAGATTAAAGGGACTCAATTTAAAGAACTCAGATTAAAGGACTCAGAATAAAGGGACTCAGATTAAGGGACTCAGATTAAAGGGACTCAGATTAAAGGGACTCAATTTAAAGAACTCAGATTAAAGGACTCAGATTAAAGGGACTCAAAATAAAAGGACTGAGATTAAGGGACTCAGTTTAAATGACTCAGATTAAAGGGACTGAGATTAAGGGACTCAGATTAAAGGGACTCATATTAAAGGGACTCATATTAAAGGGACTCAGATTAAAGGGACTCAGATTAAAGGAACTCAAATTAAAGGACTCAGATTAAGGGACTCAGGTTAAAGGGACTCAGATTAAAGGACTCAGATTAAAGGGATTCAATTTGAAGGACTCAGATTAAGGGACTCATATTAAAGGGACTCAAATTAAAGAACTCAGATTAAAGGACTCAGATTAAAGGGACTCAAATTAAAGGACTCAGATTAAGGGACTCGGATTAAAGGACTCACATAAAGGGACTCAGATTAAAGGGACTCAGAATAAAGGGACTGAGATTAAGAGACTCAGAATAAAGGGACTCAGATTAAAGGGATTCAAATTAAAGCGACTCAGATTAAAGGACTCAGATTAAAGGGACTCAAATTAAAGGACTAAGATTAAAGGGACTCAGATTAAAGGGACTCAATTTGAAGGACTCAGATTAAGGGACTCAGATTAAAGGGACTCAAATTAAAAGAACTCAGATTAAAGGACTCAGATTAAAGGACTCTGATTAAAGGGACTCAAATTAAAGGACTCAGATTAAGGGACTCAGATTAAAGTACTCACATATAGGGACTCAGATTAAAGGGACTCAGAATGAAGGGACTGAGATTAAGGGACTCAGAATAAAGGGACTCAGATTAAAGGACTTAGATTAAAGGGACTCAAATTAAAGGACTCAGATTAAAGGAGAGATTCCCGGTTGTCCCGGAGTTTCCCGTCCTGTCAGAACATGCGTCTCTGCTGCACCCCCCCCCCCCCCCCCCCCCCCCCCCATGGGTTCGGTCCGAATGCACCTGTAAAGCAGTTCACCCCCCCTTCGTCATTTCTACTGACATGTGCTGTGAACCTACTCTGTTGGAAGGGACCGTCGCTGAGTGCAGCACATGTCCTCGGTTTGGGGGTCTTCATGGTCCAGCTTCATGCCTCCATGTCCCAGAGTCCTCTGGTCCAGCTGTCTCCAGCCAACGGCTCCCAGCCGGTCCCCCTCGGAGAGGCTCTCAGCTCGGCCCTGGTCTGCAACACCAGCTCCAGCATGCTCTTCTGCATCAGGTCAGGCTGCTCATGCCGGGGTGTTGCTGTTAGCGAGTATGACTGAGTATCAGCAAGTTTCAACGAGTATCACTGAGTATCACTGAGTATCAGCGAGTATCACTGAGTATCACTGAGTATCAGCGAATATCACTGAGTATCAGCGAGTATCAATGGTCTGCAACACCAGCTCCAGCATGCTCTTCTGCATCAGGTCAGGATGCTCATGCCGGGGTGTTGCGGTCAGCGAGTATGACTGAGTATCAGCAAGTTCCAGCGAGTATCACTGAGTTTCAGCAGGTATCACTGAATATCAGCGAGTTTCAGCACGTATCACTGAGCATCAGTGAGTTTCAGCGAGTATTAATGAGTATCAGCGAGTATCACTGAGTATCAGCAAGTTTCAGTGAATATCACTGAGTATCAGCAGGAATCAAAGAGTATCAGTGAGTTTAAGCGAGTATCAGAGAGTTTCAGCGAGTATCAGCGAGTTTCAGCGAGTATCACTGAGTATCAGCAAGTTTCAGCAGGTATCACTGAGTATCAGCCAGTTTCAGCGAGTATCACTGAGTATCAGCAGGAATCACTGAGTATCAGTGAGTTTTAGCGAGTATCACCGAGTATCAGCGAGTTTCAGCGAGTATCAGCGAGTTTCAGCGAGTATCACTGAGCATCAGTGAGTTTCAGCGAGTATCAGCGAGTTTCAGGAGGTATCACTGAGTGTCAGCGAGTTTCAGCGAGTATCACTGAGTATCAGCGAGTTTCAGCGAGTATCACTGAGTATCAGTGAGTTTCAGCAGGTATCACTGAATATCAGCGAGTTTCAGCAGGTATCACTGAGCATCAGTGAGTTTCAGCGAGTATTAATGAGTATCAGCGAGTATCACTGAGTATCAGCAAGTTTCAGCAGGTATCACTGAGTATCAGCGAGTTTCAGCGAGTACCACTGAGTATCAGCAGGTATCACTGAGTATCAGTGAGTTTTAGCGAGTATCACCGAGTATCAGCAAGTTTCAGCAAGTATCACTGAGTATCAGCGAGTTTCAGCAGGTATCACTGAGCATCAGTGAGTTTCAGCGAGTATTAATGAGTTTCAGCAGGTATCACTGAGTGTCAGCGAGTTTCAGCGAGTATCACCGAGTATCAGCGAGTTTCAGCGAGTATCACTGAGTATCAGCAAGTTTCAGCGAGTATCACTGAGTATCAGAAGGTATCACTGAGCATCAGTGAGTTTTAGCGAGTATCAGCGAGTTTCAGCAGGTATCACTGAGTGTCAGCGAGTTTCTGCGAGTATCACTGAGTATCAGCGAGTTTCAGCGAGTATCACTGAGTATCAGCAAGTTTCAGCGAGTATCACTGAGTATCAGAAGGTATCACTGAGTATCACTGAGTTTTAGCGAGTATCACTGAGTATCAGCAAGTTTCAGCGAGTATCACTGAGTATCAGAAGGTATCACTGAGCATCAGTGAGTTTTAGCGAGTATCACCGAGTATCACTGAGTATCAGCAAGTTTCAGCGAGTATCAGTGAGTATCACTGAGTATCAGCAAGTTTTAGCGAGTATCACTGAGTATCAGCAAGTTTCAGCGAGTATCACTGAGTATCAGCAAGTTTCAGCGAGTAGTACTGAGTATCAGAAGGTATCACTGAGCATCAGTGAGTTTTAGCGAGTATCAGTGAGTATCACTTCGGTCACACATGCAGAGAACATGATGAGTAAAGCGCAGACCTGCAGCAGCTTTAGATTATTTATAGTAATGGAAGTCTGGACCTGCACCAGGAGGGGTGTCAAATCCCCCCCCACCCCACCCCACCACTGAAGATCGCAGTGTTGTATTATCAGACAGAGTAACTCTGAATATCGCAGTGTTGTATTATCAGACAGTATAACTCTGAATATCGCAGTGTTGTATTATCAGACAGAATAGCTCTGAATATCGCAGTGTTGTATTATCAGACAGAATAACTCTGAATATCGCAGTGTTGTATTATCAGACAGAATAACTCTGAATATCGCAGTGTTGTATTTTTTTCTGACAGAGTAACTCTGAATATCGCAGTGTTGTATTATCAGACAGTATAACTCTGAATATCGCAGTGTTGTATTATCAGACAGAATAGCTCTGAATATCGCAGTGTTGTTTTTTTTTTTTTGACAGAGTAACTCTGAATATCGCAGTGTTGTATTATGAGACAGAATAACTCTGAATATCGCAGTGTTGTATTATCAGACAGAATAACTCTGAATATCGCAGTGTTGTATTTTTTCTGACAGAGTAACTCTGAATATCGCAGTGTTGTATTATCAGACAGTATAACTCTGAATATCGCAGTGTTGTATTATCAGACAGAATAGCTCTGAATATCGCAGTGTTGTTTTTGTTTTTGACAGAGTAACTCTGAATATCGCAGTGTTGTATTATGAGACAGAATAACTCTGAATATTGCAGTGTTGTATTATCAGACAGAATAACTCTGAATGTCGCAGTGTTGTATTATCAGACGGAATAACTCTGAATATCGCAGTGTTGTATTATCAGACAGAATAACTCTGAATGTCGCAGTGTTGTATTATCAGACAGAATAATTCTGAATGTCGCAGTGTTGTATTATCAGACAGAATAACTCTGAATATCGCAGTGTTGTATTGTCAGACAGAATAACTCTGAATGTTGCAGTGTTGTATCATCAGACAGAATAACTCTGAATGTCGCAGTGTTGTATTATCAGACAGAATAACTCTGAATATCGCAGTGTTGTTTTTTTTTTTTGACAGAGTAACTCTGAATATCGCAGTGTTGTATTATGAGACAGAATAACTCTGAATATCGCAGTGTTGTATTATCAGACAGAATAACACTGTCGCAGTGTTGTATTATCAGACAGAACAACTGAATATCGCAGTGTTGTATTATCAGACAGAATAACTCTGAATGTCGCAGTGTTGTATTATCAGACAGAATAGCTCTGAATGTCGCAGTGTTGTATTATCAGACAGAATAACTCTGAATATCAGTGTTGTATTATCAGACAGAGTAACTCTGAATATTGCAGTGTTGTATTATCAGACAGAATAACTGAATATCGCAGTGTTGTATTATCAGACAGAATAACTGAATATCGCAGTGTTGTATTATCAGACAGAATAACTGATTGTCGCAGTGTTGTATTATCAGACAGAATAACTCTGAATATAGCAGCGTTGCATTGTCAGACAGAATAACTCTGAATATCAGTGTTGTATTATCAGACAGAATAACTCTGAATGTCGCAGTGTTGTATTATCAGACAGAATAACTCTGAATGTCGCAGTGTTGTGTTATCAGACAGAATAACTCTGAATGTCGCAGTGTTGTGTTATCAGACAGAATAACTCTGAATATCGCAGTGTTGTATTATCAGACAGAATAACTCTGAATGTCGCAGTGTTGTATTATCAGACAGAATAACTCTGAATATCGCAGTGTTGTATTATCAGACAGAATAACTCTGAATATCGGAGTGTTGTATTGTCAGGACTGAATCTGATCTGTTCGATGTGTCTCACCTTCACCTCGTTGCTGTGCAGGTTGTGTGTTGCAGCTGTGTGTTACGGGATCTGCATGGGCGCGTCGTTGCCACGGCAACAGCAGCAGCAGTACATCCCCGGCAGCCTCTATAAGAAGGTATGTCGTTCTTTTTTTTTCCACTGCTCGATGTGTCCAACACCTCGCGCCATTCAGCGCTCCTGGCCGCAATGCATTGTGGTCTATATTGATCCGTCTAGGTACCATCAAAGCTCACTAGTTTCAAGATGTCAGTCAGTCACTTTCTGTACAGCTTATCCAGTTCAGTGTTGCTGGAGTCTATCTAGCTATTATCAGGTGTGAGGCAGGTACACCTGGGCAGGAACACCTGGACAGGAACACCTGGGCAGGTCTCCAGTCTGTTGCAGGACCAACACAGAGAGACAGACAACCATTCACCCTCTCATTCATTCCTAGGGACAGTGTAGAGTGATCAGTTTTGCTTCTGCGTTTAAATGTGTGAATTTTTTTAAACGTGTTAATTTTGTGGTAATTAATTAACTAATTAACGTGAAAGTCCACCCCTATAAAAATGAATGAAGACCAGCCAAAATAAAGCTGGAGATGGACCCAGAGAGGATCTCCCTTTTATTTGTTTGCTGGACAGCAGTTGTGTGTTTGCCAGCTTGTGTACCTCATTCCTCGACTCCTGCCCGAGGCCAGACGCGCTCCTGCCGACAGCTGCACTGAGGAACGTCCGGAGGAGGACCCCTCCCCACCTGTGGAGCAGCTCCACGGACAGCGCCACCACCTGGAGGAGGACGGCCATGCGTCTGTGGAGACACGAGGCCTTCCAGCAGCTGGAACAGACGCCACATCATCAGGTGACATCACGTCTGCTGTACACGGACCGACACGTGTGTTTGCTACAGAAACAAACTCTTTCAACCAGACAGTCAGGTGATGCATGCACATTAAAATACCCGTTTAAATGGATCGTTTTTAGTTATTTATTTCTTTTATTCATTTCTTTATTTTCCCAGTGTAGCCATGTCACCAGCTGGGACTGGTGGACACGCATTATTAAATCATGGCAACATTTACTGAACATGTGGGAAGGAGATAACCGAGTCATGGTCATGTGTTCCACACGTGTGGAAACTACATAAATACCTGGTGGCCAGTCGTTACTGATACATGCAGAACTGAAACCAGACCCACATACAGGCCTGTATGTGACGGTGAAACCCCCCCATGACTCCCGTTTCACCGTTAATGCTGGTAACTGATCATAAACATCATCATTATGAAGGAATACCCCCCCCTACACCACGCCCCGATGGCTGTAAATGAGGAACAGTGAGCAACTTCATACCACATTATCATGTTTAGTATGTCGTTACTACACAGTAACCTGTGTACCTAACCTAAATACTACACCAGTAACTGATGTAGCTGATATATAACTGACATTCACTGATATTTAACTGATAGTAACTGATATTAATATTAACTGATCTTCACTGATACTTGACTGACATTAATGATATTTGATTGATAGTAACTGATAGTTAACTGATATTTAACTGATAACTACCTAATATTCACTAATATTAATTGATATTAAATTATATCTAATCGATAATTAACAATATCACCTGCACTGCAGGACATTGAAGCTTTCTGTCCACCAGTGTGTTGCACGTAGCCCCACCTGAACTGTACCGGACCATCTACGGACCCCTTCAGAATGAATGAATGAAATGAATGAAAAAAATACTTTATTCATCCCAGAAGGGGAAATTCAGTATTGTAAAAGCTCACTTTTTTTTTTTTAAATAAACAAAAAAGTCAGTCAGTCTTGTTCTTTAGGGTGATGGTTGCTGGCAGGAATGAATTTCTGTATCTCTCCGTCCTACAGCGAACTTGACGCAGCCTCCCACTGAACACACTCTGTTGATTCTTCACCGTGTTGTGGAGAGGATGGGAAGTGTCCTCCATCATCTTCATCAGCTTGTGCAGCATTCTTTTTGAACGATCAGCTCCAGCGGCTCCAGAGTTCTCCCCAGCACAGAACCAGCTTTCTTGATCAGCTTGTTTAGTTTCTTCAAGTCTCTGGTTCTGATGCTGCTGCCCCAGCAGATGCTGCAAAGCTGATGTCACTTTCCACAACAGACTTGTAGAAGATCTGCAACATCTTGGTGCAGACGTTGAATGATCTCCAGCTTCCTTAAGAAGAAGAGTCTGCTCTGACCTTTCTTGTAGATGTAGTCACTGTTGCATTTCCAGTCGAGTCTGTTGTCCAGCTGAACTCCAGGTATTTGTAGTTCTCCACCACCTCCCACCTCCTCTTCCAGGATGTAGACAGGACTATGCTGCTTATTCTTGCTCCTCCTGAAGTCAACAATCATCTCTTTAGTCTTGCTGGTATTTAAGATGAGCTGATTGTTACCATTTCACAAACTGACTGACCAGTTCTGTGTACCTGGTTCTTGTCCATCACTGATACACCCCACAACTGCAGAGTCATCAGAGTATTTCTGCAGATGACAGGATCAGAGTTGTACTGGAAGTCCTGAGGTGTACAGTGTAAAAGAGGAATGGTGAGAGTACAGTTCCTTGTGGTGCTCCAGTGCTGCTGATCACCATCTCAGACACACAACCTTTCAGTCTCACAAACTGTGGTCTGTTTGTTAGGTAGTCGTAAATCCAGGTGGTTGTGGAGGATCCACCTAGAAGTTATGGAGCTTCTCACATAGTAAAGCAGGCTGAATAGTATTAAAGGCGCTGAAAAATCAAAGAACATGACCCTCAAAGTGCTGCTTGACTGGTCCAGATGAGAGTGGGCTCTCTGAAGCAAGAAGATGATGGCGTCTTCAACCCCAAGCCCATTACGATATGCGAACTGTAATGGGTCCTGAAAGGTATTCACTTGCTTGTTGAGGTGAGCCAGTAAGTGTCTCTCCAGGACTTTCATGATGTGAGATGTCAGAGCAACTGGTCTGTAGTCATTTGGTTCTGGTTCTGGTCTGTAGTCATTTGGTTCAGCTGGTTGTGGTTTTTTAGGGACAGGAACAAGACAGGGATGTTTTCCACAGCACAGGAACTCTGTTCTGTCTCAGGCTGGTGTTAAAAAGGTGCTGGAGAACCGGACATAGTTGTTCTGAGCAGGTCTGGAGAACTCTGAGACTGACACCATCTGACCTGCAGCCTTGTTCCGGTTCCAGTTTCTCTAGTTGTTTCTTGACCTGGTCACAGGAGACAGTCAGGCTGGAGGTGGAGGCAAAGAGGTCTCAGGATGTCCTGATGTGGAGACAGAGGAGGCTGTGTTCAGGTCCATGACTGAGGTGCAGGGTGACAGAGTGGAGGTGGGACAGGAAAGCTGTGGGCTCATGGAGGGTGTGTGGAATGTTGGGTTGTCGGGCAGGGGGGAACTGAACCTATTGAAGAACATGTCCAGTTTGTTAGGCTCTGACCAGACCTCCATCAGTCTGGTCCCCCTTTAACTTGAAGCCAGTGATCTTCTTTCATTCCCGACCACACATCCCTCACGTTGTTCTGCTGGAGCTGCTCTCCAACTTCTTCCTGTAGTCCCTCCTTCACTTCTTAGTCTGTGTTTTCAGTTGTTTTTGTGTGGTTATCAGTAACTCCCCGTCTCCATCCCAAAGCTTTCTTTTTGATGTTCAGCAGCTTTTTCAGGTCACTGGTGATCCAGGGTTTGTTATTGGGGAAGCACCTCACTGTCCGTCGTGGTGAAGAAGGAGCTGAGCAAGAAGGCGAAGCTCTGGATTTACCATCCATCTACGTTCCTACTCTCTCCTATGGCCATGAGCTGTGGGTCATGACCGAAAGAACGAGATCGGCCGAAATGAGTTTCCTCCGCAGGGTGGCCGGGCTCTCCCTTATAGATAGGGTGAGGAGCTCGGTCATCCGGGAGGGGCTCAGGGTAGAGCCGCTGCTCCTCCGTATAGAGAGGGAGCCAGATGAAGAGGCTCGGGCATCTGGTCAGGATGCCTCCTGGACGCCCTCCCTGGTGAGGTGTTCCAGGCACGTCCCACCGGGACCAGACCCTCGGGGGAGACCCAGAACACGCTGGAGGGACTACGTCCTCCCGGCTGGCCTGGGAACGCCTCGGGGATCCCCCCGGATGAGCTGGCGGCTGTGGCCGGGGTGAGGGGAAGTCTGGGCTTCCCTGTTTAGGCAGCTGCCCCCGCGACCCGATCCCGGATAAGCGGAAGAAGACGGTCCGGTACGGTACCTCACTGTTCTTGTTGGAACGATGTTGTCCACACAGAAGTTTATGTAATCTGTCACACATTCAGTCATGGTGTTGATGTCATCTCCATGAGGTTCACAGAGGACATTCCAGTCTGTGGCCTCAAAGCACCCTTCTCAGAGCATCTTCAGCCTCAGTAGACCAGGTTTTAATCGTCCTCCTAATGACTGGTTGCTGCTGAACGATGGGCTTGTAGGTGGAGGTGAGAAGATCCAGATTATGATCTGATCTTCCTAAAGGAGGCAGGGCAGGGAGCTGTATGCATTCTTTGTATTTGCATAAAATAAGTCCAACATCTTATTTTCTCTGGTGGAGCAGCTGACAAACTGCTGGAAAGTTGGTAACGTAGCAGAGAGGGAGACGTTGTTGAAGTCTCCAGAGATCGCTATTAAAGAGTTTGGATGCTGTGTTTGTAGTTTAGCCACGACGGAGCTGATGACATCACAGGCTGTCTCTGGTGCGGTACCTGGTATTATATAAACCGCTACCAGAATAACACAGGCAAACTCTCTGGGTAAATGATATGGACGAAAACTCATAGCTAACAGTTCAATGTCTCTTGTGCAGATCTTCTCTTTGACAGTGATGTCAAGAAGAACAGAGTCCCTAAGTGGTCCAGTTCGGCTGTGTGGTCCCATTTTATCATGGAAACACACAGAATAGCAGACCGAGCAGACCGACCCAATGCTGACCGACCTGGACCGGACCGACCCAGACCGGACCGCTCATTTGGGAATTAGGTGTTGCATTGACATTGGTGGAAAGAGACAGCCCAGAGCAGGTCTGGGTCCAGATCTCAGAGCTGGTCCGGCTGCCGTCTCCTAGACTCTGTGGAGTGTGTCCAGGTCTTGTTTAGCAGCACTGACCAAACGGGTGCTGGTCTTGGTGCTGGTTCTGGTGCTGGACTGACTCCTGCCTCTCTGGTCTGGTCTTGGTGCTGGTCTCAGTGCTGGACTGACTCCTGCCTCTCTGGTCTGGTCTTGGTGCTGGTCTCGGTGCTGGACTGACTCCTGCCTCTCTGGTCTGGTCTCGGTACTGGTCTCGGTGCTTGTCTCGGTGCTGGTCTTGGTGCTTGTCTCGGTGCTGGTCTCGGTGCTGGTCTCTGGTCTGGTCTTGGTGCTGGTCTCTGGTCTGGTCTCGGTGCTGGACTGACTCCTGCCTCTCTGGTCTGGTCTTGGTGCTGGTCTAGGTGCTTGTCTCGGTGCTGGTCTAGGTGCTTGTCTCGGTGCTGGTCTCGGTGCTTGTCTCGGTGCTGGTCTTGGTGCTGGTCTCTGGTCTGGTCTTGGTGCTGGTCTTGGTGCTGGTCTCTGGTCTGGTCTCGGTGCTGGACTGACTCCTGCCTCTCTGGTCTGGTCTTGGTGCTGGTCTTGGTGCTGGTCTTGGTGCTTGTCTTGGTGCTGGTCTCGGTGCTGGTCTCTGGTCTGGTCTTGGTGCTGGTCTTGGTGCTGGTCTCGGTGCTGGTCTCTGGTCTAGTCTTGGTGCTGGTCTCGATGCTGGTCTCTGGTCTGGTCTTGGTGCTGGTCTCGGTGCTGGTCTCGGTGCTGGTCTCGGTGCTGGTCTCGGTGCTTGTCTCGGTGCTGGTTTCGGTGCTGGTCTCGGTGCTGGTCTAGGTGCTGGTCTAGGTGCTGGTCTCGGTGCTTGTCTCTGGTCTAGTCTTGGTGCTGGTCTCGGTGCTGGTCTCTGGTCTAGTCTTGGTGCTGGTCTTGGTGCGGGTCTCAGTGCTGGTCTCGGTGCTGGTCTCGGTGCTGGTCTCGGTGCTGGTCTTGGTGCTGGTCTAGGTGCTGGACTGACTCCTGCCTCTCTGGTCTGCAGCTGCGTTTCTCCGACTGGCTGGACTTGGAGCTGCGAGTACGACGAGGATCGGACGCTCTGACGGACGCTCAACGGTAACGCAGCCGACATGTCCTCAGAAAAACATAAACATTTAGACATTTATTTGATAAAATCCAAGAACAGACGTTTAATCTGGGAAGGTGAGTTATTCACCAACACAACAACAACATTCCCACTGAAACCCGCGGGTTGTCTTTAAGCACCGTGGCTGCTGATAGTGAAGTAAGGAGCGATAACACCAACCGACAGGCTCAAATATGGCTCCAAGGACCGACCGGACTGTGGAGCCATATTTGAGTTCAGCAAGTATCTGATGTCAATCCTACGAGCCCGTCTGGGACATCAGCAGGAAAAAAAACAAATTGTGGCCACAAGGATTTACCCCGTGGACGCGCATTATTAAGTTGGGTTTCTGACGTGTGGGAATGGGATAACTAAGTCGCAGCCACGCGTTACTAATGCACCAAGAACCTGCACAAAGTCTGCGCTGTTCAGAACAAACTCACTGAAATAAGACCGTTTCCAGATTGTTCATACAGGCTTAAATGTGACTGTTAAACTGCCCCGATTCCAAAGTTAATGCCTGTAAATGATCATAAACATCATAAATAACAAGGATAAACATGTTTATTCACGGTTTGTTCCACCATACAGAGCAGCCGGTTTTCCAAAACTAAATACGGCCATTTTCAGATCTAGATGTTCTTTGAGCAGCATGTAGTCAAGCCTAGAGCGCCCTCATGTGGATGTAAACGGTAATGTTTACTCCTTAATTCATGTCAGACGGTTTGAATTCATGTTTAAAAACACGTGTTATTACATATACTTTTATATGCAAGTTGAACCGGACTATACGTTGCAGGAGCAGCCAAACTATAAAAAAAGTGCAACATATAGTCCAGAAAATACGGTATAAAAAAACTAAATAATGGCAAAAATAAATAAAACCAAAACAAACATAAAAAGATTGGAATAAAATGAAGTACAATTTAAAATGAAATGAAAATAATTTTTTAATGAATAAGCAGAAGTCTGACAGAAAATGGGACAGTGAACTTTATCATGATTGTTTCCAGTCGTCTGCAGACCAGACTGCCGTCATGATCCACTGCAACATAAGGTGTTCTGACTTTATTCTTAAATGAAGATATAAACATCTTCTAAAAGTCTGTTTGTAACGTGTTTTTCTGGCTGCTGGAACTCGTGGCTTTAAAGTTTTATCTAACTGCTCCGTGCAGCCAGGAGTACCAGCAGTGGGCCTGCCTGGAGCGCTACCTGACCTGTCCTGAAGACCACGGAGGATGTGGAGGGGACATGAAGAAGCTCGGCTCTCAGCTGCTCAGCGCCGTCATGGAAGTGCAGTCCAGGTGGGTTCATGCACACGTGCAGTCCAGGTGGGTTAACGCACACCTGCAGTCTAGGTGGGTTCGTGCACACCTGCAGTCCAGGTGGGTTAATGCACACCTGCAGTCCAGGTGGGTTCGCGCACACCTGCAGTCCAGGTGGGTTCGCGCACACCTGCAGTCTAGGTGGGTTCGTGCACACCTGCAGTCCAGGTGGGTTCGCGCACACCTGCAGTCCAGGTGGGTTCATGCACACCTGCAGTCCAGGTGGGTATACGCACACCTGCAGTCCAGGTGGGTTCACGCAGACCTGCAGTCCAGGTGGGTTCGTGCATACCTGCAGTCCAGGTGGGTATACACACACCTGCAGTCCAGGTGGGTTCATGCACACCTGCAGTCCAGGTTGGTTCATGCACTCAGGACTGGATAAAATGCAGTTATGTGTGCTCAGTTTCTGGGATGTACACCTTCTCTTGGCTTCAGGGTGGCTGTGATATTTGCCTTCAAGTGTTAAAGTGCCCCAGAGCAAAGCATCAATCCTCACCTGGTCACATATAGAGTCGTTTTAAGAATAACCGATACCCTCCAATTAAAGAGACTACATTCACAAAAGTAATTCAAACAACAAGAAACTAAAGAAACTAATAATAAATAAAAATTTACAAAATTATAATTTAGAGAAATAAAATATTGCTTTTGAATTGTGGTTGGAAATAATAATAAAAAGAAACAAAACTGTCTCAGACACATTAGAGCATCTTTCCCATGAACATGGACCATTAACCTGACAACAGGTGCAGACGTCTGATTGGACGTTACAGAAACACCTGATTGCAGTGAATGTATCAAATCTTCGTAGCCCCATCATGCTTGTTTACTTGTTTATTTTTTGTGTATGTGTTTTTAATATTTCTTTCAAACCAGAATTCAAAATCAAAATTTTTTTTATTTATTGCTTTTGTCAATCTCAACTTATTTCACTGATAGATTATTTTTTTTCTTTCTTTAATTGGAGGGTATGAATAATCTGAGGATGACTATACGCTCACCGGTGTGTGATTGGAGAGAAAACAAAGCCCCGTAAATGTGGAACACCGACGTCGTCTTCCATTCGTCTCTGTATGACTGGACTTACCTGGTGTAATCAGTCACATCCTTGACTCATGCAATCATCAATCATGTGGTGATGGAAACGTGTTTATATTGATGTTGGGAGAATCAGGGGTTGTCCTGTTAGAGGGGAGTATGTGTGCAGGTTCAACTCCAGCTGTGATATAAACTGTTGATCCAGACGTCACCTCCAGGATCGTCTACAGTTCTGTTTATTCCTTCACAGTAAACAGTTGTTTTCATGTAAAAGCTCAGAAAACACTCGTCCTCACCTTCACCTGAAAAGCAGACCTCTGCTCCTCGTCCACAGGGACCTGGACACGCAGAGTCGGACCGGAGCCGGGGACACTGGGACTTGTTTGCCGGACATCCTGTCCAGGTTACAGGTACCTGCACTGCATCAGTGCCGCCTACAAGACAACAATAACAATAAACATCAACATTATTATCAGCATCATCAACATACACTATATATCCATAAGTATTGTCTCTCCTGCCTTAACTCACATTTGAGCTTAAAGCCATATAATAATAATAATGATGATGATCCATTTTATTTATAGAGCATTTTTACAGAAGCTCAAAGACGCTTTACACAAGTTATAAAAGAACAGGCAAGTAAAATTTACAACAAACATTTGGTTAAAATACAATAAAACTACAAATAAAAGGGAAAGATGTAAAACAGGGAGAGAAGAGAGGGCAGCAACTGAAAGGTCAACAAAAAGGAGGCGGGGCCATCAATGCAATTCATAAATTAAAAGCTGATCTAAAAAGGTGGGTCTTCAGAAGGGATTTAAAGGAGTTGAGCTCAGTGCAGTCACGGAGGGTTTGGGGGAGCGAGCTCCAGAGGGCGGGGGCAGCAACTGAGAAGGCTCTGTCCCCCCAGGTCCGGGGCTTGGTCCTAAGAGGAGTAGAGAGGAGGCTGAGCGGAGGGTACGGGTGGGAGTGTGCGGGTGGAGCAGGTCAGTGAGGTAGGAAGGGGGGAGGTTGTGGAGGGATTTGAAGGTGAGACGGAGCAGTTTGAACTGAATGCGGTGGGAGATGGGGGGCCAATGCAGGTTCTGGAGGACGGGGGTGATGTGGTCATGGGAACGGGAGTGAGTGAGGAGGCGGGCAGCAGAATTCTGGATGTACTGAGGTTTATTGAGAGCTTGGGGGTGGAGCCAAAAAGAATGCTGTTGCAGTCGTCTAGGCGAGAGGTGATGAAGGCGTGAACGAGGGTTTCAGCGGCTTTGAAGGTGAGAGAGGAGCGAAGACGGGCGATATTACAGAGATGGAAGAATGCTGTCTTGGTATGCCCCCCCTGGAGGAAACTGAGCCTCTCCCTGCTTTCCCCTGAGTTGGACAAGTGGGCAGAAGCATTTTCTAGCCGACCCAGTCGTTCTCTGAATCTGGCAGCACTGACTTTAGCTTAGCTTAGCATAGTTGCTGTAATCTGGTGGTTCCAACTAGCACCACTTGGTGAAAGTGAACTAATTACCTCGAGATTTTTTCAAATCACGTTTCAAGACCCGCACATTCTGATTGAGTACAAACGAGAAGCTGATTTCACATTAAAGGACTGACTAGGCGGCATTTAGTAGAGGAACTATATGCTGCAGGAGTACCGGCCAATCACAGTGAAGCACCGCGGATAGTAGCAAAGGCAGCACGCATGCAGCATCCCCAACTTCTGTAAACAGGGTTGCCATCACCATCATCATCATCACCATTATCATCATCATCATCATCATTACCGTCACCATCATTTTTTGTTTTTTTGTTTTTTTGTTATACTATTCAGATCCCTGAGGGGAAATTAGGGCTTTGCATTTCACCATCTCTGTACTGTGAGTATCAGAGAGCAGTGGGCTGCTACTTAAAGCGCCCGGGGAGCAGTTGGTGGGGGTTAAGGACCTTGCTCAGGGGTCCACAGTGGTTCACCTAGGAGTCGCGTTGGGGACTCAACCCGGGTCCTCCGCGCCAATGCCCACAATGCTGCCACTAGCTTACCCACTCCCCACTAATTATTACCATTATCGTCACCATTAACACCATCATCATCATCACCATTGTCACCATCATCGTCATTATCACCATCATCACCATTATCACCATAATCACCATTCTCACCATCACCACCATCATAACCGCCATCATCACCACCATCATCGCCATTAACACCATCATCATCATCACCATTGTCACCATCATCGTCATTACCACCATCATAACCGCCATCATCACCATCACCACCATCATCATCATCACCATTTTCACCATCACAACCATTTTCACCATTATCACTATTATCACCATTATCATCACCATTATCACCATCCTCGCCATTATCACCATCAACATCATCATCACCATTATCACCCTTATCACCATCATCACCATCACCAACATTTTAACCATCATCGCCATTAACACCACCACCATTATCACCATTATCACTACCATAATTATCATTATCATCAACATCATCATCACTATTATCATACTCATCATCACCATTATCAACATCATCACTATCATCACCATTATCACCATCATCATCACCATTATCACCATCACCAATATTACCATCACCATTACCACCATCATCATCACCATCATTGCCATTACCACCATCATTACCATTATCACCACATCACCACCATTATCACCATCACAGCCATTAGCACCATTATCGCCGCCAACACCACCATCATCACCATTATCATCATTATCACTACCATCATCATCATCATCATCACTATTATCATACTCATCATCACCATTATCAACATCATCACTATCATCACCATTATCACCACAACCATCATCACCATTATCACCATCATCATCACCATTATCACCATCACCAATATTACCATCACCATTATCACCATCACCAATATTACCTTCACCATTACCACCATCATCATCACCATCATTACCATTATCACCACATAACCACCATTATCACCATCACAGCCATTAGCACCATTATCGCCGACACCACCATCATCACCATTATCATCATTATCACTACCATAATCATCATTATCATCATCATCATCACTATTATCATACTCATCATCACCATTATCAACATCATCACTATCATCACCATTATCACCACAACCATCATCACCATTATCACCATCACCAATATTACCATCACCATTACCACCATCATCATCACCATCATTACCATTATCACCACATCACCACCATTATCACCATCACAGCCATTATCACCATTATCATCATCACCATTATCACCATCCTCGCCATTATCACCATCAACATCATCATCACCATTATCACCCTTATCACCATCATCACCATCACCAACATTTTAACCATCATCGCCATTAACACCACCACCATTATCACCATTATCACTACCATAATTATCATTATCATCAACATCATCATCATCACTATTATCATACTCATCATCACCATTATCAACATCATCACTATCATCACCACTATCACCATCATCATCACCATTATCACCATCACCATTACCACCATCATCATCACCATCATTGCCATTACCACCATCATTACCATTATCACCACATCACCACCATTATCACCATCACAGCCATTAGCACCATTATCGCCAACACCACCATCATCACCATTATCATCATTATCACTACCATAATCATCATCATCAACATCATCACCATTAAACATCATCACCATCATCACCATTATCACCACCACCATCATCATCACCATTTTCACCATCATCAATACCATTATCATCACCACCATCATCATCACCATCACCACCATTAGCACCATCACCGCCATTATCACCATCATCATCATCATCATCACTATCATGATTTGATTTTGATTTGATTCTTTATTTGAACATAAGACATTTAAAAACAAACAAGAAACCAAAAAAAAAGTACTCCAAAGAGAAAAAATTAAAATAAAATAGATGTCTTTGTCCAAAAGAAGTGGGAAGAAGCCGGTGCTTCTTCATCATCATCACCATTATCACCATCACCACCATCACCATTATCATCATCACCGCCATTATCACCATCATCATCATCACCATTATCACCATCACTGCCATTATCACCACCATCATCACCATCATCACCATCATCATCATCATCATCTCCATCCATCTATCCATTCCTCCGTGTGGTAAACAGTTCATGATCCATCCCAGGGATTCTGGGTTTATACATCACCTCTGTTGTCATGACAACGGTTCTGTCAGTTCCAGCAGCTTCTCGCCATGTCGCTGTTAGATGAAGAGATTACCTGGTCTGGTCCCCCCCCAAGCCCTTCTCAGGAGGATGATGTGGACTCAGGATGAAGGTCTGCTTTGTCTGCAGGAGCTGGTCTATGAGATGGAGGTGGTCCACGTCTCGGGTGCAGCCGGACCGGGTCCGTGTGACTTCCTGATGGAGGCGGCGTCTCAGCGATGCTCGGCCTCTCTGAGCGTGGGCAGTGAGCTGGATCTGCAGCAGACCGTGCTGGCCTGGAACAGGTACGAGGAGTCCTGCAGAGTCCAGACCAGACCTGTGCTGTCGTCTTCGTTTAGAAGCAAACTTTGGTTTAGTTTGTTACTGAAATGTTTAGCTTTAGTCATTATTTCCTCATTTTAGTTCAGTTAGTTTTAATCGATTAAAATACAGTAGATTCAGTTAACTGAAATATGCAGAAAAATGTAAACGAGGAAGTTTTTTTTTTTTTTTTACTTTTTCTTTATTAAACATATACATTCAGACATAAACCCAACAAACACAGGGGAGATGTATTTAGCTGTCACTATTATGGTAGTAATAACAAAGGAAAGGGTTAAAAGAGTTTACTGAAGTTCAGGCATTGCCTGCATTATTAATGACCATTTCTTATCAAACAAGTTAGTTTTCATCTGAAGTCTTGCTGTGGTTTTCTCCATGATGAACACATATTTTACCCTATCCCTGCATTGTGTTATTCTTGGAGGTTGTGGCTTCAACCAGGAGGCTGTAGTTGTTTTTTTTTGCTGTCAACAGCAGGATTCTCAGTAAATATTTAGAGATCTTATCTGTCATATTGCCTGGGATTATTCCCAAAATGTAACGTGTTAAATTCAGAGGGAACTCAATACCCATTATCAGTTTAAGTAAACGAGGAAGTTTGAATGTGTAACGCATGCGCGAGCTGCTCGATCGTGGAAGAAGTCATCACCATTATTTTGGTTAATATTGAAATGATGATTATTCAAACGATTATTTTTTCTGTCAAAAACACTTTGCTATTGATAGTTTACGCTAAACGTTGGAGTAAAAAAAAAAGTAGGTTATCAATGTGAACCTTACAGCTGTTTTACAATGAATAAACATGAAATGAATAAAATAAATATACTTTAATATTAAATAAGGCACGGAAAACATAAATGTATCCAAAATAAACTGTCCACATGTTCTGCAATTTCTCTTCATGTGAAGAATACGTAAATACTTACTTTTGTTAATTAAAAAATTAGCAAATAAAAATCCCCAAATAAACTTAAAGCTTTTGTGCAACGCTACAACATCCCAAATCTAACATTTCTGCAAATGAAGTTAAAGCTACTGAAATTAGCTTTAACTTCAGAATAACTTTCAGGATCTGTGTAAAGAAAAAAAACAAATTAATAATTGCAGCTCGATTATATGAGTTTGAGTTTTATGCAATTTGCCTGACTTACACACACACACATATATATATATATATATATATATATATATATATATTATATATATAAATGTATTATTACTCAAAATTATTCATATTCTCCAAATAAGAAAAAAATCAGCTGAAATAAGTTGAAATTGTTGAAAATAATAATAAATAAAAATTCTATGAAAATCATCACATTGATTCTGAATTGTGGTTCAACAGAAATATTAAATACAAACACAAAAATAAAACAAGCATGACGGAGCTCTGAAGGTAAAATGTTGAGCAACACTTTGATTCAATCACTGCAATCAGGTGTTTCTGTAACGTCCAATCAGACGTCTGCACCTGCAGACAGGTATGCTGGTCCATGTTCATGGGAAAGATGCTCTGATGTGTCTGAGACAGTTTTCTTTGTTTGTTTTTTTCATCATTATTTTTAACCACAATTAAAAAGCAATATCTTATTTCACTAAATTATAATTTTGTAAATTTTTATTTATCATTAGTTTATTTAGTTTCTTGTTATTTGAATTATAATTGTGAATTCAGTTTTTTTATTCTTAAATTGGAGGGTATGAATAATTTTGAGGATCATTGTATATTTATGTATAATATGTCACGGTGAAGAGTGTATATGATTTAAATCGATTACATAACCGTCAGTCTGGCGCTGTAGAATAACAGGCATTTTTCATTTAAAGTGTTTTTTCTTTCCTCTTCACAACACCGTCTTTTTTTCATAACACGTTTCAGGTCTTTTTTACTCATCATATCAAAGTAATGAGAAAATGCTTCCTTCATGCATAAGTAACTGCACCAGCACACCAGAATGTCGCCGTAGCGTCGGCTTGGTTAGCTTTGCATGGATTTCAGGATGACTCAGCAGAGGGTTGTTTCTGCTGGTAGCAGTCGCTCCGCACGGTTCACACGTCTGTCATGTGAAACGTGTCCGTGTGTCAGCTCTTCTTTTTCTTCCTGGACATTTTTTTTTTTTAACTCTTTATTTGTGATATTTTGAAAGTAAGGAAAACAAACAAATCTTAACAATGGGGTAATCCAGATACAAAGATGGCTTTCACATTAGGGTATTATAAGTTGTCCATTTCTTCCATATTTGTTCAAAGTAGGCCTTTTCCAGTCTTAAATGGAAAGTGATTTTCTCCATTACATAAGTTTCTTCCATTATCTCTTTCCATTGTGACAAAGTTAAGGTGAGACTCTTAAGCCAGTTCCTTGTGACAGTCTTCTTGTCGGCTACCAACATAACTTTATATAAGTAGATGTCCTCAGTCCGTATTGCTGACTTTGGTAGTAGGCCCAGGTACATAGTTTGGGAATCATTGGGGATCTTGTAGCCAAACACTTCCTCCATTGCTTTTGCTAAATTATCCCAAAAAGGCCTGATATTGGGACGAGTCCAGAACACATGAGAATGACCGGCACTCATACTGCCACAAAGCCTCCAGCACTGTTGAGGAGTTTTAAGCTGCCTTCTTTTGATTTGTGGTGTAATAAAAAACCTCATGATGTTTTTCCAGCCGAAAATTCTCCATTGTTTAGAGCTGGTGGAAGTGTGTTGTAATAGACAGATAGAGTGCCAGTCCTCCTCTGACAATGTAAGATGCAATTCAGCTTCCCATTTTTGTTTTATATAGCATGAATCAAGACTACTAGTTTTGCAAACATTTATACAATCTGGACACAATTTTTGAAGGTAATTTTCTATATGCTCCGGACACCATTTCAATTAGCTCGTTGCCTTCTTGTGAAAGATGAGGTTTTATATCAGAGTTATAAAAGTGTCGTAATTGAAAATACCTGAACAAGTCAGAGTCGTCCAGGCCAAACTCCCCTTTAACTTCAATAAAGGATTTAAAGGCTGTCCCTTTGGTCAGCGTACATATGGCTGTGATTCCCTTATCAATCCACTTTGTGTATGTGATATCTAACAGGCTACTTATAAACCCTGGAAACTGAGAGGGCCAAATCAACAGTTTGCTATCGCCCTCCATTTTCAATTTATTTAAAGTATCCTGCCAAATCTTGATAGTTGTTTCAACAATTGGATTTTCCTCATTTGGCTGTGTGTAGATTTTGTCACCCAATCTTGACTGAGGTTTGGATGTGTTATAATTCAGTTCATTGTGTTTCCATTTTGAGTAATAGTGTGGGGAACACCAATAGACTATGTACCGTAGTTGGGCTGCCAGGAAATATTCTTAAAAATTTGGGAGAGCGAGCCCTCCTTTCTTTTTCTCCAATTGAAGCGTTCTAAACCTTACCCTTGGTTTTAACCCCTTCCATATAAACCTGCTTAATAGCTTATCCCATTTAGCAAACTGTGTGATGGGGATTGAAACCGGTAGAGAGATAAATAAATACAGTAACCGGGGTAAGATATTCATTTTTATTACTTCTATTCTGGAACTAAAGTCCAGGATAAGGTTTGTCCATTTTGCCAAATCCCTCTGTATTAGATCATTTATTTTTCTGTAGTTAGCCTCGTAAAGATTACTGAGTTCCTGTGTCAAATAAATTCCTAAATATTTTATTTGTTCTGAGTCCCATGCTAGTTAATATTTTTGTCTGATCAGATCAGATGGTGTATAATTTATGCTTAAGACTTGAGTCTTGGAAATGTTCAATCTATAGCCAGACTTTTCTCCAAAGCCTTTTAAGATATTTAAGAGTTTAGGGAATGTTCGATCAGGGTTCTGGAGATATACTATTACATCATCTGTAAAGAGACTTATTCTTTGTTCTTCATTAGACACGGTTATTCCTTTAAGGTCAGATGTTTGTCGTATATGCTGGGCCAGAGGCTCAATAAAGAGGGCAAAGAGGGTGGGGCTTAAACAACAGCCCTGCCTACTTCCCCTGAAGAGCTCAAAGCTGTCAGTCAAGTCACCATTTATTTTAATTCTTGCTATCGGCTTATGGTATAAGGCTTGTATGCACTTAATAATGGTATCATTAAAACCAAATCTTTTTAAAACGGCAAAAAGGTAATTCCAGGAGACTCTATCAAAGGCCTTTTCAGCGTCTAGGCTTATTAAGGCTGTTGAGATATTGTGTTTTTTTACTTCATGAATTACATGTAGAGTTCGACGTATATTGTCTTGGACTTGACGCCCTTTTATAAATCCTGTCTGGTCTTCATCTACTAAGTCAGGTAGGAAATTTTCTAGTCTTTTTGCTATTATTGATGTAAATATTTTATAATCAACGTTTAGGATAGAGATAGGGCGATATGACTCACAGCACTCTCTGTTTTTCCCTTCTTTAAGTATAACTGATATAATAGCCTCCCTCCATGAGGGGGGACACTTTGAGTGTTTAAGTGTCCAATTGAATGAGTCCAACAGTAGAGGAGTCAAGTCCTCTTTAAAGACCTTGTACCATTCGTTAGGATAGCCGTCACTCCCTGGGCTTTTATTGTTTTTAAGTCTGCTGATAGCTTTATCTATTTCTACTTTAGTAATTGGTTTGGATAGTGCCTCATTATCAAATCAAATCAAATCAAGCTTTATTTATAAAGCACTTTTCATACCATTAAAAAGCAACACAAAGTGCTTGACATAGTAAAAACAAAATGTGAATTCAAATAAAAACAAGCCTTCACACATCCAGATTCAACACAAAACACACACATGCACACACCCAACCCCCTCCCAATTCCACACCTAACTACAAACCCCCAACTTCTCTCTTCTAAGTGAACAGGTATAAAAACAGTAACTGTAAAAACCATCTGGCATGACACTGCTGTGAGGAAACGATATCTTGGGGATCCATTCGCACCAGGAGCCAGCCCCCCCTAGCCACATAAGGCCCAGCTGCAGGGACCCCCAGATCATGACAGGCCAGGATCCACACCACAGCCGCAGGGCTGCAGTGCAGGCCCCTAGACACCAAGAAAAGGGCATCCACCACAGCCGTTACCCCCAGACCGAGCAGGCAAAACTCCTGGAGCGAAGGATCCCCATGAGGAAACACTGGGGGAAGTTAAAATTTTTAGAGTTAAACCAAAAATAAATAGATAAATAAATAAATCAAATAAAAGCTAGATAATAAAATACACATAAAAGGAATTAATACAAATAGAATCAATTTGAATATCGCAAAACCAAAGTTAAAAATAAATAAATAGATAAATAAAAATCAAATCAAATAAATTAAAAGAATCATTTAAAAATGAGACAAAATTCAATTAAAAGCTAAGCTAAAAAGGTAGGTCTTGAGCCTCTTCTTAAAAACATCAACAGTCTCTGCAGCCCTGAGGTTCTCTGGCAGGCTGTTCCACAGACGAGGACCATAATGGTGGAATGAGGCCTCACCGTGAGTTTTAGTTCTCACTCTAGGCACAATTAAAAGGCCGGTGCCAGAGGACCTCAGGGTCCGCGAGGGTTCATAATTTAAAAGCAGGTCTGATAAATAAGAAGGCCCAAGACCATTAAGACATTTATAAACCACTAAGAGAACCTTAAAATCAATCCTGAAATGCACGGGGAGCCAATGCAGCGATTTTAAAACTGGTGTAATGTGTTCCCGCCCTCTGGTCCTCGTCAGAACTCGTGCCGCTGAGTTCTGCAGTAACTGTAAGCTGGAAACAGACTTTTTAGGAAGACCAGAGAGCAGGGCATTACAGTAATCTATTCTACTGGAAATAAAAGCATGCATCAGCACGTCCGTGCTGGCAAGAGAGAGAAATGGGCGGACTCTGGCGATATTTTTAAGATGATAAAATCCTGTCTTTGTGACATTTTTGATATGTGGAATAAAATTCAGCTCAGAGTCAAAAAGAACACCCAAGTTTCTCACACACTGAGAAGGATTAAAATTCTGTAATTTTGGTAAAATGATCTCTCTCTTGTCTTCAGGACCGATGATTAAAACTTCAGTTTTGTCCTGGTTGAGCTGTAAGAAGTTCTCTGCCATCCATGACTTTATATCTAAAATACAGTTTAAAAGGGTTTTAACTGGCTCCAGGTCATCAGGAGACACGGCGATGTAAAGTTGAGTATCATCAGCATAGCTGTGAAAGTCAATGCCGTGTCTCCTGATGACGTCCCCAAGTGGTAACATGTACAGGTTAAAAAGTATTGGGCCTAAAATTGATCCTTGGGGAACCCCACTCTTCATTTTATGGATTTCTGAGGAGCATGTATCCATACTTACAAAATTATGGGTGGTTCCTATAGAGGGGAGATCTAACTTAATCAAATAATCTTCAATTTCCTTTTCCTCAACATGTTCTGAATAATTGTACAAGGTTTTATAATAAGTTAGAAAAATATCTTTAATTTTCCCTGGATCGTAACTTAATTCTTTAGTAGTCTGATCTCGGATTTTACTAACTGAGTTTCTCATTTGTTGTGATCTTAGACGTCTTGCCAATATTCTAGTTGGCTTTGGGCCTGATTCATAAAAGGTTTGTTTTGTGAATCTTAGTCTTTTTTCGATCTCTTCTTTTGCTAAATTTGAAAGTTGGTTTCTTATTTCTTTTATACTTTCAGCCAAAGCTTCACTTTTGTCTGAATACTGTTTTTTTTTCTTTCACCCTTAATTGTTCTTCTAATTTGGCCTGTGTTAACCTCTTCATTTTATTAATGTGTGCAGTTCTTGATATCAAATTACCTCGCATGACTGCTTTTACTGTGTCCCATATAATTATTGGTTCTACTTCGCCATCTTGATTATCAGTAACACAATCTCAAATTTCTTTCTTTATTTCCTGCACCACCTTTCCGTTGTTGAGAATGTTCACATTCAGCTTCCAAGATGTCCTCCTATTTTGATTACTTAGTTGGATCGTTAAATTAATAGCATTGTGGTCTGATATATCCGCTACATGCTGTATATGCTACAGTCTGTAATTCGGTGCCTATCTATGCTATGCATAAGGAAAAAATCAATTCGAGAATGAGTCTTATGAGGTGCTGACTAATGAGTATATTCTCTCTCTAATGGATGGAGATCTCGCCAAACATCAAACAAATCTGCCTCTTTTATTAACTTTCTGAGAGCTTTTGATTTATTATTCATATTTGATTTGTTACTGGTTGAATCCTTAGCATAGTTTAAAACAGCATTCCAGTCTCCTCCGCAGATCAGAATCCCCTCACACACAGTGGTAATCTTATTAAATAATAATTGAAAAAAATTTAGGGTTACCTTCTGGAGGAGCATATACATTAACTAAAGAGACAATAATATTATCAATCCGACCTTTAACGATGACATATCTGCCTTCTTTATCACAGTTGTCTTCCATCAGTTCAAAATGAATGGAGTCGGATACAAGGGTGATTACCCCTCTTCTTCTGCTATTTTTATAAGAGCTATAGTAAGAATTTCTATAGCCAAATTTTTTAAACTTCTCATGTTCTCCTTTTGGCAAATGAGTTTCTTGGAGGAAAATCACCTGAGCTTTACTCCTCTTCAATTTAGTTAATAATCTGCTTCTTTTAACTGGGTTACCAAGGCCATTCACATTTATTGAGACAACTTTTAGTTCACCCAAACCACTTATTCTTAGAAAAGATAACAATACACCCCAATAACAAACTTAAACTATGAACAGGAATAGGAACAACAAAGAAAGGAAAATACCTGTGACTTCCATACAATGGGATTAAAGTCTGTCCCACCTTGACCCCGTTGGGAGGTCTAGGACAAGTTCCCCGAAAAGGGTAGAGTCCTATGCAAGGCTTGGAGGGCTCCGAGATCGCCTCCATCCTTTGTGTCCAACGTTACGGCGCCATCTCCTGGTGGCTCCCCGTTTTAGCCCGTGGGTTGAGGAGGACATCATGATGCGAGGATAACGTGAAAGTGCCTATTTTTTAGAAGTTACTCTCCGTCGTCTCTTTGGAACTCTTTTAGTTTCTCTTTTGCCCTTTGCGCAGCAGATGATACATTTTCCCCCGAGGCCCGTCCCTTCCGTTGCCACCCTTGAAGCTTCCGAATCCAAATCTCCGCGTCTTCTTCCTTCATCGCTGCTGGCACTTCCACCTGGAGACCTCGCCGACGCAGCTCCAGGCCGGCTTCGCGTGCGGTGTTGTAAACTCTGGCGCCGTCCTCCCAGTGGATCCGCATGTTTGTATAAGGCGTTTGAAAGCGAATGCCCCTCTCTTTCAGTGCTTTTTTAACCTTGTGGTACTCCATGCGCTTTTGGACAACCTCTGATGCATAGTCATGGTCAAGATAGATGTTTCTGCCGTTAAACTGGATTCCTCTCTTTTTCCACGCTTCTTTAAGAATCATCTCTTTAGTCGTGAACTCCTGGAAGTTGACTATTATGGGTCTTGGCGAGGGACCGGGACGTTTGGTTAAAACTCGGTGGGCTCGCTGTATTTTGAGATCCAATTCTGCTGATAGATGCAACTCGCGTCGGAGAAAGTCTGCCACAAATTGTTCCATTGATGGCGGCTTTTCTCGGTCATCTACTCCGAAGATCCTGATGTTATTTCTTCGTGACCTTGATTCCAGGTCCGTTAATTTGTCTTGAAGGTCCCTTTGCCGCTTCAGACTCTCAGCCAGTGTTAAAGCTAGATCCAGCGTCATGTCCTCTACTTGTCCCACCCGTGACTCCGCTTCTTCCACTCTGTCCGACAGGCTTTTCATGTCCTCGGCCATCGTATCGAGTTTGCCGCTTAACTCCTGCTGTAGCGAATTAATATCTTGTCTGACTCTGCTATTATCTTGTTTCAGCTCGGTTTTGAGCGATTCAATAGCGTGTAGCAAGTCAGTCGCTGTTACACTGTCCATAGCTGAGTTAGCACTGGCTTGCTCCTCCGCACTGCTTTTCTTCGTAATTTTATCCTGGTTTTTTGGCATTTTCGAGTCTTTTAAGCCTCCTGCTTTACTTAGCCCACCTACTTCGTGGTCAACAAACAAGATGAATGGTCTAGAGTCGAGTTTATGGTGGGAAATATATTTTAACCGGGGAGCAATCACCAAGCACGTCTTAACTCTACGCCATGACACCGGAAGTCCCTTCCTGGACATTTTAAAGATCACTTCAATCCCAAAATGTGAAACACAGAGAACTGTTTAGCATCTCCCGGGTAACCACACGAGTTTGTGCTCTTACTGGATGTCTTTGCAGCACATCCCGCCTTTCAACACAAACCCTTGTTCTGATTGGACGGCATTGCTGTCAGGTGTTTTCCTCTCGTTTCATTCATTGATGAAAATGTCATTAACTTTCGTTAAAGTCTTGATCCCCGTGTGTTGGTTTTTGTTGAGAAAAATAGGTCGTTGACGAAGACTATGACCAAAATTTCTAGGGCTGCCACGATTAGTCGACAGCTATCAAAATAGTCAAAATAGACAACTAATTTCATAATCGCCGAATTGTTTTTTATCGGCTTTGTTTTTCCTCTCAAAATCTCCACTGTACTCCCGCTGCCTTGTCTTCTGTCGTAGACCCACGTACAGTACGTAGTCGTAGCTATCGGGGTGCGCCTGTGTTGAATAGTTTTTGGACATAAATAAGCACACACACTAGCCGTTGGAGATTTAGATTCAGTGAGAAAGTGTCCACACTTGTGACTGGTTCTGTAAATATGCTGCAATTCCCGTATGATCCGATTAGTCACCAAAATAACTGGTGACTATTCGATAGTGATGGTCCGATCCGATCCACTGGATCGGTGTTGGCTTTCTTTCATCAGAACGTGTCCGATCAGATCTATAAACGTAAGGCTCAGATATTCTCTATTTTCCAAATCATTCGGTGTTACAACTGTTGCCGTTGTAGCCGTGTGCCTGTGTTTTTGTCACGTGACCGAAAATGTGTAAAATGTGCTGTAGTGATGCAGGGGTTTTTCTTGTCAGGGTGCTGCTGGCCCTCCCCGCTGCCTTGCTCATCGGTCTGAAGTCTGAGGGGGGGAGGAAGACGCTGGACTGCAGCCGGCTGCTGGACCACGTCAACCAGCATCAGGTGAGCGGGTTCCTCCTCCGTCCCCATCAGCTGCTTGGAAAAACTAACCGCAGTATTCGTCTCTTCTCTCCTGATACCAGAGGAAGGTGCTCCCCCCCGCCGCCTGCCTCCCCCTCCACGTCACCACACACTTCCTAAAGGTGAGGCTGTCCGCCGAGACACCAGGTCCCTGGAATAACAGCCGTCCCACTGTGTCCTCGCTGCCTCTGCTGCAGGGTCTGCTGTGTGCTGCGGTCCAGTGTGGACGTCCAGGAGACGAGGTGGACCGGGCCTGGTCCCAGATCAGCGATGGCTGCCCTCTGCTGCTGGTCTCCGCCGCGGTAAATCCCTCTCCGTCGTGTTTACGGAGGCTGCTTTTCATCCGGGATGTTCCTCAGTAAACACACGAGCTCCTCCTCTTCTATCAGGACCAAACGGAGGAGCACACGGCGCCTTAAACGTGTAAAACCACCAAGTACACAGAAAACGTAAAGAACAAACTAGACATGGAACAACCGGTAAAAAGATAAATCAGGATCTAATTCCCTGACGGGTAGCATTACCGTTTCAGACGTTAATTATCGTAAAACTGACACTAGGGACACCAGGGGTTCCACTCTTTTCTTCAAGTTGTTTTCCAGGACTTTTCCAGCTGTTCCAGTACGGGTCAAATTATCACAACATCGACAAATAACTCCCACCCCGAGCTTTAGAGACGTGTTCTACAAGCAGGGACGAAGTAGAGACGAAGTAGAGACGAAGTAGAGACATAGTATGGACGAAGTAGAGACGAAGTAGAGACGAAGCGAAGACAAAGTAGAAACGAAGTATGGACGAAGCGGAGATAAAGTAGAAACGAAGTAGAGACGAAGTAGGGACAAAGCGGAGACGAAGTAGAAACGAAGTAGAAACGAAGTATGGACGAAGTAGGGACGAAGCGGAGACAAAGTAGAGACGAAGTAGGGACGAAGCGGAGACAAAGTAGAAACGAAGTAGAGACGAAGCGGAGACAAAGTAGAAACGAAGTAGAGACGAAGCGGAGACAAAGTAGAAACGAAGTATGGACGAAGCGGAGACAAAGTAGAAACGAAGTATGGACGAAGCGGAGGCAAAGTAGAAACGAAGTAGAAACGAAGTATGGACGAAGCGGAGACAAAGTAGAAACGAAGTAGAAACGAAGTATGGACGAAGCGGAGGCAAAGTAGAAACGAAGTAGAAACGAAGTATGGACGAAGCGGAGACAAAGTAGAAACGAAGTAGAAACGAAGTATGGAAGAAGCGGAGACAAAGTAGAGACGAAGTAGAGACGAAGCGGAGACAAAGTAGAAACGAAGTATGGACGAAGCGGAGACAAAGTAGAAACGAAGTAGAAACGAAGTATGGACGAAGCGGAGACAAAGTAGAAACGAAGTAGAAACGAAGTATGGACGAAGCGGAGACAAAGTAGAGACGAAGCGGAGACAAAGTAGAAACGAAGTATGGACGAAGCGGAGACAAAGTAGAAACGAAGTAGAAACGAAGTTTGGACGAAGCGGAGACAAAGTAGAAACGAAGTATGGACGAAGCGGAGACAAAGTAGAAACGAAGTAGAGACGAAGTAGGGACGAAGCGGAGATGGAGACAGAGTAGAGACGATGCAGTGATGAAGTAGAGACAAAGCAGGGAGGAAGCGGAGACGAAGCGACGAGAGGAGAAAATATTTTCCAGGACATTTTACTGGAAAAATGAAGGTCATCTCTTTCCTTCAGTTCGTAGCCAGCAGCCATTCGGCGCCTTCTGTCACTTCAGTCATTTACATTCCTTGATTGTTTTTTCACACATGGGATCTTGAAAAAGCGTAATGTCACAGGGTGGTTCCGTGTGATGCCGGCTGCTGCTGGACAAAAGGAGACCGTTGTCCAGAGTGGTTATTAAAAGCTTGTTTATTTCAATCAACTAAAAATAAAAAAAGAAGAGGATGAAAAGAAAACCCCGGATGTCCATGCCCAACTTGCCCTCGGCCAGCAGGGACGTCAGTGGATGGATGGAGGGAGGCCCTTCCTCCCGCTCATCCTGGTTCGTACCACAGCAGGCTTGCCTCCAGTGTCCTGGCCGCCCCGTCAGCCCAGGCGCTAGCGCCTCTGACGCGGCCATCGTTTCCTGGACCCGGATACTCCTGTTCCGTCTGCCGCTCCGAACTCCGCTCCACCTTGTGATGCTCCACTCCTCCATCGTCCTCAGTTCCTGTGGTCGGCCTCCATGACTGGCAAGAGCAGTGGTCCCGCCCCTGTCGTAGCAATCCAGCTCGCCTTCTCCAACACCCGACCCATAGCGCTGTTCATCGTACTTCCACGCCGTGCCTTTCCTCTGCACCCATAAGCGCACATTCGCCTCCACAGCTTCCATCCGCCTACCCCATGCTTGGTGCTCTCGTCTCCTCATCTCCCCCGTCCACACACCTGTAGGCCCATTTATTAGGTTTCTGGAGTGTCGGCAAGCCAATCAGAGTCCATGTGCCACCTGCTGCCAATCCACAATTAGTCTCATTCAATTATAAAAAGCGATTAAACAACAAGGTTAAACACTCACAGCTAAACAAAACAAGTGCAACAATTCAAACCGTGAATAGGATAGAGACTAAAACTTGAACTTTGCAGTCCGGCACATGTCCACTTTGTGACACGTAACGTGCCCCCTTTTTTCTTTATCATCTTGATTGTGAGGAGAGCTGGTACAGTCCTTCACTCATCATTATAACCCAGCATCTGCAGTCACGACCAGCGTAGCTCTCAGCGAGTGAACAACAAACATGGCAGGGAGGAACGCTGGCAGAAAATGGCCGACTCTGTTAATGCAGAAGTCCGTGTGATTGTCCAATCATGGAACGATATCAGACTCTGATCACTAACAACTTCATCACTGCAGCTTCCTCAGAGGATTTCCTTCTGCTGTCCATGGAGATGTTTCCAGGCTCACGTCATGGGTGGGCGTGGCTCCATAACATCATGTTTTCATGTCTGCACGTGTCGTAGCTCTTCACCGTGATGTCATGGGTGGGCGTGGCTCCGTAACGTCACGTTTTCATGTCTGCACGTGTCGTAACTCTTCACCGTGACGTCATGGGTGGGCGTGGCTCCATAACGTCACGTTTTCATGTCTGCACGTGTCGTAACTCGTCACTGTGACGTCATGGGTGGGTGTGGCTGACGTTTGCTGATGGCAGAAGAATCCATAATTATCGCTTACAGTGTTTGAATTTACCGCGACCGTCTTCTTCCTGGATCAGAACTGTCGGGGATGCGGATGCGGATGCAGCGTCAATGACGTCACATCTGCAGGACAGCGCGGAAATTCACCACCGAATCACAGAATCATGCAGCACAGCCTGTTCAAGGCAACGGAGAGACGTGGTGGAAACGTTCTGTTTGCTTTTTAATGCGTCATCGCCCGTTAGCATTAAAAACCGGACATTATTCTTTTGTGATTCCTGCCTCTTGTCCCTTTGAAGGAAAAGATGTTTTTGCTCGTGTTTTCGTTGTTGCTCTGTTAGAACGTCTTATGCTCCGTTGATCTGATAGATTGACTTGGTCGTCTATCACCAGCATAGGTGGTGACAGACAGATGCCTTATCCAATCAGCTAACCACTATTTTCGCTCCTTCCCAAAACTATTCTAAAGGATGATTCCCAGATGGACATGCGGGAGCAAATCCATCTGGTGGAGTCAGGTTAGTGAACACCATGAGCAGAATCCGGCTACAACATGAATGAAACCTCAGTGATGCAGAGCATCTGTGATGTCACATTTGTGATGTCCGACTCCACCCGCTGACAGATGGAGCGGAGACCAGCAGAGGAAAACCTCCATCTTTCATATAAATGTCGTCTGGAAATCAAACGTTGCTCCATCTCTGAATATTCGCTCTCCTCTGAGATCTCCTCCTCTCTCCATCTGCACCAGCATCACAGGATCTTAGAAACTCTGATTGGTCAGGGGGTGGAGCTTTTACACTCAGTGATCTCTGATCCAGAACTGAACCTGATCCGGACCAGGTTCAGTTCTGGATCAGTTCCCGGGGAGATAGAACCTGATCAGAGGTGAACCAGCGTCGTAGGACGGGAACCCTGATGTTACCTGGATAAGAGGAAACCGGCTTCGTGGTCCAGACCCCTGGAGAGGAACCTGCCATGATGTTCAGTTTCTGTGATGTTAAATGCTGCTTTAAAGCTCAGACGTGTCACTTTAGATGTGAAAGCAGCTTTTTAGTTTTTAGTTTTCATTGAAAAGTGTAAAAAATTCAAACATTCTCATTCAAACAGTGTGCAAAAAAACAAACCAAAACAAACAAACAGCTTTAATGTCAGACTTTAGGGAACTTGTTGCTAAAACTTGTCTGTATCTTTCCATGACCGCACTGAGGAACATCAGGTTTTGTGCTGCTGCTGTTTCTGGCCGTGTGCAGGTGTAACCGGCTGTTTCTGGCCTCTCTGCAGCGCTGGTGGCAGCACCTGTCTCCGCTGCTGTCCTCTCTGTGGCGGCGGCTGCAGGACGGAGCGTCTCCACCCGGACCCCTGCGGCTCCTCACCGACTGCCGGCTCTGGGCCTGCAGGTAAACACATCCTGACCGCTGGAGACCAACGTCTTCATCCAGATGAGTCTGAATGCACGAAAACAACGTTTAACGGAAACGTGCGGTTCAGACAGCGATTCAGAGAATCTAGACACTATTTTAACTCATGAATGCATGAACAACCAGATTATCATCCATCCCATAATAATCTGAATGTGTCATTATCTGGATGACAGAAGCTGATATCTGGCATGTAGATATTTTGTCACCAACGTGAATCGGATCCACCAGAAACCACTTCATCCTCCACTAGGGCTGGACGATAATTCAATATCAATATATATCGATCGATAGAGGTTTTTTCAATATAGAAAAAAAGAGGGTCAATAAAAGTTCAATATAGAAACACAGTTTTCTGCTGTAGCCTATCAGGTAGCATGATACTACAGTCACTCCTTCATCCAAACCAATCACAAACGCAGACCAGGCAAAGGCTGAACTGGAATTCAGTGTTATGCTGCTTTCAGACTTCCACTGGAAAGCGGTAATATTGTGAACTCTGTCCTTTATAACGCTGCATTCAGACATGCGTACCGCTCTTTTACCTCTGAGATGTAGCGGACATGTACCGGCTGCGCTACATGTCACAAGAGCGGAAATGATGCAGCACGTCGTTTTGGCTGAAAGCACAAGAAAATGTTCTGGACAGAGTTGAAGGGAGAGCGGGGGGGCTGTGCTGACTTCTGCTACGTTTCGTGATGTCTGAAAGCGCCGGGACACGATAAGTCCGCAACGAAGCAGCATGTTTGAAAAGACGAGTCGGCATGACTTGGCACTGCCCCTCAGTTTTAACTGCAAACAACACACATCTTACAAAGTCATGAGCGGGGGGTGGGGGGGAACAGGGTCCTTTCATACCCCGGTCTCACGGGCGCTACTGGGGAGAGAGGGGGAACAGTGGCTGCTTCACGCGCTAGTGGTTAAGGCTGGCTGCATTGTGGGGGATCTGCTGGCCCGGGGGGTGCCTGGCCTGCTGCGTCCGGGGGTGGGGGATGGGGGGTGGGTGGGGTGGGGGGGGAACGTGTTGGGGGCTTGGAGCTCACGGCTTCTTCCCCGGCCCGAGCTACCACTCAGGAGGCACGAGGGCATGGGCAAGAGCGAGGTGGGTATGTGAGAATAATGAATGAGAGTGTGAAAGAGGAAATGTGGGAGGGAGGAACTTGGGCTGGAAGAGGGAGGAGATGTGGGTAAGTGGTTGGAGGAAAGGGGGATGGAGGAAGGAGTGGCATGCTCGTGAGTGTCTAGTAGGGATGGTCGTGAGGGGCTGAAGGAAGGAAGGGCGGGAGTGTGATAGGTCAGAGGGATGGCCGGGGCTGGACATGTAAGGGGGGGACTGTATGGGGTATTGGGGGTATAGGGAGGTGGGGGCATATGTGTGGGGGGTAGGGAGGGGTTGGTGCAGTTATGTGGGCGGAGTGCATGTGTGTGTTAGAGGGTATGAGGAGGTGGGGGTAGGTGTGGACGGTAGAGGGAGGAGAGTGTTGGGGGTGGAGGGAGGAGTGAGTGTGGGTATGTAAGGTCGGGGGGCGGAATGAGCGGGTGTATGTGTGTGTGGGGGGGGGGGGGGGGGGAGTACATGGGGGTGTTGGGGGTAGGTGTGTGGGGAGTGTGTGTGTGAGCGTGGTGGCGGGGTAGGGGGTGGTAGAGGTGGTGGCGCCCTGGTGTCAGGTGTGTGGGGCAGGGACGTTGGGGTGGGGGCTGGCCTGCCCTGGGGGGGGTGTCGTCTGGGGGGTCCGGTCCTCCTGGGTTTCAGTTGGGCCGCCCGGGTCAGGTGGAGGGGGCTGCTCCTGGGTGCTTGGGCCCTGGGCCCGGCGCTGTCTCCGCCCCGGGGGGGGCCGGCACCCGGTGGGGTCGGCAGCTGCTGGTCTTGGTCCGCTGGGGCCTGGGCCCCCAGACCGCGGGGGGCTCCGGCTGGGGCCGCCTTTTGCCGCCCTTCGGGGGATGCATGTCCGCTCTTTGGGGGGGGGGGGGGGGGGGTGGCTGGGATCTGGGCCTCTGGGTGGCTGCTGGGGGCCTGGGTCGTGAGCCTTGCGGGCTTCCTCCTCCTTGCAGAGACGAGGCTGCATCTGCATGACTGTATCACCACGGAGACCCTTTATGATGCATGTTGACACTGTGACACTGCTTCCCATTGCGCTGACTAGGTTGTACCTCTTCTCTACTTCCCATTGCGATGACTAGGTTGTACCTCTTCTCTACTTCCCATTGCGATGACTAGGTTGTACCTCTTCTCTGCGTAGTTCTGCGTGTGTTCGTGTGTGTTTGTATGATCTGAGGATATTTAGGCCACCTGCAGGTCCTCCTGTAGGGGATTGCTTGTTTTGTTTTCCAACAGAGACCTTGGTTGTTTAGGGGTTTCTGTACAGATGCACCAGTGAACTGTGTAAGTGGATTCATGTTTTCTCTCCTCTCGCTCTTCCTCTTCCTTACTCCTTTCTCTCTGTTTTACTGTCTATCATTACCTCTGTTAACTTTCATTTCTCCCTTGTCAGGCCCAGCAGTATGATATGGAATGGTGTTATAGACAAATGTTTTATTAAAGAAATAAAATGAATGAACAGGATATCAAGTGGAGCCTTATGTTCATAAAGCTCCGCTTGGTAAAGCAAAACTGTTCAACAAAATAAAGCAATCAGATTTCCATTCTGCTTGCTTCGATGCTGGACAGGACAAGTAAAAAAAAAAAAAAAAAAAAAAAAAGAAGTGAAAAGACGAGTCTGTTTAAAGAGCGGATGGACTTTACCGCTCATGTTCCACAATACAAGTCTGAAAACGGCTTTAGTGTGATCTTTATTATGAGTAGGTAATTCAGCAAAAGCTTAAATGTTCAGGGCTGCACCTAAAATAGCTTTTAATTTGATAATGGCTTCTTTTTTTCTTTTTTCTTTTTTTTTTTTATAAATATCAATATCGAACGATACAGATTTTTTTTTTTATCGGTAATCTTTTTCTCTATATCGTCCAGCCCTATCCTCCACGTTGATGAAGATTCTGACAGTTTTCCAGACTTGGATTGAAATATTGATACAATCACGCTGGCATCACTCCATGTCGATACCAGAGATGGTATCACTCCATGTCGATACCAGCGCTGGTATCACTCCATGTCGATACCAGAGATGGTATCACTCCATGTCGATACCAGCGCTGGTATCACTCCATGTCGATACCAGAGATGGTATCACTCCATGTCGATACCAGCGCTGGTATCACTCCATGTCCATACCAGCGCTGGTATCACTCCATACGATACCAGCGCTGGTATCGTATGGACCGGCCCACACCCGCTGGTCTCATGCTGGATGCAGACCGGGGGCCTCGTGCACAGAGAAGCGTGGATTTCCTCCTGAAACCCGGCGTCGTACGAACAAGCGCTTTC
>JALJCO010001466.1:0-17500 GCA_023101725.1 Atherinomorus stipes | reverse complement strand
CACCATCATGTGACACAGAAGCTAGAATCTGATAGGCTACCACCATCATGTGATACAGAAGCTAGCATCTGATAGGCTACCACCATCATGTGACACAGAAGCTAGAATCTGATAGGCTACCACCATCATGTGACACAGAAGCTAGAATCTGTAGGCTTGTCCCTAACAATGACTTAAGTTCTGATCTGTGTCCTCAGGTGGAACCAGCCCAGATCCTGAACCACACCAAGAAGTTTCTTCTCAGCGTGATCTCGCAGACTTCTCCGACTGCACTGTCCTCCACCCAGCTCACACAGGTATGCAGGTGACGCCACCTGCCGTGTCTCCATCTGGTCTGCACCTCTGACTGGTCTCCGTCTGTCCTGGTCTCTGCAGCTGGAGTCCCGCTGTGCAGACCTGGACCCGGAGCTGGCTGCTGCTCTGTCCGCGACCTTTGACCCCCCCAGTCTCAGCCCGGAGATGGACTTCCTCTAACCTAACGAACACGTGCACTCAACAGCAACACTTCAGACGTTCAAAGAAGGAAACTTTATTTACACTTATTTACATGAATGTACATGTGAAGTTTTCCTGCTACCGCTGAGAAATAAGTTAATAAAAACTGTCTCCAAACTGAACTGGTTCGTCCTGGAGGTCCTGGAGGTCCTGGAGGTCCTTGGGTCCGACTCAGCAGCAGCACGGACGTTGATTCACATCCAGAAACAATAAAAGCTGCAAACGTCTTCAGTTCCAGGAGTCAAGTCATTAAATGTGAGATGTGACAGAGTGAAGATGCTCCACTCTGTTTGGGTTTTCTCTGCTGTATGTGGGGCTGATCGACGCTGGTGTGACATCATCATTACATCACAGCTGATCCAGCAGCACCTTGTTTCCACGCTTTCATGTGAAACCATGGAAACGAGTCATTTACTCTTGTTTTTAAAGGGGACATTTGTTTTTTAGACGGGACTCGGGTCCTGGTAGTGCTGGACCAGCCCCCGTCAGCGTGATGGTGTGCAGGTCTGGACGGGACCCGGGTCCTGGTCGTGCTGGACGGGACCCGGGTCCTGGTAGTGCTGGACGGGACCCGGGTCCTGGTAGTGCTGGACCAGCCCCCCGTCAGCGTGATGGTGTGCAGGTCTGGACGGGACCCGGGTCCTGGTCGTGCTGGACCAGCCCCCCCGTCAGCGTGATGGTGTGCAGGTCTGGACGGGACCCGGGTCCTGGTCGTGCTGGACCAGCCCCCGTCAGCGTGATGGTGTGCAGGTCTGGACGGGACCCGGGTCCTGGTAGTGCTGGACCAGCTCCCCCGTCAGCGTGATGGTGTGCAGGTCTGCGTACGGCGGCTGCGGCTGCGGCCCGCCCCCTCGGGGCCTCGGGCTGGGTCAGGGGGTGCACCATGGACATGTGCACGTTCAGGTTGTGGGCTTTCTCGAAGCGCTTCCTGCACATCAGGCACTCGAACTCCAGGTCGGCCTCGGCCTTGTGTTTGGTCATGTGGTACTTCAGCGAGGCTCGCTGGCGGCACTGGAAGCCGCACACCTCACACCTGGGGAGGGACGAGCTCGTTAGCGGCGGTGGGGGCACGAGCTTGGCGCCGGCTGAACGTGGAGATGATGGTGATCTCGGGGTTTTACTTACTGCAGCGGTTTGGCTCCTGAATGCCTCATCTGGTGGACGGACAGATGTTTCCTCTGCTTGAAGGTCTGACCACACTGGTCACAGATGTAGTTCCTCTCCTCTGGAGATGGACACAAACGTGGAGACAAGCAGAGGATGAGGTCAAATATACATGGTCTCCATGGGGACATTTGTCCTGGACTCTGTCCAACTGCAGTTTACAGTTAAAAACGGGAACTAAAGCAGCCATAGTGCACATGGAGTCCTCAGTCCCCACAGTCCTCAAAACTATTCATACCCTCCAATTACAGGAAAAGGCTCAATTCACAATCACTCAAAAAGCAAAAAAACTAAAGAAAATAATTATAAAAATTTACAAAATTATAATTTAGTGAATTAAAATGTTGCTTTAGAATTGTGGTTAAAAAGAATAATTTTAAAAAACAAACAAAACTGTCTCAGACACATCAGAGCATCTTTCCCATGAACATGGACCAACATACCTGTCAGCAGGTGCAGACGTCTGATTGGACGTTACAGAAACACCTGATTGCAGTGATTGAATCAAAGTGTTGCTGAATAACATTTTACCTCTCCATCATGCTTGTTTTATTTTTGTGTTTGTTTTTAATATTTCTGTTGAACCACAATTCAGATCAACGTCATGATTTTCATAGAATTTTTATTTATTATTACTTTTGTTCATTTCAACTTTTTTCACTGACAGATGATTTTTGTCCTTTAATTGGAGGTTAGGAATAATTTTGAGGAAGACTGTGTGCGTGTGTGTATATACTATATATATATATATATATATATATACACACACACACACACACAGGTACCACCCAAAGAATTAGAATATCCTGAACAAGTTCATGTATTTCCGTAATTCAACTTAAAAGGTGCAGTTCACATGTTGTTTAGATAAATAATTGGTGAATCAATATATTTCCAGCTTTTATTTGGATGTTGCTGATTAGAAGTTGCAGCTTCAGAAAACCTCAAATTCAAAAACTCTAAAAAAAAAAATGAGAATAGTGTGAAAAGCTCCAGTATTGTAGGTTCAGAATGTCACATTCTAATCAGGTCAGTAATCCAAACACCTCCATAAGTACCCTGAGCCTTTAAAAAGTCCCTGTCTTCCGGACCAGATCCAGCACCTGTGCGGGATCCGGATCCAGCGTCTCTGCCGGATTCAGACCAGATCCAGATCCAGCACCTGTGTGGGATCCAGATCCGGATCCAGCGTCTCTGCTGGATCCAGACCAGATCCAGATCCAGCACCTGTGCGGGATCCAGATCCGGATCCAGCGTCTCTGCCGGATCCAGACCAGATCCAGGTCCAGATCCAGCGCCTGTGCGGGATCCAGATCCAGATCCAGCGTCTCTGCCGGCTCACCTGTGTGGATGAGCTTGACGTGGCGCTGCAGGTAGCGGTCGATCATGAAGACCTTGTTGCAGCCCGGATGCGGGCAGGGCCGCTCCCTCACCTCCTCATGATGCTCCTTGATGTGTTTCTGAGCAGCAGGAGAGAAGATGCAGGTTTTACTGGACCGGACCAGACGGCACAGCACACATGGAAACCGTTCAGACATCTGATCCCGAAGGAACCCATGAATCCAGATATTCACAGAGCAGAGAGGACGGAAATATCACGTATGCTGGAGGAAGAGTTCGTCTACGAGGGTCCATGCTGGCTCCGAGTGGTACCTGGAGAATCTAACAGGAGAAAACTCAGCCTGGGGAGGGATGTCTGGTTAACACGCCGCCACTAGGGAGTGGTACGAAGCTGACCCCCCCCACAGAGGAACTAGCTGACATGGATAGATGACCGCGTGGAGCATACAGGAGGGGGGAGGTTCAGTCCGAGTGGGAAAATGGACGATTGGTTTTTCATGGCCCCCCCCTGCCTGTTATAAAAGGAAGAACGAAAGACTGAAACCACCCAAAAAAGAACCCACATGGGGGTCCCCTATCCTGAGATCCCCTATCATGCAACCCGGTCGCATGATAGGGGATTTTAAGGTTTATCAATATTAACACGTTATTACAAAGAGATTAACGTGTGAAATTAACATTCATTTCTTAACTTAGTAATCTATGACATAGTTATTACTAATATGTAAACCATCCCAGTTCTCGGTGAGGGAAGCTGGTTTCGGTGTGTAGGCGTCTGAGCAGAGAAGCCAATCCACCAGAAAACATTGATCCTCCTGATTGATGAAGTTTCTGATCGTTTTCAGCCTCACATATAGAATTTTATCCAGCTGCTGTAAAAATCCACGTGCTGTTTCCACACTAAAACCAGTCGGTTCCCACCTTCAGCCCGTCGGGAGCTCTGTAGACGGCCGTGCAGCCCGGGTACGGACACTTGTAGATGTTGGGCAGCTCCTCCCTGTGGAGGACCAGAGGTTAAATCACGGCAGCAGACAGAGGCAGCTCTGCTTCTCCGGCACAACGCACCCTTTCGGCTTGAACTTGTTCTTCCAGCCCGGTTTGGGTCCAGGTTTCTTCCGGACTTTGGGCTCCTCGAAGGACTTGGGGCTTTGTCGTCTCTTGTTGGGGACATTTTCCCGCCGAGTTCTGAAAGGAAAGAAGCCGAGCTCAGTGGAGACGTCTGCGACCGCATACGGACCACAGAGGACGTCTGCAGCCACATACGGACCACAGAGGACGTCTGCGACCGCTTACGGACCACGGAGGACGTCTGCAGCCACATACGGACCACGGAGGACGCCTGCAGCCGCATACGGACCACGGAGGACGCCTGCGACCGCATACGGACCACGGAGGACGTCTGCAGCCACATACGGACCACGGAGGACGCCTGCAGCCACATACGGACCACGGAGGACGCCTGCGACCGCATACGGACCACAGAGGACGCCTGCGACCGCATACGGACCACGGAGGACGCCCGCGGCCGCATACGGACCACGGAGGACGCCTGCAGCCACATACGGACCACAGAGGACGCCTGCGACCGCCACGGACCACGGAGGACGTCTGCAGCCACATACGGACCACGGAGGACGTCTGCAGCCACATACGGACCACGGAGGACGCCTGCAGCCGCATACGGACCACGGAAGACGCCTGCGACCGCATACGGACCACGGAGGACGCCTGCGACCGCATACGGACCACGGAGGACGTCTGCAGCCACATACGGACCACGGAGGACGCCTGCGACCGCATACGGACCACGGAGGGACGTCTGCAGCCACATACGGACTACGGAGGACGCCCGCGACCGCTTACGGACAAAAGAGGACGCCTGCGGCCGCATACGGACCACGGAGGACGTCTGCAGCCACATACGGACCACGGAGGACGTCTGCAGCCACATACGGACCACGGAGGACGTCTGCAGCCACATACGGACCACAGAGGACGTCTGCGACCGCATACGGACCACGGGAGGACGCCTGCAGCCACATACGGACCACGGAGGGGGAAAGGACAAGAGGATGACGAGAGACCACGGAGGACGCCTGCAGCCACATACGGACCACAGAGGACGCCTGCGACCGCTTACGGACCACGGAGGACGTCTGCAGCCACATACGGACCACGGAGGACGTCTACAGCCACATACGGACTACGGAGGACGTCTGCGACCGCTTACGGACCACGGAGGACGTCTGCGGCCGCATACGGACCACGGAGGACGTCTGCGGCCGCATACGGACCACGGAGGACGTCTGCAGCCACATACGGACCAGAGAGGACGTCTGCGACCGCTTACGGACCACGGAGGACGTCTGCAGCCACATACGGACCACGGAGGACGTCTGCAGCCGCATACGGACCACGGAAGACGTCTGCGACCGCATACGGACCACGGAGGACGTCTGCGGCCGCATACGGACCACGGAGGACGTCTGCAGCCACATACGGACCACGGAGGACGTCTGCGACCGCATACGGACCACGGAGGACGTCTGCAGCCACATACGGACCACGGAGGACGTCTGCGACCGCATACGGACCACGGAGGACGTCTGCAGCCACATACGGACCACGGAGGACGTCTGCGACCGCTTACGGACCACGGAGGACGTCTGCGGCCGCATACGGACCACGGAGGACGTCTGCGGCCGCATACGGACCACGGAGGACGTCTGCAGCCACATACGGACCACGGAGGACGTCTGCAGCCACATACGGACCACGGAGGACGTCTGCGACCGCATACGGACCACAGAGGAGGTCTGCGACCGCTTACGGACCACGGAGGACGTCTGCGGCCGCTAACTGACCACGGAGGACGTCTGCGGCCGCTAACTGACCACGGAGGACGTCTGCGACCGCATACGGACCACAGAGGACGTCTGCGACCACTTACGGACCACGGAGGACGTCTGCGACCACTTACGGACCACGGAGGACGTCTGCGACTGCATACGGACCACGGAGGACGTCTGCGACCGCATGCGGACCACAGAGGACGTCTGCGACCGCTTACGGACCACAGAGGACGTCTGCGACCGCTTACGGACCACAGAGGATGTCTGCGACCGCTTACTGACCACGGAGGACGTCTGCGACCGCTTACGGACCACGGAGGACGTCTGCGACCGCATACGGACCACAGAGGACGTCTGCGACCGCTTACTGACCACGGAGGACGTCTGCGACCGCTTACGGACAAAAGAGGACGTCTGCGACCGCTTACGGACCACGGAGGACGTCTGCAGCCACATACGGACCACGGAGGACGTCTGCAGCCACATACGGACCACGGAGGACGTCTGCGACCGCATACGGACCACGGAGGACGTCTGCAGCCACATACGGACCACGGAGGACGTCTGCGACCGCATACGGACCACAGAGGACGTCTGCGACCGCTTACGGACCACGGAGGATGTCTGCGGCCGCTAACTGACCACGGAGGACGTCTGCGACCGCATACGGACCACGGAGGACGTCTGCGACCACATACGGACCACAGAGGACGTCTGCGACCGCATACGGACCACAGAGAATGTCTGCGACCGCTTACGAACCACAGAGGACGTCTGCGGCCGCTTACTGACCACGGAGGACGTCTGCGACCGCTTACGGACAAAAGAGGACGTCTGCGACCGCTTACGGACCACAGAGGATGTCTGCGACCGCTTACGAACCACAGAGGACGTCTGCGGCCGCTTACTGACCACAGAGGATGTCTGCGACCGCTTACGAACCACAGAGGATGTCTGCGGCCGCTAACTGACCACGGAGGACGTCTGCGACCGCATACGGACCACGGAGGACGTCTGCGACCACATACGGACCACAGAGGACGTCTGCGACCGCATACGGACCACAGAGAATGTCTGCGACCGCTTACGAACCACAGAGGATGTCTGCGGCCGCTAACTGACCACGGAGGACGTCTGCGACCGCATACGGACCACGGAGGACGTCTGCGACCACATACGGACCACATACGACGTCTGCGACCGCATACGGACCACAGAGAATGTCTGCGACCGCTTACGAACCACAGAGGACGTCTGCGGCCGCTTACTGACCACGGAGGACGTCTGCGACCGCTTACGGACAAAAGAGGACGTCTGCGACCGCTTACGGACCACAGAGGATGTCTGCGACCGCTTACGAACCACAGAGGACGTCTGCGGCCGCTTACTGACCACGGAGGACGTCTGCGACCGCTTACGGACAAAAGAGGACGTCTGCGACCGCTTACGGACCACGGAGGACGTCTGCGACCGCTTACTGACCACGGAGGACGTCTGCGACCGCTTACAGACCACGGAGGACGTCTGCGGCCGCTTACTGACCACGGAGGACGTCTGCGGCCGCTTACTGACGGCAGAGGACGTCTGCGACCGCTTACGAACCACGGAGGACATCTGCGACCGCTTACGGACCACGGAGGACGTCTGCGACCGCTTACGGACCACGGAGGACGTCTGCGACCGCTTACTGACCACATAGGACGTCTGCGAGCGCTTACAGACCACAGAGGACATCTGCGGCCGCTTACAGACCACGGAGGACGTCTGCGACCGGTTACAGACAACGGAGGACGTCTGCAGCCGCATACGGACCACGGAGGGGCCTGCGACCGCTTACAGACCACAGAGGACGTCTGCAGCCGCATACGGACCACGGAGGACCTCTGCGACCGCTTACAGACCACGGAGGACGTCTGCAGCCGCATACGGACCACGGAGGACGTCTGCGACCGCTTACGGACCACAGAGGACGTCTGCGACCGCTTACGGACCACGGAGGACGTCTGCGACCGCTTACTGACCACATAGGACGTCTGCGAGCGCTTACAGACCACAGAGGACATCTGCGGCCGCTTACAGACCACGGAGGACGTCTGCGACCGGTTACAGACAACGGAGGACGTCTGCAGCCGCATACGGACCACGGAGGACGTCTGCGACCGCTTACAGACCACAGAGGACGTCTGCAGCCGCATACGGACCACGGAGGACCTCTGCGACCGCTTACAGACCACGGAGGACGCCTGCAGCCGCATACGGACCACGGAGGACGCTCTCGCGACCGCTACGGACCACAGAGGACGTCTGCGACCGCTTACAGACCACAAAGGACGGCTGCAGCGGCATACGAGCCACAGAGGACGCCTACGACCGCTTACGGACCACAGAGAGACGTCTGCGACCGCTACGGACCACAGAGGACGTCGCGACTGCCCACAGACCCGGAGGACGTCTGCTGCCACTTACGGACCACGGAGGACGGCCTGCGGCCGCTTACAGACCTCGGAGGACATCTGCGACCGCTTACAGACCCGGAGGACGTCTGCTGCCACTTACGGACCACGGAGGACGTCTGCGGACGCTTACGGACCACAGAGGACGTCTGCAACCGCTTACAGACCACAGAGGACGTCTGCGACCGCTTACAGACCACGGAGGACGTCTGCGACAGCTTACGGACCACGGTGGACGTCTGCGGACGCTTACGGACCACGGAGGACGTCTGCGACCGCTTACGGACCACGGAGGACGTCTGCGGCAGCTACGGACCACGGAGGACGTCTGCGACCGCTTACGGACCACGGAGGACGTCTGCAACCGCTTACTGACCACGGAGGACGTCTGCGGGCGCTTACCGACCACGGAGGACGTCTGCGACCGCTTACGGACCACAGAGGACGCCTGCGGCCACTTACGGACCTCGGAGGACGCCTGCGGCCGCTTACGGACAACGGAGGACGCCTGCGGCCGCTACGGACCACGGAGGACGTCTGCGGACGCTTACGGACCACGGAGGACGTCTGCGGACGCTTACGGACCACGGAGGACGTCTGCGACCGCCACGGACCACAGAGGGCGCCTGCGACCGCTTACATACCACATACGACGTCTGCGGCCGCTACGGACCACGGAGGACGCTGCGGCTGCTTACGGACCACAGAGGATGCTCCGCGACCGCTTACGGACCACAGAGGACGTCTGCGGCCGCTTACGGACCACAGAGGACGTCTCGGGCCGCTTACGGACCACAGAGGACGTCTATTGCCACTTACTTATCACAGAGGACGTCTGCGACCGCTTACGGACCACCGAGGACGTCTGCGACGGCTTACAGACCGTAAGCAGCCGCAGAGACTCGTTTACGCTGCAGAGAGTCGTTCACGCTGCAGAGAGTCGTTCACCCTGCAGAGAGTCGTTCACCCTGAGTTACGACACTGTGTTTCTTCGTCTTCCTCAGGAGGAATCTTCTACCCACCTCTTGTCTGAGTACGGCTCGAACAACTCTTCTTCTGAGATGGTTCCTTTCCCACGCTCCTCAAGCTCCTCCTCAGAGATGGCCCTGAACACACACACACACGTTTTGTTTTTATATCCCGTGGGGTACATCCATTGACATAATGCATTCCCTAGCCCCTTACCCTAAACCTAACGCCCATAACTGATTGCCTAAACCTAACCCCTGTCCTAATCCTAATCCAAAACCTAATTGTAACTTAATCTCTAAAACCAAATCTTGACCTCAAAACGGGGTTTGGACCCGTTGGGACCGGGAAAATGTCCCCACGAGGGCAAGACGTCCCCACGGCGATGGTAAAAATTCGGAACATGTTCCCCATAATGTTGCAAAAACGCGCCCACACACACACAAGTGTAGTTATTCATAGTTGCCACGGTTACATGATGCTTCTTAATTCAGATTTAAATGATTCTCCTTCGTCTTTACATGGAAAACATGTTTATCTAATCCTGCTTTAGCTCTGAGGAAAAGAAGGGTTCTGATTGGACGGGGGGGCGGGGGGCGTGATTTATTTACATCTACCCGGAAGTAAACAAACTCTGGACCTATGACATGAAAGCAAAGATACTGCAGGTTTTTTAGGGTGTAGTTCTGCAGCAGCTCGACGCCAACGTACGCTTCATCTCCTACAGCGCAAGCTTCACCTGCACCAGGACGAGGGGACGAAGGGCGAGAGAACAGAGGGACGAGGGAACAGAGGAAGGAGGGAACAGGGGAGACGAGGGAACAGAGGAAGGAGGGAACAGGGAGACGAGGGAACAGAGGAAGGAGGGAACAAGGAGACGAGGGAACAAGGGGCCGAAGGAATGGGGACAAAGGGCAAGGAAACGGGGGGACGAGGGGAACAGGGAAACGAAGTAACGGGGGGACGAGGTAACGGGGGACGAGGGAACAGGGGAACGAGGGAACTCGGGGGACGAAGGGCAAGGAAACGGGGGGACGGGGGAACAGGGAAACAAAGTAACGGGGACAAAAGGAATGGGGACGAAGGGCGAGGGAAACGAAGGGACAAGGGAACAGGGAAACGAAGTAAGGGACAAGGAAACAGAGGAACGAGGGAACAGGGGAACGAGGGAACAGGTGGACAAAGGAATGGGGACGAAGGGCAAGGGAACGAAGGGACAAGGGAACGGGAAGGAGGGAACAATGAGACGAGGGAAAAGGTGGACGAAGGAAGGGGGACGAGGGAACGGGGACGAGGGAACAGGGGAACGAGGGGACGAAGGGCAAGGAAACGGGGGGACGAGGGAACGAAGGGACGAGGGAACGGGGATAAGGGAATGGGGGACGAGGGAACAGGGAAAACGAAGTAACAGGGGGACAGAGGAATGGGGACGAAGGGCGAGGGAACGAAGAGACAAGGGAACAGGCAAACTAAGTAACGGGGACAATGAAACAAGATGGCGGGAACAGGGGGACAAAGGAATGGGGACGAGGGCGAGGGAATGAGGGACAAGGGAACAAGGAGACGAGGGGAAAGGTGGACTAAGGAAGGAGGACGAGGGGAAATGGGGGGACGAAGGAATGGGGACAAGGGGATGAGGGAACGAGGGAAAACAGGGCAGGGAACAGAGGGACAAGGGGACGAGGGAACTAGGGAACACCGGGCCGAAGGAATGGGAACGAGGGAACCACTGGGATGGGGTAACAGAAGGACGAGGAACACAGGGACGAAGGAACGAAGGGGGCATGGAACGGGATGAGGGAACAGGAGGACAAAGGAACAGGGGGACCAAGGAACGTGGGACGACCCGGGGAAGGAGGGAACAAAGGAATGAGGGAACAGGACGGGGAAACGAGAGAGAGAAACAGGGCGGGAGAAGGAAACGAGGGTTTTGGGGGACGCAGGGTCATTTGGATGTTTTCAGCCACGCAGACGATCATCTGAGCGTTCACTAAAAGCAACGTCTCCTCGTTCCCAGACTTCCTGATTTCAGGATTCCTGCCTCCCGTTTTCTCTGAATGACGCGTTTCCTGCAGGTTGTCATGGCGACTGTCCAGACGTGGATTTAATGATGTTTAAAACATGACCAGATGCAGCCACGTCATTTCTCTCATCTTCCACCGGAATCCGGTTGCCATGGAAACACTCTCGAAACTGCCGTCAGTATCCTCATGTGGGCTGAGACCACCGCAGCATCCTGTATCGCTCCGAGGGGCTCAAAACGCAGAACCAGAACCGGCTTCTGGGAGTTCGCACCAAAAGAGACCCGTCTGACATTACCCCGCGTGCCCCGCTTTGTGCCTTTGACCGCACGCGCGGCCGCACAACTCAGGCGGTGTCACGACAACCACAGACCCTCGGGAGGAAATGTCCTCCCGGAGTCATATTTGTACGGACCTAGATCAGGACTAGGATTGAGTCCGGTCTTCAGTTTTTCCTGGATCCACCGCACACTGGATTCAGAGCCAAACTTCCAAAACCTGCAGGACTGGGGCCACGGCAGGACCGATCCTCTCTAGTCCTGGATCCAGATTACCGGTCGGGAGGTTTTGAATTTGTTCAACATTCTGGTTCTCCGGTTTTTCACGAGGAGTTACGATCCAGGACAGCTGAGAGGGATCAGTGGAACCGTAGCATCACTTCCCTTCCAGGTCTGGACCAGCTTCTGTTGTTGATGAACAGATTTCACGTCAGGGTCCTCACTCACCCAAGTCATTGTTTTCCAGGACTTCCTCAGGACTTTCCAGCTGCAACAGTACGAGTCATTGCAACACAACCTCATACCACTCTGTCGTGGTGGCGTTTACCAGATATCACCACAAGCTTCTGGAGAAGTCATCTTCTACAATTGGAGCAGTAAAGAAGAACAAAAACTGTAGCTGCAGCGGAACGGCGATGAAGAAGCGACAGGGTTTGGAACAGCGACAGAACAGCGACAGTAAGGAAAGAACAGCGACTGAAAGCACGATGAAGAGAGATGGCAGCGACGGAAACCGGGCAGCGACGAAGCAGCGACCAAAGCAGCGGTGGAAGAGCGCCACGAAGCAGCGACAAAGCAGCGGTGAACAGCGACGAAGCAGCGACAAAGCAGCGGTGGAACAGCGGGGAACAAGGTGGAACAGCGATGGAACAGCGACGAAGCAGCCGGGGGCACAGCGGTGGAACAGCGAAGGAAAGCGACGAAGCAGCGGTGGCAAAAGCGGTGGAACAGCGACGAAGCAGCGGTGGGAACAGCGGTGGAACAGCGACGAAGCAGTGGTGGAACAGCGGTGGAACGGCTACAAAGCAGCGGTGGAACAGCGGTGGAACAGCGACGAAACTGGTGGTGAGGCAGCGACGAAGCAGCGGTGGAACCAGCAACGGAACGGCGACGGACAGCAGAAGAAAAGATCATTTTCCAGGACATTTTTTTTTTGTTTTCCCTCACTCCCCATGTTTTCCATGACTGGAAAAAAGGTTCAATCATTTTCCAGGTTCCAGGTTTTCAAGGTTCCAGGTTTTCAAGGCTGTGTGGGAACCTTTTCAGTTGCTCCAGACCCAGACTCAGATCCGAGACCCAGATCCAGATTTCCTGGAGGTCACTGCTTGTGATGATGAAGCCTCATGTAGACGATGAGAGACGTCTAGCTCCATCTGCTGGCTGTGGGTGGGTGCTACTGCAGCTGCTGGGAGGCTCTGGTCTCTGACCTGGATCTGTTCTCCACCTTCTGTTATTGTTTTCTTGCTCGGTCACATCTGTAGGGCTGGGCCCGATGTACATGTATGACATTTACATATACTGTTACATCAATGACATCAGCTGAGCAGATCGTTTTTTTATTTATTCTTAATGACCCGGCTGCTCTGGCTGATGACTGAGAATCCGTCAGGAAGACGATCTCTCCCCAAACTTACACCAAGAAACCATAAACAGTCAACTACGTAGAGGTAGGCCTAACCAACATCTCTAACGGGTTCGTCAGTTCCATCGCTGCAGCTCCACCGTTAAACATGTTTTCAATACTAAAGAATAGAAGTTTGAAATATGACATGAAACGTTCAGAAAGACTGGGGTGAAGCAGTACACCATCATCTAAAACAAACATATTCAGATGTGGGACGGTGATCTGGTCCGAACCGCGCCGCTCCAACACTCGCACTCATCCTCCGGGACGAGAGGGAGGATTTCTCTTCATCAAACCCAGCTCAACACTCAGGGACGGAACCAGACTTGGCCAAGACCCAGGAGAGGCGGATTAGGGATGTCTTCAGCTTTGGACCAACCTATGGACGTTCCGCTGTCAGCCGTCCCTCCGTCCAGCCGGTCCAGAACCGGAGACATGGCCTCCTCTCTGACCTGCAGAGTCCAGAAGGGAGGAGAAACCAGGACACGTCACTGGGACAAAAACCCTCCAAGCTGGTCTCTACATGGGGTATCCCTATTGTCCATGTCCAGCACCCGTTGTGTCTCAGGGGATTCAGTCATCTGTCCTCTGTCTCACCTTCGCTTGCTGCCCATGTCCGTCCACCGCTGGCGTCCACCGCATGATCCCGTGTCTGCACCATCAGGTGGGGGGACTGTGCTGCTCCAGCGTGTTGATCCGTCCAGCTAAAGGCTGCTCGCATCTTCCTCGTCTCCGTTCTCCTGTCTGAGCTCCTCTTCCCTCATCTCCATCCCTCCTGTCCCCGCTCCTCCCCCTCTCGCCGCTCCCTCCGGCCCTCCTCTCAGGCGTACCGGGGCGGCGCGCCGCGTGCGTCCACAACGTAGCCATGTCCGCTCACACGCAGCCCGCACACGCGGCGCGCCGAGCCCTCCAGCACACACACACCTTCCAGGTGGGGCAGGAGCTGCACGTCCCCGTGGGGAAGGGGCGGGCGCGCCCAGGACACGCAGGCTGAGGAGGGAGGGGGGGGGGGGGGGGGGGGGGGGGGGGGGGCGGCGGTGGTCGGAGGGGTGAAGGACGGAGAAGCTGCAGCCGGACGGACAGCCATTAGTAACCAATCAGGTAACGCCGGAAACAACAAACAACCTGGAGATGCTGCACCTACTGCTGTAGGCTGGGGCTCACCGGAGACTCCGGACCTTTCCGCCTTCTTCCTGAGGAACAAACACACTTACAGGTCGCGTTTTCTGGGAAAAAGCGGTTCCGCGATCGCAGCCCGGACTTTGCGACTCACCGGGGCCGTTCCGTTCTCCTTCCCCGCGGCGCAGGTTGACCCGCTGCAGGAACCGGACCAAGTATGCTGTGCCACTTGTGGTGCACTTGGAGGCTGGCATTTCTTACAGACGAACTCCGACAGACGGGAAAGGGGTCCAGCTGGACGCCCACACAGGCGCTGCAAGTCCGTGTCTGGAACCGTAGCGGGGAGCGCGCGGCGGTGGACCCGTCCACCACGGAGTCCCTGGAGGACACCTGTGGAAGGCGTGTCGCAGGCTTGCGGGGGAGACGGCCTGCCATGGCAGAGCCGGCAGAGGGCGGCCGAGGACCTGCCTGCGGGACAGAGGCCATGAGGCAGGTTACAGCTGGTAGGACACGCGTCCAGCTGGTAGGACGTGTGTCCAGCTGGTAGGACGCGCGTCCAGCTGGTAGGACACGCCACCTCTGTCACATCATTAGAACAGCGCATTGGCAGTGTGAGGGGGCGCGCGCGCGCACACACCGGCCGCTGTCAGATCCACGAAACACCAGCATGCAGAAGATGTTGTAACATCAAGGGGTGCAAGGTCACAGTATCATGTGTTAGTACTGCAATACTACAGTGGAAAAAACGGCACGATATCAGCATTTGTAGATGTTTTTGTTTTTTTTAGGGGGGGGGGGGGGGGGAGAGAGAGAGAGAGAGTATAAATCGGTAAATTGGAGTCTCGTCTTCTGCATAATGCGTCATAGCCAGTGAATGAGGCCATTAATATGAACATAAACACCCTGCCATGAAAGAAAAGGAAAAATTCACAACAGTGATTCAAACAACAAAACTGAAAAGGCGAATAACTAAAAATGTACTGGTGATGGTGAATTGTATTTTTTTTCTGAATAAAACAAACTGTCACAGACACATCAGAGCACTCTTTCCCACTGAAGATGGACAAAAATACCTTGTATTAGCAAGAGGAGAAAAAACATACCTTGACTGGACGTTTCACTAATTTGCAGGTTGCAACTTCCATTGCGGGTCTCTGGGCGGTGTTAATGCGGGTACGGACCCGTTGTGGGTCTCCGGGCGGTGTTTTTCAAATCAAATCAAATCAAATTTATTTATATAGCCTTTACAGTACCCATTGAACACAATTATTGCTTTACAGTAGGGCAACAGAAAAAGAGACAACAATGTAAAACATAAAAATGCAAACTTAAATACAGAAAAACGTAACTGAACGAAAAGAGTTAAAGTGAAAACAGCAACAGAGAATCAGAACTGAGCTACTCGAAGTGCAAGTGCTTACCTAAGAGAAGTAAAAACCTTTAATAAATAAACTAGTTAAATTAAAAGCTAGACTAAAAAAATATACTAACCCACCATTCTGCATTCCATTCCGGCATTTAAAGAGCCCAGTTGATGCATTTGCGGGACGAATGTCGAGGGCAGTGATGTGGGTTTTCTACAATCTGAGGCCAACGCTGAGCAGCAGTGTCCCCCGTGCTAGCAGTTCTGGCCTTCTAAATGCCATTTTGAGTACGGGGACCCGTTGCGGGTCTCTGGTGTGAGTGTTTTCGCAGGTACACCTGACACGTTGCGGGTCTCAGGGTGGTGTTTTTGCGGGTACGCGACCCGTTGCGGGTCTCTGGAGTGGTGTTTTAGCGGGTGCCTGACCCAAAGCTGGGTCTCCGGGTGGTGTTTTGGCGGCTCTGACCCATTGCGGATCTCTGGGTGGGTGTTTTTGAGGGTACCCCACCGGCCGTTACGGAGTCTTGAGGTGGTGTTTTTGCAGCCTGCCTGACCCACATTTTTCGGGTCTCTGGGTGGTGTTTTAGCGGCTCCCTGACCCCGTGCAGATCTCTAGGTGGTGTTTTTGCAGGTACCCGACCCATTGCGGGTCTCTGGGTGCGTGTTTGCTGCGAGTACGCCACCTGTTACTTTTGTGGTCTCTGGGTAGTGCTTTTGCGGCTACTATGACCCGTTGCGGGTCTCTGGGTAGGTATTTTTGGGGCTACAAGACAAGTGGCCGGGGTCTCAGGGTGGTGTTTTTGCGGCTACCGGCCCGTTCTGCGGGTCTCTCTCTGCGCCCTTCTGGGTGGTGTTTAGCGGGTACCTGACCCATTGCGGGTCTCTCGCTCCCCGTCATTTTGCGGCTCTATAGGCCCATTGCGCATCTCCAGTGTGTTGCATTCCATGTGTGTGTGTGGCCCATTCCCCGGGAGTCTCCAGGGAGTGTTTAGGCGGCTCACCCCAGCCATGCATTCCCAGATCTCCAGATGTGTTTTTAGGGCTTCCTGACCCATTAAGGATCTCTACGTGCCATTATTTTCTGGGTACCCGACCCATTAATGGCAGGAGTCTCTCTCTCATCTCTCCCCTGGTGATGCGTCTTTGGCTCACCCAAATGCTGGGTCTTTTGGTGGTGTTTTGCGGCTCCCTGGCCCCATTTCATGATCTCCAGATGGTGTTTCAAGGGGCCTCCCAGCCATTTCAAGAGTCTGGGTGATATTTTATGTACGTACGCGACCCGTTCTTGAGTCTCTCTGGGTGAGTGTTTTTGCGGGTATGCGACCCGTTGTGGGTCTCTGGGTGATGTTTACGCGGCCAATTTATTTATTTCAGGTCTCAGGGTGAAATATTTTTGCGGGTACGCGACCCGTTCTAACAGGTCTCTCTGTGAATTTTAATTTTTGCGGGTACGCGACCACATTGTGGTCTCTGGGTGGTGTTTTGTGGTACCTGTGTTGAGTCTCTGGTGTAGTGTTTTTAAACCACGTGACCCATTCAGGATCTCAGTGGTGTTTCTGAGGTACCATTATTCGCTGGAAGATCCGGGTGAGTCTTTTTGCAATCTATTCGTCGGATCTCTAATTGATGTTTTTCTTGTGCGGGTACCTGGCCATTCTGATCCTCTGGAATTGATGTTACGCTCTCGGCCATTAGATCCTCTAGGTGAATATTTTGAAAAGAGGCGAGATGCGAGCCGTTTGATTCTAGATTAGTGTTGCGGTCTCGGCCTATTGCGAGTCTCAATTCGTGTTTTACCGTCTGTAACCTGTTGCGGGTCTG
>JALJCO010001465.1:0-143889 GCA_023101725.1 Atherinomorus stipes | reverse complement strand
TATGATTCCAGCTTATTCTGAAAAACTGGAAGAACTCCATCGATTTTTTTTTCACCTGCATGCAATAGCCACAAGTAACTGCAGTTTTTACAGAATAGAGGTTTTTTGCATCTAATGAAAACTTGCAAATGTTGAATTGACAACACATCAGGGAGACCGTAAATGCAACATGGGTTGCACATGGTCAGCACTGCGGCCTCAAAATAACAAAGTCCCTGGTCTGAACCTTGGTTGTGCAGGGGTTCAAACTGGGGTAGAGTTTGCATTAGGCTTTACACAATCAGGATTTTTGGGGCCGATCACCGATCAGAGAGTTTTAAAAAACTGATCACCGATCCGATCATGTGAGGAAGCAAATATATCTATTTAAATAGCTCATTTACCTGTATTTATGCAGTTTACTGAGTATCATAAAAAAGATTTTTTTGTTTCTATTTTTTGTCCTGAACTGAGATGAAAAGGTTAAACATCAATAACCTCTGATGAGCATTCAGGTTTAATCGGACAAACAAAAGAATTTGAACCAGTGGCACAAATAACAGCCCATCTTAAACTGTCATAACTGAAATTATCTACAGTCACAGTGCAAATGAAGGCAGTAATGCTGCTTCAACGTTGGGGCTCACATCTGATGATGTCATATCAGTGGTCAAACTAATTGAGTGACTGTTTCCTCAGAAGAACCTCGACGTGAGAACAAACAACCCGCTTTAGCTCAAGTAGTCATGTATTCACTACGGTAGGGGCTGGAATATATTTCTTGCATTCCCATCAGGAAGGAGTTGTGTACATACCTCTCAGCACAAGGAGCACCCATGCGTGCTCCTCGTGTGCATGGTTATACATGTGCTTAACATGTTTTCACATATGGATCACATGATCTTGTTCCAAAACCACCTTTGCACATATGAACTACATATAAACTGTGCATGTGCGTGAATGCGGATTTTCAGTGTTGAAATGACTGTTTAAGATGCCTTCATCCTCTTAACACCGTGCTCCTCTCTCACCTGTGATTTCTCACTTTTCTAAGATGAGAATTAATAGACATGGCAAGATTTAGATATAACACAAAGCTCAATTAAGTTGATGGAAAATAAGACATCAGATTGCATCATTTCAATGTGGCTTTCATGCTTCATTCTGTTGATAAAGTGGATTAAGTTTCGTATCTAAATCCCACAAGGCAAAGAAGTGTTTCCATTTGCAGAAGTAGCTTTTTTTCAATAGCCATCCTCCATAATGGAACAGACTCAAGGTTTTTATTCCTTTTAAGTATAAAATGGATTAAATTTGATACTATAACAATAACTGCTTGAAGATTTTGATGGTAAATAATTTCCTCCACTCCAATGAGTTCAGCTGTGACACCCTCTGTGAAAGCAGTTTCACAGAAAAACGGGGGGAATTTTGGATGGTGTAGCAAAACAGGTCATTTATGCAAAAGCAAGCAACTACTGTATGATTACAACATGAAAGCTGTATGCCTTGTTAAAGGTTGCCAAATGCCCCAGTAGTCCTTGCGCTCCATAATCCTTCCTGCTAGGCTAGAAATTTTCCCTTTAATTAGAATGCAAATACCACTTAATAAGGTTAACATACCAAGGCTTGTTTTCAGTGACAAGGCATAGAATAGAAAGGAAATTACATGATGCCAAAAAATTGAGTGGCTTCTTTAAAATGTCCATGAAACAGATGTCTGGATATTTGTGCGTTCTTCATCGTCACAAAGCATATCATGTTGTTATTGGAGATTAAAATAAGAGCAACAAAGATAAAGACCACGGGGGTTCAGAGGGGGAAAAGGCATACAAAGAATAAGAAGGCGATGAAACAAAAGCATCATTGATTATTCGTCGCAATACAATAATTAGCAGTAAAATACAGACAGTACACAAACTGTGCTCAGTTCTTTTTTCTGTCAGTAAGCTGGCATATATACATGTACTCTATATGAAGTAATTCTCTCTCTCTCTCTTTCAGCTGAAATGATTGGCTTATCAGTCTCTTGAAGTGTGATGGGATGTCATTTTGATGCAGAAAGAGGAGGCCTAGAAAAGAGAGCAAAGGGTTCTGATGGAAGGACAGAAAGTTTGAAATGACACTTTCAGCCCCATTAGTGACTTTTGGGGGGGAGGAAACGTGCGCGGCACAAGTGTGAATGGAATGACACTGGGTAAATAGAGTGGTGACAAGAAAAACACTGATGCCGGGCTCATGTAAAGCTGAGGGAATAACCATTTCAAAACAAATCGCAGCGGCAGACTGCAGTGCCACAAGGTTAGCTTCACCTTCATGAAACTTTAAGGAGGCATCAATGTATAAAATATGAGATTTAGCCCATGCAATTGCTCCTAAATAAATGCAAAGCTTTGTCAGCTGAATGTTGCACCAATCAAAACTGATGTTGTCAAGTAGCTGGATTATTTTCCCTTGCTAAGCCTTCTTGTCTGCTTGACACTTTTCACAGATTGATGTGTGTGTTGCAAGGTAATATCTTTTAATCGAGGGTCAGATATATAACCCAGCCAATCCTTTTTTTTTATTTGATATCCTTGTCATGATTGATAGATATCATCAAAATTAAAGGCTCAACTTTGAGGTCAGGAAGAATGATTTGCTGTCAGTGCTTCTTTAATACTGAGAGGAGAGATGGCAAGTCGTTTCTCTTTGGGGACGGTGGGAGAAAGAAGAAGAGGATGGGAAAGAGGAGGGGGAGCAATGGAGTTGGTCTGGTGGGGGGCTGTGAAAGCTTCAGGAGAGCGTCTTATGAGGTTATTAGGTTTTAATCAATATGGTATATGGCCAGAGGATGATTGGAAAACAAACCTAATCTGGGAAGCAATACGTCTCTCATTCATCTCTCTGCCTGTCTCTCTGGTGGATCTGCCTGGTTCTAATAGCCACCGTACTAGATTCAGTGCACATCGCAGCATGTCCTGGCTTTCCGAACCAAACCACTTCAACAAAGCAAACAAACAAGCATTTCAGGCATCCTAGAAGCTTGCAGGTATACCTTTTTGGCATGTGCAGATTTTTTCTAAAATAGTTTGTGTCGTTGAGGGAGCCAGATTTAACCTGATTATGCCTCTAAGGCAGCTTCTGAAACCATCACAAAACATTCTCTGTTGACCTGCGTCCAACTCAGAACAGCTTTGAGTTTAGTCTTCACTTCATTTTGCACACTTTAAAGAACCGTCTCTCCATATGTAAAGTTAGTTTTTCCTGCTTATGCTGGGCTTACACCAAACAATTTTCCCCATCCCAGACTTGAGACTGAAAGTCTGAAGTCGTGGCATGCCCCCGCAGTCTTGGTCGCTAAGTTTAAGGTGGTAATATGCAGCATTTCATATCAGCCTTTAGTTCCAAGTCTTGGGCTTGCGATAATATTAAACGTGTTTATTGCAAGTCATAGTGATGCAACACAATGAACAAGCAATAGGTAGATGAGCTCTGATGACGCTGGGAACAGGTGCCAACCTCCAGAGCCGCCAATACTCAGAGTTGCAAAAAAGGGTTGACCAGAGCTGTCGAATTACAAAGTTGTGACACATGATGATTTTGCTGTAAAAGCAGTCACATGACTCACAGAGGCTTCCTAGGTAGCCCTGTGCTGTCATGCAGAACAGACAGCAGCAATCAGATTACTGATGGTAAATACTAAATAAACATAGGTAGGTACTGTACTGTATGCTGCACAGACATGTTTGTCACTGAATGTTTTAGGGTTAGAGAGAACATGTTATGTTTTGCATCACTGGTGTTTATTGTTATAAGGATTCCCATTAGCTGTATCCAAAGTGGGACGAGCTAATCTTCCTGGGGTCCATAAAAAAAGACCAGGCAAAACAAACATAAAATTTAATACAAGTCGTGATTAACCTGACAATGGTTATCCAAAAGCAGCAAAACATTGCAGACATCATTATAAACATCCTAAATTAATAATAATTAAAAAGTTCTTACATTCATGTATGTTATGTTCCTTATTACATCCAAACAGTGGATGTGTTCATTTCAACTCACAAACTAGCTTACTGTTTTTAATGTTGTATCTGTTTTTGTGCTGTGTCCTTTAGTACTATGATAAGGTGCTTTAAAAATGTTTAATTATTATTATTATTATAACAAACTGCATGGTGGGAAAAATGCTGAAAGAATAGTTGCAGTAATGTAAATAGAGACCCTGCTTGATTCACAGTCATTGTAAAATCTCAGTCTGATACTTAAACTGTCTTTAGATGTGAGCTGGTGTAAGATTGTAGTCTTCCAACAGTCTTTTCCAAGTCTTTTCAAAGTCCTCTAACATAAGGGTGTTTAATGGGAGACAAGTTCCACCTAAAAGACATAAACATGGTGCAGAGTTGACAGCAACTTTCCACTTAAGTGCATTCCTCTTGAAGTTGAGCTATGTGTAATGAAAATGATGTGCAATTCATGTCCGTCAGCACAAAAATTGTGCAACACTTAAAAGAAAACCTCTTGGATTTTCAACCTGGGAGTTATTTTCCCTAGTATTTAATTGTAAATTATTGATGGCTAAAAAATCTTTATAGTCAAACCCATTTTGCCGGAATGCCATCATGGGCAAATGTAACTGTGTGAAAAATTGTGCTCTGCAAAGTGAAACTGCTTTGATTTACAACAGAGAGGTTCAAACTGTTGTTACACTGTAAGTGTCTAAACACCATGATGGGAAGAATCTCTTGTAAAAGGACAGATGTGATATAACCTGAGTTGTTGCAGGAGGACAACGCAGCGACTGAGAACAGAGCTTCCTGGAGAAAATTGTTGTGATTTTATAGAGTTGAATTGCAAATATCAAAGCTTTAAAAAAAAAACACACACACAAAACAGAAAAACAAAAACAAATGGTGGTTCGTGCTTATGCTTTTCCAAAATGTGACAAGAAGATCTAAAGCAAGACGTTCAAGCTTTCACATATGAGTCTGGGGCAATCAAAAATTGTAGCTTCTTGTGCTAAAAATAGATAAAAAGCTTGCACCTTGCAGACTGTACACTTCAAGATCTAACATACCATTGTGTTATATGAGAGAATAATCTTGACCCACCTCAAAACTACATTTTAGCCCACACATAGCAAGTAATATGCAGTGATTACTAAACCAAATGATTAAATTAGTTTTAAAAAAACAGCAAAATATGGAGATTTATCTGTTCAAACAAAAGTATTTTCACTATGTGAAAGTAAAAGTAAATGAAATACACTGTGTAGTCATTTAGACATCTTTTGAGTAAAAATGAAAAGAATGATTATGCTACAAGTGAAACAAGAGGAAACAAGATGTTATAAAAGGTTTTTACCTTTACATTAAATTACAGTTCATTACATTTAGTCATATCAGATGCTTTTGTCCAACATGCTTTATGTGAGGAAATATAATTCAATCAACAGTGTACAACAAAATCCTGGCTTGCACATTGGTTGCTAAATCAGTTTAAATATTTTTTAAAAAGAGCACAAGTAGAGCTGATTCAAAAACAAGTGATTCAAAGAGTCATTAGGTGTGTGGGTGTCTGAGGGGTTGGTGTAGATTCTCTGTCACCATGGTTATAATCCCAAGAACTGAATGAAGGCAGCTGGCTCAAAAAATGTTTTATATCAAAATATTTAAGTAAATAATTAATTTATTTTAAGTCTAATGCAAAGGACTTATTACTTGGCAGCTTATAACCTTAATGTGAAGGTGGCCGAGTCACTTACAGTACATGAACTTATTGAATCCATGTGAATGATCATTTTACACTTATAGAACTGAAGAAGCCATCTGTACTAGAAATTAAACATCTTCAAGAGCCAAAAGAGAGGCTCAGTTATCTCTGTTCAAGCTTTAAAATGTCAGAGGCGTTTGCAGAAGAGGTGTTCTCCTGATAAATACAGTAAGTCTTCAATCCTTAAAGTCCTCATAAAGGTAGAAAAAAATATAGACACAATCACCTTCTATAGAAAAATAGAAAAGAACAGCAGTATTTATATCCAACAATTGCTGAAAGTTTAGACTATTCACTAAAAAAGAGTTTTTCAGTGGAAACTTCAATGTCTAGAAATGATTTTGTTGCAGAAGGTGATCAATAGCATCCGTGTGCGTAGAATCATTGTGAGCATGATTTTTCTATCTAAAAATAAATGGACAAAAAACAGGTGAAGATAGAAATGTCACATCTTTTTTGTTTCTAATGCAATTTACACAGGCATAGTGACACACTTTTTTTTTCTTTTTTTCTAACCCAAGAAATACATTCTGTGAGGTCTCTAGATGTGACTAGACACCAAGATCATGTACCAGAACCTTATTACTACAGGGCAATTCTTAATTTAGCATGTCTTTTATTTATTTATTCTTGAAATATGGGCAGATGATATGTATGTTTTGAAGTTAAGGTAGAGATCCTTTTGTGCTTTGCTGGCATTTGTACATCATTCTACCCACAAATGAGAAAAGTCTGGATTGAGATGTGTGTAGGAATGGCAGTCAGAGCCTTTCACCTCCATGAAAAGATACGACTGATTCTTGTATTATTACATGACTCTCGTATTCTGTCAAATCATAGTTGTAATTGCAAAAGTATTTTTGGCTACCAACAAATTTCATTCTTGTCCAAGGGAAATTAAGGCTCATCATGAAAAATAACAGATGCGTTCTTTAAATCTGGGATTCATTGTTTCCTTGTTTATGCAGTCCAGAGCTTTTATATTGAAATGAATCAAGTGAGGACCTTTGCAAAATGTATTAAGACCCAGCTGGGAAGACAATCATGCGCCGATCCAGAACGTGCTGAAGGGATTCCCACTTGGCCTGCGGGTGATTGGGATTTTCCTGCAGAGCCTGGAGGTAATTGGTCTGGAAAATAATGGGCTGCTCCGACTCCTTTTTATTTTATTATTTAATTTTTTTTCTGCTGCATTCCTTAATGAAAATTGAATGATAATCAAGTGGAGGCAAAAACTGTTGCTTCCACTTGCTTGCAGAATCCATAATTACACCTATAAAAATGATCATTTCACACGCATACATGCACACTTGTGGCCGATTAGCAATCGTGAGTAATCTTGCAGAGTTAGAAAACAGAAGATAAAAACTATTTGACAGGAACTGTATGTTTATGAGATGAGCTAAAGTGGAAATGATAAATGGCTGACTTTTTTAGAGAAAAAGACAAAGTTCAAATGACATCGTCAGGTTGGATCTGAAATTTATTCCTCTCACCTCACTCACACGTCTGAGTGGACTCAGTCATTCATGCATGCAGCTTACAACACAGCAGGCACTGCTGCATGTATTCAATCAGTTTTGCTCCTCCCATCTTTTCATCAACAGGCCTGTAGATCTCACAAGATGTGATTTTGCGCAGCATGAAATGGTATCACATTGTACATGGCACTGGGGAGATTTGCTGAATGCATAATGCACAGCTGTCTGCCTGAAATCTAGTGTCTGTGTGTTGGTTTATGTTTGACCACGTGTTTTTCTTTTCACATTTATTCAGTCAAGCTCTTACCCATAATCCCTCTACTTTAAACATATGCAGTAAAAATTCACACCTGACTGCGACAATGCCCCCGCTTACAGTGAGGCAAAGGCAGGTGTGAAAGGTGGGGGGATGGAAAGGGGGTGTGGGAGTGTTTAACTAAAGGCCACCTCATTGCTGTTTGTTCAAGTAAGGATGGGTAGTTCAGTTGCTTTAACCTTGCTGTTTTTGTCCTGCTACATCAGTACTTACATCAGCATGTTGTTCTGCACAGATGCAGATGTGACTTTGCCCTTTTCCCTCTCAGACTGCCACTGCATCACACCCTTGGTCTTTCCGCATGGTAACACTGCCCAGGAGAGAGAGCCTGCAACAGAGCATGACAAAGGGCCCGTCCCAGTACACCCCCTAGCCCTACTTTTTAGCCTTATCCCTAAATTTTGCGTGCTCCCGTGAGGGTGTCCCAATTCCTCTTTGCATGTAGAGGTTTTTTGCAGAACATGGAGTACAGGGTGTGAATCTAGTCCTTGAGAGCAAGGGATTTCAGATGGTGACTTGCAGAGGAAGGGCCAGAGAAAATTCCCCAGTGAGCTTTACGTTATCATTTGCATACTGAATCAAACAACAATGGCAACCCCCGGAGAGCGAGAGGTCTCACAGAGGAAAACTCACAAATGAACATATATACAGATTACACAGTAATTCGTTAAGTTAGCCAGACTAACCATGCTAGCTACAGTAGGCTAAAATACTGACGAAAAGCTTGCAAAGGCCTTTGGCAGTTTAGACAATAGTCGTTAACCTTTAACAAACGTGGGCGGCCACTGGAAGTTCCCTGTTAGCATAATCCTGCTTAAACTGCTCTAAATTGAAAACTATAACAGCTAGAACAATAATTTTTTTTATATGAAAGCTGAAGGCGGATTTCCACCGGGTCTGTGTGCGGTGCATTACGGCTGCGGTGCGCTGTAGTTCCGACCTCTACAGAGCAGCAGCTCCCACTGCAGCAGAGTGGAGTGTTAAGTGGTCACTGCCAGAGAGACTGACGATGGAAAGAGAGACAAATACTGAGGAAAATAAAGAGAGAAGAGGTTGTTCTCTCATTTATATTGTGTTCTACATGGTTTTAGCTGGTTTTCAGTAGTTTTTCTTTAAATAACAGTTGCTAGTTCTAAGCATAGTTTATATTTACACATCTGGAGTCGACTGGCGACCTGTCCAGGGTGTACCCCGCCTCTCGCCTGATAATAGCTGGGATAGGCTCCAGAAAACCCCGCGACCCTAAACTGGATAAGCAGTACAGAAAATGACTGCCTGACATCTGGAGTCTGCAGGAAATATTCGGCACAGCAGGTAAGGAAACTGTGAACCGGCTGTGATGGTACCACAAGTTACAGCACACATACTGTGCAGTATTTTCACAAATTGAAAGTGCACCCTGTACATAAAATAACCTGATTCGAAACAAGGAATTAAAATATATGTATATTCAAAATAGGTTGAAGATACTTAATAATTATTCAATAATTTTCTGCATTTATGTAGCTTTTGCATGTTCATTTCATAGGTTCGTTTCTTGGATTTATGAAAAAAAATCCAGAATTTTGAATAATTTTTCAGCCTCTCAGGTCCAGAACCTTTTTTGTTTATATAAGCTATAGATATTCTAGGTAAAGCAGCTGGAAATACTACGATCAAATGACACCAAAGCAGAAAAAAAATGCCTTTATTAGCTGCTTTATCTTGAAACTGAAATCAGAACGCCTTTGTACTCTGCAACCAAAAAGGAGTGTATCTCAAAAACTAAAAGAGATAAATGGTTGCAGTAACCTGTAAAGTGTTAAGAAGTATTTATTTTAATTTTGTACATTAAGAAATGTTTTGGATGACTATGTTTTGTTTTTTTAGTTAGTAAGATGTGATGAAAACAATTCCAATTTTTCTGTATTTTTAATATTCATGGCATTTTTTTTCAAGAGCATTGCAAGTTATTACTGTCCATTGATGTTCATTACCTTGTAGATTAAATTGTACAGACTCTAAAAATATAAAACACTTGAGGATATCCCAAGAAATGACCCCACTATGCACAAAAATAACAGAGCAGGCATAGATGGGCAATTTCTATTGCAGTTAACTTATTGACTGCCAGACCTTTTTCCGAGCAGAGCGCTCCATATTGCCAGGATTTTTAAGCATTTCACTGATTTTGGGAGATCCACAGAATATTGTGTACTATGCCAATGCAAACACTGAATGTACCAAAGGAAAGCTTAGACTCTCTTCTTTTATCAGAAAAAAAAAATGTTTCAAGCTTTTTCCATTCTTTAGTAATCTGCAGTAGAACATGGCTTTGTTGCAGCGAAAATGTTCCTGTTTCTGACCAAAAAGCTGAGAAAACTAGCTTTGAATGCTGAGGTCCGCTTCAAGTGGAAAAGTGTCTTTGATGCCAATATTTTTTTTACTTTAGTAAAACCTTCATCATCTGAACAGCTGTTTACTTCTATGAAACAACAAATACAACACTAAGAAAAAAAGAGTTTGGAGGCAAAACAATTATTTACTAGCTAAATAAACCACAAGAAGTTTGTTTCACAACATAACATGTTGCAAAACAGAGCAGAAACCTCCCCCCCCAATCCCCCCCCCCCGAGCAGAAACTCTCCCTCTAATCCTCCCTCCTCCCTCCTTTCATCTACCGGAGCTTAGGTGCTCACGGACCCCCCCCTTCCCCCTCCTCAATGGAAAACAACTGCGTGCTGTAGACTTACTTTTACTTTCAGCTGGCGCACTTCGCTGCTGTATTTCCATCTATGGATGTGTCTCGATCCATCGTGTCTGTCTGTCACCGATAACTTTTCCACAAACTTTCCTCCTTCATCCATCTCCTAAACTGCTTCGATTACGACCGGTCGCCATGTTCTCTCCCCCTTACAACAGAATCCAGCACACTTCTTGGGCTAACAGCCACGTCCTGGAAGCAAAAGTTGTGAAGTGCAGTTTCTCAGCCACGGGAGTTCCAGGAATGAACAAAGTTGATGTCATTGTGTCCTAAAAATGAGTTGGAAAAAAAACAAACAAAAAAAAAGTTTTATTTTTAATATTTTTATTCATAGCTTTTAAATAGACAACAAACAAACAGTGAGGTGGTCAACAGACAGAGGAACTTTATCTACCCTTTCCCTTCAAAACTGCATTTAGCCTCCAATCAGTTTACAAGTGCACAAGTAGTTTTGAGACTTTTTTAATGCTTCTGAGAAGCTGAATAAATTGACTGAGAAATAATAATAGTAATAGATTAGATTTATATCACGCTTTTCAAGGCACTCAAAGCGCTCACAGTAGGTCCATTATTCTTTCACTCTTCATTCATACATGGTGAGGGTAAGCTACGTATGTAGCCACAGCTGCCCTGGGGCAGACTGACGGAAGTGTGGCAGCCATTTCGCGCCTACGGCCCCTCCGACCACCACCGGAACATTCACACACATTCATACACCAGTGGTGCCCCCACTGGAGGCAAGGAGGGTTAAGTGTCTTGCCCAAGGACACAACACATGGCTGGGGGATTGGGATGCGAACCACCGATCCTTTGATCATTGGCTGACCTGCTCTACCACCTCTACCACTGCCGCCCCCACAGCTGAAAAAGGGCTTCTTGGCTGAAATGTTTAGTTTTCTCTATTTTTTCTGGTTTTAATTTTCTCCCGAACGTGTCAAATCCAGATCCCTCATACAGCAGCTGTTTTAACGCTGGTTGTGGGCAGTGATGATGAAGATTTAACGTGTCGGACTCGAGCGCTATGGGAGACATCCTAACTAACAAAGATGAAGTGATTTTCCGCTGGTTTTCTTCACTGGGAGACGTGGTCTGCCTGTGTGACGAGGCTGAGCCATGCCCAAAATAATTGCTGCAGACCGGCGGAGATCCGCCCAAGCTCCGGTGTGCTCATCGAGCCTCACGTATCAATGCACGTTCGGGTTGTAAACAACCCAAGCGTGCATGGTAGCATGTTTTATAAACTTTTCCCAAAGATGCAGCATCCACTATTACTGAGGAGTGAACACATGATGGATCCAAAGTGAGTGCTTTGAGTGTCCAGCAGTAAAAGCACGATATAAATCAAATACATTATTATTATTATTATTATTGTTATTAACCAGACAGCGACTGTAGGATGAAGGCTGTGGGGGTGAAAAGATTTAACGGTCTCTTTTGTTTTTATTTTTTCTTCTCTCTAGTTGCCTATTTAGTCTACTGCTGTAAATAAATAATGAAACAGAGAGGGATACTTTTCAGATTTTTTCCAGTTCAGTTTTTATCTTTTAAATTAATCTTTTACTCCCCTGCACCATTTTAAAATGCAAATTGAAACCACATTTTTTTATTACTTTGTACAGTATGCTGCATATTTTCATATAAAAGGAGCTTTACACAGAACCCTATCAGAGCTGAATGATTGGTAATGACCTGGAGTATTAAATATTTTATGTAGCCTTCATATGAACGTGGACAAGAGTCATTTATGTTTAAAAAGTTTGTAAATCCAGTTTAAATAAACTTTAGCAGGGCATAGTCAGCTTTAATTCTATTAAACAGCTTTTCTCAACAACAAAATTGTGGCTAGTGAAAAAGTTGAGTGGCTAATAACTTTGGAAAACCACTGGCCACAGTGGCTGGTGAGCAAAAAAGTTAATGTCAAGCACTGCAGTTAATATATGATAATATGCACCTGTGGGAAAACAGAAAACAGGGGTTCATTCTTGGTTCAGGAGTTTATAGATCATGCTCACAGATTAATTTGCTTTCTCTGTTTCAGACACAGCTGCTGCATTCTGTCAGTCTGCTCCCTTATAAGTTGTTCAACCACACTGTGGTTTGGTGGCACGAAGGGTTGCTATCATGACTCGTGTTGACTCTTCACACTCGTGGCATGGTCTCCAACTATTGAGTGTTTTTAAGATATTTTGAGATAGCTTACTGTTTTTTTTTGTTTTGTTTGTTTTTTTACTATCACTTCATTTAAATATTCTTCCTTAATCACATTTCTACTCAACTAGGACTCCATAGAAGAGAGATTTTCAGTAATTTCAAAAACAGAAAAAGTTAATTTACAGTGGGAGCCAGTTACTGCCTTCCTGCTCTTTGAAGATTGCTTAATTGTTCTCAGCAGCTCCACCACACCGGGATTAATAATGGATGTTTCTTGTTTGTGACTGTTACTCTGACAAGATTCGACAAAACAATCAGATATAAAGTATTGACAGTTTAATGAAGCACAAACATTGAGCACAACAGCTGGGCGTTTACTTTTGGTTTTCCTCCAACAGTTGCAGCTTCTGGAAACCAATAATGTCAGCTGAAGGTCAACAGAGATGCTGATAAAACAGCAAATGGTCCATATTGAGACAAGACTCCACCAAGTCAGATAATGTTTGGGAATTTTACAAAAGCAAAGTTAAATAATTGGTGGGAACTACTTTTTACCACCTGCAATTTTAAGATTTTCTCTGTCAGCCTTCAGCTGAAAGCCTCGTTGATTGTTGAAGCTGCTGCTGTCCAAAGCAGAAGTACGGGGGCCGGGAGCAGTTGTTTTCCGCTACTATTCTTTTTTCGCCATTTTTTCAAGATGACAAGTTAATTTTCAAATTTTTCTTGGAGTAACAATTATCATTTTTGTGAGATAACGAGATAATTACAGTGGGCTCAAACATTTGTCTATACTGTGTTACAGCTGATTTATTGATGAAAATATTTTGAGAAGACAAACTTGATTTATCTCATTATCACGGGATAAAGGTTATTATTAACTACTTAAATCATCTCATCACCTTGAGAAAACTATGTTTTTTATATCGAGATGACGAGGTAATGATCTCGTTATCTCGAGAAAACGGCATTCAAAAAATAGTCGACCATGACCGCTCTCAGCTTCCGTAGAGAAGAGCCTGTTTAGCTCTTCTCCTTCACGCTGCAGTCTTTGTTTCATTTAATTATCAATCCATCATATTCAATTGTTCTTCCCCTGGGGATTAACTGAATAAGGTAAATAGTGATGTTATCTTGTTTTATGTGACTGTTAAAAGCATCAACATTTTTCAGAGTAAATATTCATGTTTGTGCATTTTAAAAAATTGTGCGCATCCATTTTTATTTGTTTGCATTATTTCCAGATACTTGTGTGGGCATTAATTTGCATGTATCCAAGGTTACCCACAAAATTGGGTTGCAGTGTTTACATGGTATGAAAACCATCAATTACGCACACAATGATACTGAGTCAATTTTCTCTCCATACGTACAGGGCAGCCACATCCAAAAATGAGAGAGAAAACATATCTTTAAATAAATGATGAGAATGAGACTGATGGAGAACACAGACAAAAATGCACACAGCCAGAGAAGAAGAATGAAAAAGAGCACATGGTATGGACTCAGATGGAAGTGCAGGAGGATTAGACACAATTAGAAGCAGTTCTAAGGGCAGGAACTGGTTAAGCAAGAAAGATAAACAAACCAATTAACCAGGGAGAGGCTTAACCAGTTGGAAACATTTGCAAATTTCAAGAGCCTTTGCATGTTAATATTGCATTGAGCATTTTTCAGTAAGTGTGCAGTTGTGTTTAATTTCAGATACCGGTTCAACAGTTTGTTTATTCAACGCAGCAGACAGCAGACAATAACAATACAATGGCCATGTTTAATCAATGGTTATATACAGGGTAACTCCTCTCTAATCTAAAAACACATGCCTCACTTTATGTGCTGATGTATCACATTTAATTGTGCCGCAGTGGCATGGTTGCAAATCAATGTGCTTCCTAAAACTCACTACACAACACCCATGCTAAGTCACATTAACTGAGACAGTTTGAGAGGAGAGGACGAATGGTGAATCTCAGGTATCTCATCTATGATAGCCTACCTCACACATGCATACACATGTGATATCAGGCCAATCAGTTGTCAGAGCAGGATGCTACTGCAGGTGGGAATGCAGAGTTTGGATTTGTTTTTTACTGCACTGTTCAGAGGTACTGTGCAAGGGCTGCACAGGAACCCTCTATTACAAAAAACAAAACAAACACAAAAAAACCAACAAATAACAGGTAAAACAAGCATAAAAAATAACATTAATAGAACTACATATCTGCATTCAGCCCTTTTTACCCCCCCCCCCCCCCCCCCCCCCCACACACACACACACACACACACACACATATATATATATATATATATATATATATATATATATTAAAATAGTGAGGAAAAAAACATAAATTGCTCGCAAGCATTATAATCACTAACTGTCTCATTGCTTTGTGTTTCTTGTTTGTGTGATTCACAGCCTCAGGAAAACTGTGTGCCAAAAAGGAAATCACTTTGGATTAAAATTTTGTCAAGGTATGAATAATTTTTTTCCTCCACTATAAATAATGTTTGGACAAGTAAAATGTCTTCAAGTGTCCCATATTCAATGATTAAAATCAAATTAAACCTCCTTGTTTGTCTGTGGTACCGCAGGGATAGGCTTTTCTTTTCCAGACAGACACACATTTAGAAGTGGACGGCCTAAGTGATGGAGCTTCCGTATTTGGAGGAGGACCAACTCATTAGGGTGATTGTCTCAGAAGCGCCTTTGACCACAGATCATGAAGTGCATAATTGGCCCTGGATTTGCAGGGAGGAGGGGAGAATATACAGTACTGTGCGGGTATGTCAGTCTGTTTGTGTGGCTTTGAGATGGGTACTTTGCTTGAAATCATGACTGTAAGCAAATTAAATTTTCAGACAAGATATAAAATCATGATGCTACCATATTTTGATGGGGTTGAGATGGTACTTTACAGGTCAGTACAAAATTAAAAATAAGCAGGGTCACGGATGTCTTCTTATCTAAATTTTAAATCAGGGACGTTATGAACCAAAGCTGTGCATGTACACTGATGCTGAATATGTCGAGCCTCTTTTTCTCCCACTACTCTCTAAATACCGAAATTCCTTTAGGATGAGACTGATTTTACTGACTTGCTTTAAAATGCTATGTTAGTTTCACTAGACAAAATAAGTGATGGTTCTCTGATTTTAGGGCTAAATGAAAATTAACACCGAATTGTTAACAAGTAACGCTAAGGTTTATAATGCAGCATCTTCATCTGACACAGTAGATACTGCAGATGCACTGGAAAGATACAGGAAGTCAATGAATCATCAATAAGACTTTAAAGCTCAGGAACAGCCAAAAGGCTGCCACAGTCTTCCTCCAGTTTTCTTTTACTCTAATATAATAGACAAACTGATTCTCTATCATCCATTTATAGATGATAGAGTAGATGGAAGTAGTTTGGGTTGCAATGTTTAAGAAGTAAGGTGAGGGAGAAGTGTAGAGAGGAAGAGAAGCAGAGAAGAAGAGCTATTATAACTATTAAAAAAATACTTTGAGGACTATTATAACCATTGAGGGAGCGTCTCTGCACCTTGATATGTTTATACTCTAATTGTCTGCTTCAGAGAAGCTGACTGATTTACCTAATATGACACTCATTGCAATAATTAGGCAAAGACAACAGTTTGTGATGGCTTTTTGCTGGCACTGACATTCTTTTTCCTGGTGTTAGAACCATCTTTATGTCTTACGTTCAAAATCACATTGACTTGAGACAACTGTTTCTGAGTGCCATTGAATAAATGTCATTAATCACATAAATGTCTTGGATGCACTTGTTCTGTTTTTCAGAATAAACATTAAGAATTGCAATAGTAATTAACGGCAATGAGACAATTTATCAGAGGAGAAAGGACTTTAGTGGGGTTCACTGGAGTATGAACTGATCTCCTATTCACTGCTTTCATTGCAGGGTTGATAAACAACAGGTGACAGAAATTAAATGGCAGATGTTTGTCATTAAATGAGGGAGTGCCAGTTGGGTAATGTGTTTTCATCCTGGTATCCTGATATTGTCTTTGGTAAATTTTGAAATGAATCTTTAGCACTGAAGCTAAACTATCAATTAATTGCAAGTGCAGGTGCATAAACAGAGCGTTACATTCATTGAAAACAATTAATATATAAAGTTCATTTGGAAGGAAAACAGAGCCCAATCAGAGATAGCGCAGACAAGGATAAACTGGCTGAATTTCAAGCTCATATTTATTTATAAGCTTTAAGATACTCTTTGTAGGGAAATAAGGGTTTAAAATGGTAATCAAGAAAGTAAAAAGAAAAAAAAAAAAAGAAGAAGAAGAAAAAGAAAAAAAAAGATGTGAACACTATTTCTGCAAAAGGCAACTCTGAAAAAGAAAAAAATAAATGAAGAGGTTTTGGTATGAAAGGCCAGGTCTGCAAAATGGACATTTTGGCGCAGTTTGGTACCTCTCAGAGACTCAAACTGTTCCCATCAGAGGTTTTAAAAGGTTAAGCAAACTAAAAGCAAATGCAGCACAGGAATAAGAAGTTACTGAAAAGCACAGTAATTACAATGGTGGAAGCTAAAGCGGAAATTGTCTCCACTATCAACCTCTCTAAGAAAGATTTGGCAGGAAATGACTGAAGAAGCATCAAAGTAAGGAGTTGATTTTCTTAACTAGAGAACAATTTTAGGTAGTAAAGAATTGATGCTGAACTTAAAACCTCTCCTTTTGCTGGCTGAAAAGCTTGCATTTTTTACATTGTGGATGCAGCTTATGTAGCAGCCATAACTTTTCTCAGTACATGCTTGTTGAGTTTTAGTCTTACATTAAAGCAGTGCTAAACCACTCTTGTTTGGTAAATGTGAATTACCATAGAGGAACAGCTGTGAATTAACAAAGATGTTTTTGCTCCAATGAGCCAAAATTAATGTGTGAAAGACTACAGTGTTTGTTTGCTGTCACAACTCTGCTAAAACAATAGCTAATCATAAAAAAATAGTCACCCCCGTATAAGATCACAGTTGTAGCATGCTTATTTTACTTTAAAGGCACTATAGGAGATGTTTCGGCATTTCAGAAAGCATAGACTATTAGCGAGTTTTTGAATAATGCACATGAGCAAGACCAACCTGCTAGATTTACAGATCCCTCCCCTGGCCACAGAACAACGTGCACGAGCCGCTTTGGTGCTTAGCAGACAACAGGTACAGACTCTCCCATCATGTCATAAACCCAAATAAATGGAATGTCGTTGTCTAAACGTCGCTAACTGCTAGCAGAATGATTGTTAGTGACCTGCTGTAAATGTAAGATGAGCTTCCGGGACGCAGTATTGCTCTCACCAATCAATCACTCTCAATGATCAGGCTTGTCTATTGCCCGTTGAATTGACGGGTGTTTTTTCAGCCCCGTTAAAGGGACTAGAGGCAGGAATTTAAAAATAAACAAACATGCATGTCCATTTTTTTTAATACTAATGGGTGATGAAGCGCTAAATACCAAAAATAACGTTTCCACCCACGTTTCTCTCCATTGCCTTAAACAGGCTGTGTGCTGCAAAATGCGCTGCAATTCGGTGTCCAAATTTCTCGCGCTGCCCTGCGGACGTGACGTCAAATGACGCTACATCCGCAGTTTTGATACAGGAAGAGGATGGTCGCGGTAAATTCAAACGCTGTAAGCGATAGTTATGGATTCTTCTGCCGTCAGCAAACGATCCAGATCAACTGAAAGACCACTAAAAAGTGTAACTACGTAGAAAAAGGTTAGTAAACAACATTATAGCTTCAGTTTGTGCACGCTCCCGTGACGGCTTTGCTCGTGGCTGCAGTTACCTGAAGCGTCAGTTGCGGCAGACGTGAGTTTCGTTTCTTAATTTTGCTTCTAGTCCCTTTAAGCTTAATTTATAAGTGTCCGTTAGGTGCTCTACGTAGGTTACGGAGAGCCCTCTATGTCAACGGAGAGCCTGTTGGAGACCCTCTCCGTTGTCTCCGGCTGGACAAAATCTTTTATAAGTGTCCGTCTCTCCATCGAGAGATGACGGAGACGGCATGGGCTGTGATTGGTCTATCACAACGTAAACACTAGCAGCGCCATTTTTAAACCGGCTAGTCTACGAAGACGTAGATATGAGTCCAACCGAAGAACATTTGGCCGAAGAAGTGAGGAAATATCAAAATCTCTTCATGATCTCCATTTTTGCTTCAAAAGTATCTCTGTTTCAATGTTATTCAGCTGCAGCAACAACGATAGTCTTTCTCTCTCGGACGCCACTGTTCACTGTAACCGGAAGCATAATAACTTCTGAGGTTACAGACCATCGGCATCTTATAAGTAGGCCTGTCTTGCGTAGTGACCCCTACTGATCAGGCGGGAAATTGCACAGCATATCCGGCACCATGACAGAGAACAATGAAGGCTGAGGGGTCTTCGTCATTACGAGGTTGGATAGCACATTATGCAGATGGAGAAGTATACTGTAGCCTTTACTTTCACAGCTGACGTATAATAATATTTATATATTTAAAGCTTTTAATTAATCATAGTGTATGGGGTAGTGAACCCAATTGTACTGAATATTGCAAAAATTGTTGAAGGAAACATCTTCTATAATGCCTTTAAGCCATTTGTTGGCTAATTTCTTGTAATTGAGGATGATTTTTCAATCAAAATAAAAAAAAACTTTTTTATGAGAAAAAGGTTTTTCTTCCTTTTCTCTTTGGCAAGACAAAGCAAGTATATTTCCAGAATATATTTTTATGTAAAAGACAACAATATGCTTCACATAAAAAAATTAAAAGCATTAGAGCAAGGTGCAAAAGAAACATTAAAGTTATACCATGTAACTTTTGTCCACTAGGAGCGCTAAACCTGCAACAGCGCCAATGTCTAACAGGCCTCACGGCAATGACGCAAATTTAAATCTCCTCTCCCGTGTTTGGATATTGAAATAAACAAGTCCATCAGATTCAAGAATTTCCTAAAGGATTTTTCACTATTGGAGGATCTGCCCCTGGCGCAGGTATGCGCCTCTAACTGTTTCCAATTACATATTTACATAGCTGAAACATCACACACACAAACGCACAATGCAAAGATAAATGCGCAATCAAAACCGGCCACAAAACCAAGTTGTAGTTTTGTGCACTGAATGAAGTCGTAACTTTGGCAAAACTCATGTTTGTTATGAAAACGTCTGGATTAGCTCAGCTTACGGGACATTACAGTGGCTCTGCTTCCTTCTGAACAGCGTATGAATACCATAAAACTAAACCAAGCAAACTGCAGATCGCTCTGTTACTGCTTTGATATTTAAATGAATTACAGAGAACGCATTTATTGCTGCAAACCAGCCACAATTGCACAAAATGTTTAGGGAGTCACGTTAGCTTTGGTCTATAGTAATTCCAGCCGTGTTTCGCTAACAGGAAACTATCGGCAGCTTATACGGCTCTGATTGACGTTGTTTTGGATAAACGCTGAGTGAAAAAAAAAGAAAAGCATCACATTCTCGTATGTTTACACAACAGACAAACTTACTCACCAGTCTAATGATACCGTGGCAAACAGAGATGGGGTTTAGCTTCCACACTTATATCTCCAACGACTGAATTCTTTTCCAACGTCCACTCGTGTTTTTGATCTGACCTGCTCAGACATCACCTTCATCTTTTTACTTTGTTCCGCCATGACTAAACTTCGAGCAATGAGAGAAAGTAGCACAAGTACAGCTTTCTGTGTTTATCTCATAGACTGTATGGTTTATCTATGAGGAGCCGTAAAGCAACTTGTTTTACGGCACTTTCATCGACGGCCCGCCTCTCCAAAGTTACGATGTCTGGTTTCTGCCGAGGGCAGCCCGCTCAGAGTGCTGACACGCGTCAGTCACTGTATATTGTCCCGAAAAATCATCTAATACTGCTCGTTTTAGGCTTAATGTCAGAGTAAAAAGTTACACGGTATAACTTTAAAGATAGGAGAAAACAATCTAAAAAGAAATAAAAGAATGAAATAAATCATATAAAGACAGAACAACTTCTGTTCATCTTTGCAAAAGTTTGACTTTAGTGAGACCTTGCAGGCATTTGCAAAGGAATCAGTTAGTCTTGCACAGGAATGGGGGCATACTGTATGCATTGTTTGGTAAAAACTCTGCCCCCTTGTGGCAATAGGTTTTGTAGACTAATGGTGCAAAATGCACCTTTAAAGGAGTGATGACATAGCAGTTAAACACTAGTTTATGTTGTTGGCATTACTGCATATGTAAATACCGTTTTTATCCTCCCCCCCCCCCTTGTCGGTAATGGAGCTTTACCCGGAGACCACGTTGACTTCATTTTGATTGGCTACACCTTATTTGGCTATGACCTTATTTGGAGAATCTAGGTCAAGCTGCGGTCGGAGTTTGCTAAAGGCTAACTGCTAGCAACATGGGCAGTTCAGATAGTGAGCTACGTTTAGCGGACAAGACAGCATTTAGAAAATAAATAAACTTACAGGTAATGACAAGGTTGTGGTCGCCTCCCTCAGTGTTGCTGCAGAAGTTTTCTTTTAAATCCATTTGTTTGAAAATCCAGACCTGACTGCACAGAAGTTACTACTAGCTCCATACACGAAGCTGAATCAGACAGGAAGGGGAGGGGGAGCGGACGGTGCATAAACCGTTAGGAGAGGGGGGGGGGGGGGGCTGTTTACTTGATAGTGTGCTCTTATTGGAGCAATTAAATTACGTAGAAGGATAGAACTACGTAGAATGATAGGCTGCTGTCTGATTCAACTGTTTCTGAGCAGAGAGACAAAGCTGACAGACCATAAACAGGAACTTTGATTCTCACTCTGGACATTCACATGGCCTCATCAGTGCACAACAGATCATATTATACCCCCAAAACCCCAGAAAAGTGAAATTTGATGTCATGGCACCTTTAAGCAATCTACTGCCTTAATTTAGTTGTGCCCCTTTACATGTAAACATCATCATCTTGTGAGGTGCTGGAGAATAATGCAAGAGTTTTTTTTTTTTTTTTATACAAACTTTCTGTTAATCCATCACAATGCACAACACATTATGGGAAAGCAACACTGAACATACCACAAGCCTGTGTAACAGGCACTCTTTATCTATCTTATTTTCCTAAACCAGTTAGATTTTTTGGAAAGTTGAAATCATATCATAATGAAAAGCAAATGTGTAACCAAGCATGTTTACAAAAACAAGCGTAGCCTACATATAACTACAAACACCTAAAAAAGCCCTGCACTTAAAGGAAGTAGAAGCTCTTTTTGACCGAGCCCCAGTCACCTGTGGAAAATGAACCACTTTGCAAGCGATCAGTACCATCATAAAACATAGTGGGAGCATGCACTGTAACACCTCAACTTTACTGTGATCACATCAGAGATAATGCATCAAGCACAAAGATGCGAAGGGCAAACGGGTCAAAGATTTCCTGTAGTGACCAATAAATATATTACAGCGACCTGAGCCTTTGTGTTGCATTCATTAAGCACAGAGGCATCAGAGTCTTTGATTCCTAATTAAGCCAAGATTGATGAGGAACATGAAAATGTACTTGCAGTGATTTTGTAGGCAGTAAAAAATACTTTGTGAAAATAAAACAGAATGCTTGTACAGCAGTTTTTTTTTCTGTCTCTGGAAAGAGAGACGTTGAATGGAGTGGACATGTGGTCATGCATGGAAGAATGCCAATCTGGAGAGACCTCATCGCTGGGGAGTAAATCATTTCACTGGCACAGACCATCATTCTCTCAAACATGTTCTTGGAAAAGGATAAAGAAAGGGAGTGGGTGAGAACTGGAATGGAAATAGAGCTTTTAAAAGTAGATGTGAGGTTTTAAATGGGAAAGGAAACAAAAACATCTCTATCAAACTTGCCTTAAGCATACCAGGAACTTATGATGACTCTCATCTGCATGATGTAAACATTAGGTAAATCTTAAAATAACCACGGGAGTGCACAAAATTGGCAAGAATTCTGATGAATGATCAACATGTATCTGTTGCTAGTTACATAATAGTTACATTTAGATGTGTTCACACACTTGTGCTTGTTTAAAAGTTGGTAGAAAAATGGTGGTTTTGGTAAAAGCTGAAAATGTCCACTGTAATTAAATATAACAATATTTACATTTCATCAAATACCTGTAAATGCAGATGCATAACATAGATGATTAAGGTGCCCCTCCTCTCTTTTGTTTCATTTATTTTCTTTTGAAAAAAAAAAATCACTGAACAAAAGAATGCAGTCTAAGGACATTTTTTAAGCTGTCATGAAAGACTTAAGTATCTCAGTAAATAAAAGAAGAAGTAGGCATTTCCTGATCACAGGGGTTTAGTGGTATGGTGACACACTTGTGAACAGATCTGCATTAATTATTAATCTAATCCAATTCTTACTTAACCGTTTCAGTCATACTTTAGTCGGGTTTAGAAATTCAGAAGTGGTTGGGCTTTGGAATGACAAAGCCGCAGTTGGGTTTAGACATGTAAAACTGCTTGGTTGGTTTAGAAAATATATATTAGATAAGAACGCTCTCACCAAAAGTTCATAATGTGCACCAGAAAAATGTATTCTTTGGCTTTCCATGAAGACAACAACAAAAAAAACTTTTTTTCTACAAAAATACCAAGGTTTTGGTCTAATCACTGTTTCCAATTTTGCTGTAAACCAGAAATGCTGTGAGTATTATGCTGTGTACTTAAAACCCCTTCTGACTGACTAATACAGTTAATGAAAACTTTGCTTTCTGTAACAATTTAGATGTAGGCTACTAAGTCTTTTTTACATCATCATGTCACTTCAAGTTTCACTACACAAAACTTGAAGGTAATTCAGCAGCTGCCAAAAGGGTGCATAATAAGATCTGCATTGCCTTCGACTCCTCTGGATTTAACTCTGCAGGGTTCTAGCTTCTTTTTTGAGATTTAAAGGAGAAAGACAACATTAGAGTAAAATATTTTTCACAGTAAGGGAGATAAATATAGTCCCCTAGTGCATTTTACAGCCAAACCCATCTGTAATTACAGATGGAGTACACAGAGAAGTACTGACAGACAAAAACGCACACACCTACACACCTACAGTATATACTGTATACTGTGTATATATATATATATATATATATATATATATATATATGGAAAAAAAAATACATGTACAGCACTAAATACCCTTTGAAAAACAGTATGGGTCAGTTGGATAGGGTCAGCAACAGCTCACTAGCCCATGGGTTTGATCACTTTGTGAGCTCTCAGGCTGATCCTAAAGGGTTGCTTTAAGTTTCAGAACAGCAAACTTATACTCTTTATTGATAGCTCTCAGTTAAAAAAAAAAATGTATGAGTAAATCTAGACCTGCAAACTGTCAAAACTTCTGCTTTATGGACATTTTCACAGTAGAGAATAGTCAATTAATCAGATGCATCTGATTAGCAGTATTGCTGCTAACCCTCTTACAGTAACTCCTTTGGAAGCAGTGAGGCAGCACTTACAGTAGCTCTGACACACTGCTTCTACATTTTGGCTTCCAGAATGAAATGATGCAATATGCCATGTGTTGTAGTTCATCCAAGATTGTGTTCACCTCCTTTTAAGATCTATTACTTTGTGTGTGTGTGTCCTGAAATGCAAAACGTCAGAATTGAAAGAGCATCCTATATTTTTCACAACTGTATGACATATATGATAGGCTACACTTGTTTATACTGCCTGCACATACTTCTTGGTGAAAAATCAAATTGGATGACTAAAAAGAGAGTTTCACAGTCAGAATTGACCTATGGCTAAACCACGCCCCCAAACGCGATGAGCCAATCATAGTGCGCACAGCTAACCCAATACACTCTGACATTCTCTGCTTGGACATCCATTGAAGTTCATTGAAGTTAGTCCGTTTTTGTTCGTTTTTATGTGTCTTATGTGTTATTTGTTTGTTGTTTAAAATGGTCAAACGGTGTGCATGGAGTACATGCAACTCTGACACAGAGGCTGGCTGACAGGGTGTATTTTTTGCCCTTTCCCAAGCCACATCTCAGACGAGAAAAGTGTCTGCTTTGGATAAAGTTATGCAGCAAACCACAACATCAACTGAACGTGGATAAAATTAACAAGGATGTCTACATCTGTTCTAAGGTAAGTCAACGTCGTATGTGAGGCAACATATTGTTACTTTGCTGGAAAGAAATATGAAATTATCTTTAACATCCCTAACATTAACTAAAGTTAGCTAACGCTAGCCAAACGTGCTAGTTTTTGTACTTTGGTAATGGTACATCTGAGGTCAGCTATAGCTGTCGTGTAGTATAGGTGTCGTGTAGTAACATCGGTAACGACACACCTCTGGCTTTCAAGCTGCAGCCAGACTCTACACCACTCCCATGCTGTTTAATCACTTTTCGGCAGATGATCACTTTTTGGCACAACAACAGCAGCCATGCAGTAGTTTGTGCAAGAAACTGAGGGAGCGCACACTAGTCGCATTCCAGAAACTTCACAGGCTTGATTTCGACTCCCAGTTTAAGACTTGTGAACAATATGTTTTTGTTTGTTTGTTTGTTTTATTCTTATTTAACTTGTCCTGGTCTCTCTGTCTGATCCTGTGTCTGCTGTCCGTGTTGACCGCTGTCATCTACCAAGACATCACATAGCACCTGTCAACTGAAAGTTGATTGTTTGTCCAAGTGAGTGGAGGGGGCATGGCTTAGGTCAATTGCAGTTTGCATCTAGATCAAGGGTTCTAATCTTTTTTTTTTTTTTTTTTAATGCTGGGGCCTAATTCCTTTTTCTGTACCAACTGGTCCAAGGCCCATTCACATGGTTCGCATTTGCTAGTGTTAGCATTAGTGTTAGCTGGCGCTTCAACCAGACCTAGCACTGTCTTGTTATATCTGCTTACTAAACTGTATTTAATGAATTGGATTGTACTTCTGCTTTATTTTATGTCTTTTAGGGGTTTTTGCCTTCATTTTTATCATTTTAGATATTCTTAACTTTAAGGTTAGTGTCTTCTTCTGCTTGTTGGAGTCCTTTGAACAGCGAATTACACAGTAGGTTTCTGCCACCAGGTGGCAGGAGGATAAATTGCAACTGAGTTCCTGTGGACAACAGCATCGCATGTGTGTTCACTTGACCATGAAAGTGTGCGATCCTGCGGACTTCACACCCCACAGGTACAAAACCATAGACTGTATATATTACTGGACGTAGCTTCCGGTCTCTTCTGAATAGAGAAATGTGAAGCCAGGTGGGCGTGTCTTACCGTCGCCATCTTGCCGTGTCACGTACGTCGTCACTCCAGGAAAATCCTAAAATGGGCACAGCGCGGCCGCGGGGCAAATGATTGACAGCTGACGTACTGTGGGCTAAACACTAACTGAGCTAACACGAAACTAAGAGAAGCTAACAAAGATAAGCCCCCTAAGCGGCATGGTTAAGGTAAGACATGCTTAGACTTGCAATTCGCTGACTAAACACCGCCGTTGTGCGACTCTGTAACAAACTGAGACCTTATTAAGAGCAAAGAAGGAGCTAACTAGGAGCCTCCGGTCGGCAGGCGGAGCTTCCGGTCTGCCGCATGTCAATCATAAGGACACGCCCTTAATTATGTGTAATTTGAAGAATAAATAACATCTAAACGAATGAGTTATAAAAAAATTCACCCCCATCACAGTTGACATGAAGGTAAACTTGACCTAATAAACCTAAAATGATTTTTTGAACCAGGCTGTAAACCTGTTTATTTCTGCTGTGAAGTTGGCGTTTTTAACATGGGAGTCTATGGGGATTTGCTCGCTCTTGGAGCCAGCCCCTAGCGGATGAAGGGAGGATTACACTATTTACAACAAGGAAGCGAGCTTCACTGTTCTGAGGCGGAGTTTGCCCCTTGTACAAAACAGAGAGTTTTTCACGGCCTTCTAGGTGGCACTCAAGATGCCAAGTATCACTGAATCATTCATAATCATGATGACAAAAAGAAATGACCACTTTTTGGCTGGTTAGCTCTGGCAACATAGGTAGTACAGCTGAGACTGCATCGCCAGTCCACTTCTGAAAAAAACAATCAAAGTATGATGAAAAATTGAAGTCAAACAGGTTTTACAGTTTGATTTTTAGAGATTTAGCATGAAAAAAATAAGTATGTCATGAAAGCTTAAAGAGATATTTAGCATTACTTTTTAGCTGTGTCTGGATAATAAGCAGCCTGTCAGGGTTGCAATTTGTTTGAAAAACATACATTACATCAAATTGTAAAGTATCATGAATACTGTTCTCAAAATTTCTCCCTGCAATCATACTCTCCCCTGAGTATTTGTGTAGCTCTTACAATAACTGTTGCTCATTTAGCAGGGAAAGTCTGTTTAAGGATAAAACATTTTCTTCACTTTCAGTGAAATCTCCACACTAACACCATCATGCTTTTTTTTATACTTGCCCAAGTTCTGCAAATTACTTTAGATTTGTTTTCATTCATTGACCCAGAAAAACATACCGCATTTTTTTTTCTTATTATTATAAATATGTATTCTACACACGGCATACAACACTTCTTCAACATTTATATAGTAATATGTATTTAGAATTGCAGTCAACAGTCAGTGAAACCTGCATGGGAGAACTGCTTTAAGGATTTTTTTCCCCCATGCAAACGCTAAAGTGGTAATGCTGGACAGAGTTGTGGGAAAACACAGGCACAACTCCAAACCCACAATGAACTCAAACAGTGCAAAATGAAGGTTTAGCCATGACCCTCACTGTTCCCTGACCTAAAGATAATCAATTGATAATTGATATGAATATACTAAAGAGCAGTGCATATAAAATCATTTAATCACTTCATGGAACCGAAAGTGTTTTGAGGGAAAAACGGTTAAAAAATGCCCCCAAACAAGAAGTGAAACTCAGTGTAATGAACTCTTGTTAACATCAGACACTGGCAGATATTTCCCAAAGTTGGCTGGAGAGAGCAGTTACATGTATACTTTCAGACTGGTTGCCAATCTGGCTGACAGTCTGACTGTTTTTATTTGTTTTTTTTGTTTGTTTTTTGTCAGGCACCATTGGCTCAGTTTCCATAAAATCTGCACTGGACTACTCATAAAAACCCTTTAAACTCCTGCCAGTGACATTTTTGAACTGAATTTATTGCCCTTATTGCTTTCAACAACCAAAACAAAGACAGACTGTCTGACATTTATGGACATCAAGTTGAACTGCAAAATAGAACGGTATGAACAATCAGAGCTTAAAAAAAAAGACTTGAAAGATAAGTACAACCAAACGTATTAGAGACATATTTTCAGATGTGACTTTCATGAACAAATCGATTACTTTGAACCTCTCTTTGAAATTAACAATAAGAACTGGGTCGCAGTTGTGAGCTGTTTGTTTGTAATCCCTTTTTTTTTTTACACTGTATACGCGTGATCCACACTGCTTTAACATGATGCGTATCATGGAAGTCTAATATCCAACACGCTTCTTCATATGAACGCATCTGTTGGCAGAAAATATTATTCTGAGATAAATAGTTTCATCCAAAATGTTTACTAAAATTTGCACTGGTGTTGCTCAAGTTTATTCTATTTCTTATTGGTATTTTTTCTTATTTTTCTTTATTTTTCCCTGTATTTTTTTCAGAGTTTTGTAGGTGAATTTTAATTATTATCCACAGTATTGTTCTTATATATTGTGAGGGTTTTTTGCTTTTCCTTTGGAGTTAAGTTGTTTTGTACAGAAGTTGATTGTAGCCTGCTTAGTTTTTGCTTTTTGAAGGAAAATCCTAAAAAGTGATCTTGCTGTCAAAGCATGGGGTTATAGATACACCTTATGGAATGTTAAGATAAAAATATAAGACAAATGAAATTATAATTTGTAATTCAGAATAATTCCCACCAATAGAGTATACAGTGGTGAGGTGTCCAAGTTTGAATTATTGTGATCAAATCTTACCTTTTAATTGCTACCAGTGATTATTTCTTTGATCAAACTGAGTTACCCCTGAGTGAAATAAATTTTAAAAAATTAGAAGAAATAAGACTGAGCCAGTCTTTTAAAATAGTCATTGAATTAAATGACTCCTTGAAATCTGGCTCCCCTCTAAAAGCCATAAATCTCCTCTCTCATTTAAAAGGAGATGCTGGGACCTGTTCAAAAAGTTGTATTATTTTAAAAAGTACAGTGATGATGATGATGATGATGGTAGTAATAATGTATTTCCTTTTGGTTCAGCTGTTGGTGAATGTTTCCCAATAATCTCATTACTAAATGTATTTTCAATCACACAAAGTTCAATGAAATAACATGACCCCCCACCCCCCAAAAAAGCTCTGTAAAATTAAGACGTTTCTTTTGAAGCCAATAAAAAAAAAAAAAAAGAAATCTAAGAATATATGATATTATCAAAATAACTAAAACTGAGGCCATCTCCCACCGTTTCAAACCTTGCACCCCTATAATGTGCGTTCCTGTTGAAGGAATCAACTGCGTAGTGTGTCAAATTTCTCCAGAGTGGGTGTTGGTCCTGCCCCCTGGGCGCCCTCAGTCAACACTTCAGCGAAGTCAGCATCCTCACTGACTTCGTTGAAGAATATTTCCCACTATCCATTGCTGTGTGTCACATTTTTAACCAGGTGGCCCATGCCTGTGGTGAAACAAAGGCTTTTCACATAAATATTTAAATATTTAATCTTTTACTGTGCTGTATGAAAAATAATTACCGAAGTCTGCCCTGTTATTTGGAAATTACTTTGAATATCAAAAAAATCAGTAGTTTACTGATAATAGTAGCTATTTTTAATTTCCATTCAAAATATATTTACAAAGTTAAGTCCAACTGAGACGCAACATCTTTTGCAAGAGAGGCTGTTTACCTGACATACATGTCTTCATGGACATGTGGACATTTATGGACATTCTGTGTTAACTATTAGTCATAGAGCAGCCAATTAAAATATTATTATAGTTTAGAATGTTGTGATCGCCCTCCCTTTTCTTTGGGACCGGGACCCTCTCCCACTGGATCAAAATTCATGACTGTTTGTGTCTCCACCAGGAACGCGGAGGCCCCATGAGTGTGGGGGTCTTTGCAACAGTTTCACCTTGTCTCACTAAATTCACGGATAAGGATGTCGCACCTCAGGATCCTGACTCTAAGAAAAACACGGACCAGATGGTCCCACAACGCTAAGATTGATTTACATACATAAGTCACTGTTTGGGGTCACGGACAGCAATTTACACCATCACCCTGAATTCCGATCTGAAGGTGAGAAAGGAGCTGGACTGTATCAAACGTGACATTCAACCAGGTTGGGGGTGTCAGACCCCCGGAGGAGCCAATACACATCTCAGGACATTCCGATGGGGGGGGAAGTCTGGAGACCTAACCCCCACTCTGAACCACCCCAGGACCACAGAATGAAAAGAGTGTTTGCTATCAGTTAAATAAGATTTGGTAATGTAATCTCACTTTATTGTATGTTGATGGGTTAACAGAAATGCCGCATTACATTCAAGGCTATATATCTATATATCGCCCACTATATGTTTTCTTTTGATATTTGCAACTAAGGAAACTCTGACATTGAGGTTTACTGCAGAATCATGAATTTTAGGATAATGGTTATTACTCGGTTAGAACTTACCAAAAGAAAAGGGAAAAACCCAAGTAAAGATTAACAACAGTAAGTAGGGGAATTTAATGAAGTGTTTTGACTAAACATCCAAGTTTATTTTACAGGAATCCTCATTTTGTCCCTGATCCCGAACCTGCTATGTTATGTGTTTGTGCTCCCTGAAATCACAAGAAAAGAATGAGTTTGAACCTGTATGTGTATTTTTTCAGAGTTTTGTAGGTGAATTTTAATTATTATCCACAGTATTGTTCTTATATATTGTGAGGGTTTTTTGCTTTCCTAAAATTTTCTTTAGTGAAAAACTTTGGAGTTAAGTTGTTTTGTACAGAAGTTGATTGTAGCCTGCTTAGTTTTTGCTTTTTGTAGGAAAAATCCTAAAAAGTGATCTTGCTGTCAAAGCATGGGGTTATAGATACACCTTATGGAATGTTAAAATAAAAATATAAGACAAATGAAATTATAATTTGTAATTCAGAATAATTCCCACCAATAGAGTATACAGTGGTGAGGTGTCCAAGTTTGAATTATTGTGATCAAATCTGACCTTTTAATTGCTACCAGTGATTATTTCTTTGATCAAACTGAGTTACCCCTGAGTGAAATAAATTTTAAAAAGAATTAGAAGAAATAAGACTGAGCCAGTCTTTTAAAATAGTCATTGAATTAAATGACTCCTTGAAATCTGGCTCCCCTCTAAAAGCCATAAAATCTCCTCTCTCATTTAAAGGAGATGCTGGGACCTGTTCAAAAAGTTGTATTATTTTAAAAAGTACAGTGATGATGATGATGATGATGATGATGATGGTAGTAATAATGTATTTCCTTTTGGTTCAGCTGTTGGTGAATGTTTCCCAATAATCTCATTACTAAATGTATTTTCAATCACACAAAGTTCAATGAAATAACATGACCCCCCACCCCCCAAAAAAGCTCTGTAAAATTAAGAAGTTTCTTTTGAAGCCAATAAAAAAAAAAAAAAAAAAAAATCTAAGAATATATGATATTATCAAAATAACTAAAACTGAGGCCATCTCCCACCGTTTCAAACCTTGCACCCCTATAATGTGCGTTCCTGTTGAAGGAATCAACTGCGTAGTGTGTCAAATTTCTCCAGAGTGGGTGTTGGTCCTGCCCCCTGGGCGCCCTCAGTCAACACTTCAGCGAAGTCAGCATCCTCACTGACTTCGTTGAAGAATATTTCCCACTATCCATTGCTGTGTGTCACATTTTTAACCAGGTGGCCCATGCCTGTGGTGAAACAAAGGCTTTTCACATAAATATTTAAATATTTAATCTTTTACTGTGCTGTATGAAAAATAATTACCGAAGTTTGCCCTGTTATTTGGAAATTACTTTGAATATCAAAAAAATCAGTAGTTTACTGATAATAGTAGCTATTTTTAATTTCCATTCAAAATATATTTACAAAGTTAAGTCCAACTGAGACGCAACATCTTTTGCAAGAGAGAGCTGTTTACCTGACATACATGTCTTCATGGACATGTGGACATTTATGGACATTCTGTGTTAACTATTAGTCATAGAACAGCCAATTAAATTATTATTATAGTTTAGAATGTAAAAAAAACAAAGTTATTTATCTCTGTACAGTTGAAACTATACAGCCATCTTACAAAAGAATAGGAATAGAATAAAACAAATGTTTATTTAAGTGTCATACACTTACGTGCCAAGCCCATATGGGCTTATACATATGACACTGATACCTTTAGAGCATAACAAGAAAAAAAAAAGAAGATGCCCAACGTACAAAATAACAGTTATACAGCTTCAGGATACAGGGAGTTCTGTCTGAGCTTCCATGCCTTTTCCAAATATTTCACCAAACTTTATATTTCATTTTCAAATAGCCAACTCAACATTTCACCATCAGTCATCCAAAACAAATCAGGCTTTTTACACTGAATTTTCTCAAACAAAACACTTTGGAGGTCATGATATAAAGGACAATAAAACAAGAAGTGCCATTCAACATCAACAACCTTTAAATCACACATAATACCTTACCGTTCCTCTCATAAATTAGTTCAGTAATTCTTTCATTTATTTATTAAACATGAGTGGATCATATGATATTTATTTTTCAAGAATGGTTTAAATAAATTCTATTCAGTTTAGGTCTGAAAAAGACGTCTCTTCACTGGGAACAGGAAGAGACTGAGTTTGCAGCTGGAAAAATGACATGAAATGACTTTGTGGTGCAAGATGATGGAGGAACCATCACTATCTCAATTCTGCCATTTTTCTGCACTTGCAACCTGAACCCATAGTGTGCACTTCTACCAACTGCACACTTCATACAGGGCCGTAGGGTTTAGTGCTAGTATTGGGACATGGCCTCTGAGCAAATGCTGATGTAATATCAAACCAATAAAACTGATTTTATTTTCTTGTATTTACAGCAATTATGTACATTTAAAAACAGGGTTCTTGATCATAGACTGTATTAAATAAGTTGGCTGCACAAACTTCTGACGTTTGGAGTGTTCTTCTGCTTAACTGGCAAACATTATTTTTACTGGCTGGCAACTACTGATACAGTAGGCAGCTTTGGTGAATATAACAGTTTCACAGCCATGAAACTGGACACCATAAATATCTTTTTGAGTCACTCTGGGTTGCAGACACACATTCAGCTTCCTTCATGTTGTGTTGAGAAGGACCAAGAGAAATGTCAGTGTGGAGGACAACATTCAGACCGCCGTTTTGTCACCAGCTTCATCTCTGCTACAGACATTGTTGTGTCAGCGTGCAAGAATGACAGTCGTGAGGTACCAATGGTTTTTTTTGTTTTTTGTTTTTTTCTGGTCTGATACCAAATGGAATTTAAGCTTCTATGAGTGATATTGATCTGATACTGATATGTTGTACAAAAGCTTATTGCATCTGAAAAATCACTTTCAAACCAGCCGACACTAAAGGGAAAGAAATTGATCATTAGTACTCACTGATTTTTAAACTTAAACCCCGCTCATTTCAGAACCCCACCAAAATATTTTAATTTAAACACCCCCCCCTCCCTACACACCCCTCATTCCCTCCCCCTCCCATCGAATAAAGGTCTGCCGCGTCCTTGGCAATCCTAAGGGCCCCCCCTCCTAATTTGGGGTTTTTTTAATTTTTTAGATTGGAATATTTTTTTTTTTTTTTTTTTTGGGTCTTCTTTTTTTTTTAGTCCCCTTTCCCCTTTCTTATCTTTTTTCCCTTTTTAAAAAATTAGTGTAAGATTGCAACATCGTAAGGGTTTTTAAATTACCAATAAAATACTTAATTAAATAAATTAATGCCACAATAACTGCAACAATCTGTGGAATATTTTTCAGTCTTATTGTTATTTTTAAGAACCCTACAGCGGCTGTTTTATTCCTAGTACTGACATGCAGCCTCTGCAAGCATCCTTTCCTGACTAAATCTAGACCTGAATGTACAGCAGGTCAGGTGGGACACATAAGATTCAAAACCTGAACTCGTACAGCTACTGTATTTAATGTGTTAACTTATTCCATTATCTTATAACCATTTACTACTGGGCATGGCAAAACAGGAATTTTAGTTTAGGAATGAGGGGGACTCCTGCTGTTTGAACATAATCACAAAAGCCTAAAACTAGATGGCAGATTAAAATTCAGCATTAGTTGTGCATTGATTAGTACCTGGGTAGAACCTCAGCACCTTCTTCTTTGGATTGCCTCATCGTGAACTTTACAACCAGTGTTTTGTGTTGCAAGTAACCCATTATAAAGTAACCCATTGTAGTAATGTTACTGTAAATTTAGAAATGAAACTTGGTTTCCTTTTTCCACGTTACTTTTCCGTGGACATCTGACCATAAACAAATTCTGTAGGTCTGTGGATCTGCACTGCATTCCCAGCTGCATGTGAGCTTGCAACTTGCAAGCTCAAAGGCCACATGGTACATGACAGAAGGTGCATTCTAGGTGCCTCGAAATTCTGAGAAATGGCCGGGAAGTAGGTGTTCCAGCTGAACCAACTCAGAAAACGTGGATGTCTCCAAATAGCCAATTTATGAAAACCTAAAACTGCAATATAAGCTGGAAAGATCACTATAAGTATCAATCCACACATACATGACAGTCGGCTGTCAAATCTGTCGTTCTATTGAATTAATCTAGAATAATGTGTCCACATGACATCTTCTTACACAATAACATGGTTTCACCTGGAGAGGGGGTTCACAAACACATAACAGTCATAGTCATTTAATGCTTGTAACCAAACAAATGGTAGTCTTAAAAGTGAAAGTTACTGTATGTCCACTAGGGATGGGTGACATGGACTAAAAAATGTATCACAATAATTTCTCTTATTTATCATGGTAACAATAAGTGACGATAAAAACTATCAGCAAAATATTTTGTATTATAAATATGTCACTAAATTCTGTCTTGAAAGCCCTACAAAATACTAGAAACCACTATATCAATTAATTCAAGTAGTGGACCTGTATTGCAAAACTGTAGTGACACCAATCAAATAAGTCTGTAATATGAGAGACCGAATTCCACATTTATTTAAACGATGCAAACAGCAAAACTAACTTGGCTTATTAAAAAAACCAAAGTAGTGCAACTGCAAACACAACCTGGTAAATTGTCATCTCATGATAAAAACGATAAATTCAAATTGTTATTGTGGGGAATTTCTTTGACGATATATCGCACAGGATAAAATATCGCCCATCCCTAATGTCCATGCACTCAGTAATGACTACTTGTTGCCAGGTAATGTATGTCTTGTGAAGGAACAGATGACGGGGCCTTTACCTTCTTTAAAAGTTGACTCTAAGCTTTTATCATTCATTTCAAGTCTGACCCATAAAATGATCTAGTCAATGTGGAAAACATCCAGATTTTCACCTCTTTGGGCCTTAACAGCATCAGACACAAGTGAGGCAGTGAAGATAAGAAGGTCATGGAAAAAATGGTTTTGTTGGTCCCATTTAAAATGTATTGTGACCTTCTGCTAATCAGCAGAAGGTGGTGGTCCATCTGTCTTTTTAAAAAATGGGGTAACAAACGAGGCAAACCTCATAACTTCCCATGGTAAAAGTTTAAAGGGGGTCATTGTAAAAGTAGGCCAAGGGCAAGTCAGAAAATCCCCCTATGTATAACATTTCCCACAACACTGCCACAGCCTCAGAAAGTCAGGAGGACTCAGGCTTAAACCTGCTTCTAAAAGTAAATCTTAACCTGTGTTCAAAATTAAATGGTGTTATTTTCACAGGGACACATTTCATTGACCTTTATAAATAATAAAGAAAGGATGCAGGTGCCACGTAATCATAAGATTGCTAATAAACAACTTATTACAGATTTAGATTGTCATGAATGAGAATTTTGTTAATGAACTTTTGTTAATGTCTTGATATCATAAATATTGTAATTAGATGCACATTCATAAAAAATCATACACTTCATTAGGGTGTTCTATAATTCAGGTGTCTGAGCCATGGCTGTTAAGCATCTGTCGGTTAATTAACTGATTATTAGGCAAATTAGCATGTCTGCATGAGGAGGTGAACCATTTACCCTGTCCAATTAGACAAAAAAAGAAAAACGCCCAAAAGAAACAAATCATAAATCAAATATAAAATTGAAGACAAACGCTGATCCTTACTCAGAGCCACTCTCAGATAAAACTGCAAATAAATGTTATTAAAAATAAATGGGAAATCTACAATGTCCTCTTCTTCCTTATTATTGAAAGGTGCAGCTGCTGCTGCCTGCACACAAATGATAAGCTATTGATCAACATGCCATCTCTGTCACATAGAATATTGGACCTGAGGTTGGATTAGATAAAAAAAAAGGGATTAATATAACGAGCTATAACATCTCATTAACTGCTGCTTGTGCTGCCACCATAATGGATAAATGAACCGTTAGAGGCTTGAAAATAACTGAGTAAATGTTTAAGATAGCGAGGTTTTGTTTGCCGGAACATAAAGGCTAACATTGTTGTTGAACGGTTGTGACAGTAGCTGGGACATGAGCGCTGGGATTGTTTCCTCCTTTTGCTGGTGCCCTCCTCTCTGTTCAACTTGTTAAAGGCAGCCTTGTGTAAGCACCCCACCAGCCTGTTAGGGGAGGGATAATGAAGTAATCCATAGTCATTACTCAACTATCACCCTTGGCGTGCACAGGCCGCCATGGACCACTTAGCTAGAGGCATGTCAGTAAGAGTGTGTGGAGGAGGGCAGCCAGCGAAGGCATTAGCAGAGCGGGGAGCTGGAGGAGCTTGGTATGGGGGCATGGGGAAGGCATCCACATGGGCACGTTGAGAAAAGGCTAAGGGACACAGACCCTGGTGGGGTGTAAATGAGGCTGTTGTAGTATTCTTTAATTACCTCTGACAGATCATTCAGCAGTTATTGATCCCCCTTCTATAGGTGAGAGAATGATTTCTCTTTGTTGTGTTATGACCTCCTGGCCCAGGCCAGAGGAGGAAGGGAGGAAAGTTGAGGAGAACAATGGAGAGTCATAGAAAGAGAGAGGTGGTGGCAGGCAGGCAAGGAGGGTTTATGTTGCCATAAAGTTCAATATTATCACCCTGAGCAGCCGAACAGAAACTAAAACTGGTAATAAGCAGAGCAGCCTGGGCTACATTCCCTAAAGATCTTGATTTAAGACCATTTGTTTTGCCTGTCTATTTATTTTGCATGATGGCAGAATTTACAAGAGGCAAGCAGGAGGAGGCATGTGGCTGATACAACATTGAACACAACAGCATGACTCATAGCAAGACTTAAAGCCCATTCCCAGGTATTAGAGTGGTCTAAGTTTTATGATAGCCTATCACCAAACCTAATATAATTACCCTGCAAGGGCACTCTGTCTTTCAGTGGCAGGGGGGTAAATGGGATGCTTCAGTTAGGGGGTTGGATACAACCAGCAAGCAGTAGAGGTGGTGGTGGCACTCCGATATGTTGCTACTTTGGAGTAAGATGGTGATGAAGAGAAATAATGGAGTCGTAATGCAAGGGGGAAAAAATCATAACTCCCATAAGAACACAACCATGCACACACAACTCAAGCATTTTAAACAATGTTAAGTCATAGTCCAAGATTTTCTGGGCACCAACCTTAGCCATGTTATTATTAATTGCCTTTTTATTTCAATTAAGAGGTATAACATCCCATGTGAGGTAGGGTCAACAAAGCCGCCAAAGGGTCTCTGTAATTAATAGCATCCATTTTCAAGGTCAGTCCTTTGTGTGTCTGTTAAGATGTGTGCGGCTCCTCCTGCCCTCTATTTTATCACCCTACATGTTGTTGTGTGAGGCTAGTATGATTAGCTGCTGTCATGCAGATCCATAAGTCATTCCCTCCCTGACGCCTCAATCTCTTCTTGCGCTGCCAAAATGCGAAATGTGTCACTGTGGCCACAGGTGATATACTCTGCCATTATGAATAAAATAACCATCATTAGGATGGCCAGCACTGCGTTATCCCTGTCCCTGTCTTTTATGCTTGCGCTCTTAAGACTCTGGTTCCACAAGGTCACGCTGCGAGTTCAGAGTTTATGTTTTGGTTCTGTATTCATCCCCCTGACGTCGAGCAGAAGACTCCAAAATGACTCCATTGCTTCCCTTGATGCGTTCACACCCTCCGGCTAGAAATTGGAGTGTGCCACAGTTCTCCATCATCGTGTGAGCCTGTTTAAGCCACGTTTGTCTACCTTGCATCTTGGGGCTGACATGTGAGGGATGCATAAAAAATTCATGCCGAGGTAAAGCCACTGAGATAGACAGGAGCGAGAGGAGCATGGGAGTAATGTGTGGGAGAGTGTTGGAGAGGGATGGAAGGAGAAAGTTAACGTGGCAGCTTAAGCAGGTGGAAGTGAGAAAATGTGAGAGAAAATGTGCAGGATGCGAGGCAGAATGCAACACATGACTGAACGCTATAAAGCGGGTGTAAACAGTGAAAGGCTGATCAGAATACTTCAGTTAAAAGGTTAATTAGGTCTAATCTGTGCTCAGGCTGGCCTCAGACACAGACACATTAATAAGGCATGACAAGGCAGAGGAGGAACAGGTAGGGCAGGTTGCTAGGGACTGAAAGGATAGACCAATACTGCTAGTCACTTTGGGCGAGATAAAAAGCTAAGCAGCCATTCAAAAAGAGTATGGAGAGAGATAGAAATGAACAGAACTTGAATAAGAAGTACAGCAAAGCGTTATAAAAATACCATTTCTAATTTAGTGTATATCTATATTACGATCTCAAAGAGAATTTTCTGCAACAAAAGGCCTTTTTTTTTTCTTTGAAACGTCAAGCACCTGCTCTGAAAAGATCTGATAATGTTGCATTCCTTCAGGGTAAAACATTGTAAGGAAGTGGAATCCAAGAAAAGAATTCTGGAAATAATCTCTTTGACAATCAAAAAAGGATCTTAGAGAAAAAATGAATTCAATACTTTATCAAGCCAGGACTCATTTTTCACGTGTAGCAGGTGCTTGCACAGTTGAAAACACACCTATACTGTACTGGTGAGTTTGCAAATGTTGCATTCACATAAAACCACCGAGCACAGCAAGACCCGGTTCTGTCAGTGTCACTGAGTCAAGTCTTGTATCAAAGAAAATAAAATCTAAGTCATCTGCTCGATGCAGTGGCTTTGTTTTAACTTCAGAGAGAGATGAGAAGTGATGGGTGTGAGACTGCTCTCCACAGAGACACTAATCCTTGTGATGGTATTATCATCCACACATCAGCACAGTGTGTACAGTAGCAGGCAGGCGCAAGTGTAGGATGCGCCACATGCTTGCTATGACAGCTGGGGTCTTTATGCTTGGGAGGGAGGAACAGCTCATTACTGAAGATGCTTTTCACTGTTTTGATGGGTAAATAGAAAAACTGCTATCAAAAGCCAGCACCGACAGCCACCACATTGCCTCCCACTTAATCTGGATACGCATCAATGAGAAGGAGGATAATATCATCAGCATACTGTCATATCTTTCTTATAAAAGGAAGTGAAAATATTGGCTGGCTCTTTTTCAATCAGTGATTTGTATATCAATGGGCAGCTGTCAATGGGGGCACTTTGAAGTGGCAGTTGGAAGATAAAGATTATAATTAGCCCCTAACAGGGAGTAGGTGAATGAAGCTGCAGGTAAAGAGAGGCTGATAAAGTCTTGCATTTCTCCCTCCTACTTTTTTTTGCCAGTCACTTCAAAGACAGAGATGAGAAATCAGTGGGTGTAAAAGTCAATAGCCTCCAACAAAATCCTGTGGTGGATGGATGCAATCTGACTGCGACGCAGTGATTGCGTTTTATCGTCCAAGTGCTCCATTCTTAATGTGTGGCTGTGTCATCAGCTGGCAGCTCACCCTTGTACCCCTCGCAGATGCTTGCAGCACATTCATTGCTCATCAATCCATCACATAGATTTTATTTGCCTTTTTATTTGGAGAGGGACTTAGCAGCAGGAAAGGTATTGTGTTGTTGTTTTTTCTTTACATGGTGGCAGTAGGGGAGAGGCACTTGCCATTCTAATTAAACAACAGCATGAGGGGGCTATTAGTGCTGCCTGAATCTTTGTCAATATATTTCAGCAAATTTGCCAGAAATCCTAATTATTTAAATAAAAGAAGAGAATTTAGAGTTCTTATGACCTGCATTTAATACCACTTTAAAATACAGCCAATACTGACCAAAGTGTGGAACACTGAGAATACAAAGATAATACATTAAAATACATAAAAAAACAACATAAAATCTTACAATGCAAAAAGTAAAAATGTGAACATAAACAAGTAAAAACAACTCTCAAGCTGAGCCAAAAGCCAAAGACAGAATGTGGGTTTTCAGCTTAGATTTCAAAATGCTTCCTTTCATACTTTCCTCTTTTTCCACTGTTGCAAAAATCAGTCAGTGTTAGCCCCAGAGACCATTAAAAAAAAGGGGACAAACCTTCTGCTACATCACCAGTTGGTTTCTGAAAAGCTAAAAGTGATGCGAGTTGGGGGTCCCCACCATCACCATCTTCGCCACATTGGATGTGTCGTCACTCCCAATAAATACAAAAATTTTCAAAGAGTGGCCTCAGGGCAAATGGGTAACAGCCTACATACTCTAGGCTAAATGCTAACCAAGCTAACTTGAAACTAACAGGAGCTAGCTAAGATTAGCCCCCGAATCGGTGGGAGAAAGGTAAGGCATGCTTGGATTTGCTTCTAGCTGGCTAAAAACTGCAGTTGTGCTATTCTACTCCAGACTGAGACCTTAACGAGAGCTAACCAAGCCACCGGACATGCCCCGAATTATGTGTAATTTCAACATTAAATAACATCTAAATGGATGAGTTATAAAAAAAAAAATCACCCCCAGGGTTGACATGAAGGTAAACTTGACCTATGAAACCTAAAATGTTTTTTTAAACAAGGCTGTAAACATGTTTATTTCTGCTGTGAAGTTGGTCTTTTCAACTTGGGAGTCTATGGGGATTTGCTCTGTTTTGCAGGCAGCCCCTAGTGGATGATGAGAGGGATATTTAGCACTGACTTGGACTTCTGCATCGGTCTCGCAGTTGGCCAGTGAAGGTTGCTGCTTGGTTAGACCTGAAGTTTGTTTTGACTGCATTATTATTACTTTTGACAGAATGAAAGAAAAGAAAAAAAACATACTTGTAACTGAACAACAAACCAAAAGAAAATAAAAAAAAAGGCCAACTAATGAGACAAAACTCTGGACAGGGCATTCGGAGCAAATGAATCACCCAACCTCATCATCTCTGTCTACTGTCATCTCTGCAGAGCTGAGAAAAAAGTGTTTGTGGAGTCATTACTGCCCTTTGTAAGTTGCATCCTGCCTGACTTGATAGTTAGCCACAAACTCTGTCTTGTAGACTCTGTAAGCGTGTTTAAAGTCGAATTAAAACATCAAAGGCAGACAAAGGAGGAGAAATTATGTTGGTCAATAAAAGCTGATGTCATAATCCTTTGTGTTGCTTGGTTGTCTTGCATGCACAGTTGTGTCTGTTCTTTTTTTTTTTCTTGGCAAAAAGAGTGTAGACCAGATTATGCTTGACACAATGCATTTTGTTCTTGGCTGAATGACAGAAACCCCATTTCCAGGATGCAAATTAGTAGCATTGTTAATTCAACACAGCTCGTCTTCCTTTAAAAAGTGTAGCTTTTTATAAAGGCTTTAAAAGAGGGGTAGGTTTCCAAAGAGGAAGTGAGAGAGTGATGCAGCTAAAAGTACATTCCTTCATTAGGTGAACATGAACTTGAACTCAACACTTAGGTGCAAACTTATGAAGTTGACTCATTTTGAAAATAAGACAATTTCCACTGAATGTAAATGGGTTCATTAAATCATACCATGAATTTGTTTTCTGGTAAAGGTCAGGTTACAAGCTGTGTACAACAGAAAAAAGAGAAAGAAATCTGCATGGGAAAAATGGCTTTCTGTGAATAACTGGCTGGAAGAACAGCGTGGCTTGTCCTTTTCACAAAGATAACAAGGAATGCACAAGTGGGAGGAGGAACGTCATTTGAAAATGGTTAACTACAGCAGAAATGTTATGATCTGAAGTGCTCTGTTGTTAAAATAAATCTTAAAGACAACACGGCTAGGAAATTAAAAGCTTGTCTATTTGCAAGGCAAATTTTGTCTCCAGAGAAGTACAGCATGTAGAAAGTTGAAGCTTTTGTTTGAAATTATAAATGAAATAATGATATGTTGCTGCAGGCCTAAGAATGCTGCCCCAGATGTGGCGTTGTTTCAAATTTCAATGATATGATGTACCATCTGTGCCAAAAATGGTAAAGCCTCTTATAAAATTAACTTAACTAATCAATCTAATATAATTATATTAGAGTATTATGGGGTATTCATATTGAACTTTTCAATACAGGTGTGGACAGAACAATGAGAACTATACAGAAGAACAGGAGAGAATGAGTTTATTAAAATGAAGTTTTAACTTTTTGTCAAGGAAGAAAGAAGAAAAAACAGAAATGAAAACAAGACAGTGGTAAGTAGTGCAGATAATACAGAAGGTATTATGACTAAGAGCTGCTCTGTAGCTCAGTAATGCTACTGAGTCATTGGGTTTCATGAGGCTGAAAAGAAAAACAAATATCTGGGGAAGTTTTTTTCTTTAGTTATCAAATGAAAGCCGTGTCCACTGAATGTAGCTGGACACGCATATAGTATGACGTGGAGTGTGTGTGTGTATGGTGTGTATATATAGTTATATATATATATATATATATATATATATATATATATATATATACATATATATATATATATATTTAACCAACAGGGAAAAGAAGTGTTAAACACATAATCGTCTTTCTCAGACAATATATTTCTAGTAGAGCAGACATCAATTTTTCACCAGATGTCGGCAACGACAAGTAATGTACACATACAAAGACATCCAAACATTTATGTCCATAAATTAAGTTATGTCTAATATAGTGAAATGATACAGGGAAAAAGTATTGAATACGCTTACTAAAATTTATCTAATTAATCTAATGCAAAAGCCTTTTTTGGTGATTACAGCCTTGAGACGTTTCCTGTATGGCAAAACCAGTTCAATATGTTGCTCAGGTGTGATTTTGGCCCATTCTTCCACACAAATTGCCTTCAAATCACAAAGGTTCCAGGGGTCTCTTCTGTGAACTTGAATCTTCTGTTCTTTCCAAAGATTTCCAAGTTGGGTGATTGACTGGGCCATTCCACCAGTTGAGTGTTTCCTTGGCTGTGTGCTTGGGATGATTGTCTTGGTGAAAGATCCAGCCTCTTTTCATCTTCAGCAGATGGCAGCAGATTCTAGTCAAGAATGTCTCTCTACTTTTCTCCATTCATTCTTCCTTCAATGATATGAAATCTGCCAGTACCACATGCTGACAAAGAGCCCCCACCATGATGTTCCCACCTCCAAACTTTACTGTTTGGATGGGGTTTTTTGGGATCAAGTGCAGTGCCATTTCTCCTCCATACATGTGTCTTATGACATCTGACGAGTTCAATTTTGGTCTCATCTGACCAGACTATGTTTTCCCAGAATGTCATAGGTTTGTCCAGATGTTGTATTGCAAATTTAAAATCAGCATTAGCATGCTTTTTCTTCAGAAATGGAGTCTTGCGTGGTGTGTGTGCATGAAGGCCATGGCGGTTGAGTGCATTATTTCTTGTTTTCTTTGAAGCAACTGTAGCTGATGATTCCAGGTCTTTTTTTAAACTCTCCATGAGTGGTCCTGGGCTATTGGAAAACCTTTCTGATTAGTTCTGACTCCTCTGTCCGAAATCTTGTGAGGAGCACCTGGCCGTTGCCGGTTTATGACAATGCCGTGTTTTTTCCACTTCCAGATGATGGCCCTAATGGTGCTCACTGGAGCTTTCAGAAGTTTAGAAATGCACCTGTAACCAATGCCTTCAGTGTGTTTTGCAATAATAAGGTTGTGTATAGGTCTTTAGACAGCTCTTTGCTTTTACCCATCATGCTTTTACCCACCTTCTTGTCTGACTAGCAATATGACTGGTGATACGAAACCTTTTTAAAGGCATCAATCAAGACTAAACCCACTGATATTACTTTGCACCAGTGGCGTCGCCAGCCGATTTTCCCGGGGCTTCAGCCCCGGATGTTTCGAGTCTAGCCCCGGGTATGAATTAATGTTTAACCACCTTTTCCTGAAAAAAGTCAGATGAAAATCCAAATGAATCAGCTTTCTACCATCACTTGAACGCACCATGAATGCGCGGGTCCAGCCTAGCTTCCGTTGGTGTGGTGTGTGAGTGAGCTTGTGTGTGTGTGAAGTCCGGGGTCCGATTAGCTCCCCCATGTGATGTCAGACGAAGCTAAAGTAAGTTTGTCAGCTCCATGTGCGCACGTGCAGAGGAGAGCAGCAGTCAAATTAAAGTATCAGCAGATGATGAGAGCGGAGATGTACAGAAAATATGAGAGAAGCAGCAGTTACAACTCCTCAGCTTTTCAGCAGGAAAGTAAAAGGTAAGATATCACAGTGTTGACTCTTTTTTTTCTCCTTAAAAACAATATGAAAAAGTCAACATAAAACCCCCCAACATAAAAAACGAGGCTGAAGTTAGCAGCAACTCCTTTCCCAGCTTCTGTTTAGATTTTGGCTTAAAGGGCAATTCCACTCAAATAATTTTCTACTGACAACATTTAACGAGGTCCTGTGTAACGTAGACTTTTCAAACCTGGACTCAGATGTTCTTTAGGGACTGTAGATTAATTAAAGCATTGTTTTTAATTGTGAAACATATAAATGAGGAGAAAATGAGAACAAATGAGGAGAAGAAAACAAATGAGTAGGAGAAAAGGAGAACAAGTGATGAGAAGAGAACGAATTAGGAAGAAAAAGAAGAGCAAATAATGAGATAAGAAGAGCAGGTGAGAAGACAACGTGATAATGAGGAGGGTCAGTGATGAGTCAAAGATAAGACAAAAGGTGAATACTGTGTGAACTGTTCTGCGTGAGTGCAGCGAATGTGTTTTAGCAACATAATTGTCAACATTTCATTGTTGATTTTGTGGTTAGTTAATTTATTTAAATTAAAATGGCAATTTATCCACTCCATTATGTCTATTATTGCCTTCTAAAACACATTTTTGTAGCAAAAGACTAGAGAAAAGCTTATCTAATTTTTTTCAAATTTACACCTGGTGCGACTCCGCACCAGGTGCATCGCCAGCTGCCCTCATTCCTTTTCTTTCAGCGTCGGCGAGTGCCCACTCACTTTTATGCAGACCCTGGGACACATAGTGACAGCTCTCCCAGTGGTTCCACCAGGACTGCTGCACATGCATCGTCTTCAACGGTGGTTCAACAGCCTACGCTTAGACCTCAAGAGGCAAAAGTTTCGGCTGTTGATGGTTCCCCCATCAGTGCCGGGCAACCTGCAGTACTGGGGATCCCCACAAAATTTGTTGACCGGGACACCACAAGGTCGAGTGACCTCATACACATTGGTGTTCATGGATGCCTCCCTTATCGAAAGGGGAGGCACCTGCCTGGGCAGAGTGATAGGTAGTGTGCCTCCGGGGGAGGACTGGCACATCAACCTCCTCAAGTTACAGGCAGTATTTCTGGTTCTCCAACACATCAGTCACCTGTTAAAGGGGAGAGACGTGTTGGTGAGGACCGACAACCGCACCACAATTGCTTTCATCAACAGACAGGGCGGTGTACATTCTGCTGAGAGAGAACCTGTGGTCATGGGCCTCAGAGCACCTCTTATCTCTGAGAGCCCTCCATGTTCCAGGAATCGAGAACGGGGGGCTGACCTCATGTCAAGGGGTGGCCCCCTGGAAGATGAGTGGAGACTGCATCCAGAAGTGGTACAGCAGATCTGGACTCGATAAGGGAAGGCTACGGTGGATCTGTTTGCAAACAGATTTAACACCCACTGCTCACATTGGTTCCCCCTCAGCCCGCAGGACTACCCACCCTTGGGGGTGGACGCGTTTGCACATGCTCCATGGCCAAGAAGGCTACTTTATGCCCCCCTTTCTGTCTCATCCCCCAGCTTCTGGAGAGAGTGAGGGTGGAGCGGCTGAGGGTCATTCTGGTGGCTCCTGACCGGTGGTCAGCTCCGTGGTATTCGCAGCTGACCACAATGTTGATGGCTCCACCGTGGCCCATTCCCCAGTTCTGGGAGGCACTGTCTCAGGAGTCAGGTGTGGTTCAGGCGCTGCCGACCCTGGGTCAGTCACTTCTAGTCTGGCCCCTGAAAGGGACAGGCTAATTCGGGCTGGGTTGACTGCTCAGGTGGTGAGTATCATCCAAGCAGCTAGGGCAGGCTCTACCACTGCCTGTCACAGGACTAAGTGGTTGGGTTTTCAGTGTTGGTGCGAGGGGAGGGAAGTGGATCCACTGACATGTTCAGTGGGGGACACTTTCCTTTCTACAGCTTTTGGTGGATAGAGGGCTGTCTCATGTGACTGGTAAAGTTTACGCTGCAGCCATCTCATCATGCCATGAGGGGTTGGGCGGAGGTCCAGTCTTCGCCCACCTTCTAGTTAAGCAGTTCCTGCTGGGAGTCAGAAGGCTACTACCAGTAGCGCGTACTTCTGTACCTAAGTGGGACTTACCGTTAGTGCTCAAGGCCCTCACTACGGACCCCTATGAGCCTTTGGAATGCTCCTCCTTCAGGGCATTGTCACTCAAGACACCTTTGCTTCTTGCTCTGACATCAGCCAAGACAGTGGCCCTCATTTATCAAACGGTCGTAGAAATGGTCACAAATCTGATCGTAAAAATGGTTGTACAATTGGACCCACGTGTGATTTATTAAAACGTTTAGTGTCGGTCCAATCGCGTCGTACGAACAAGAGTCTTGATAAATTCCACTGCTAAAATCCATCGTCATTTAAATGTCACGCCCACGGTTACGCCCTTAAACATGCATAATGATGAGGCTTCACCCAGCGAGGTTGAACCGTGGAGAGGAGAGATTCTGCCAGAAAAGAAACTTTTGGAGGGGATTAAGACAGAATTCCTCATTTGTGAGGTGGGAAAGATTAAAGAGGTGCTGTTTGGCAGCTTAAAAACTGAAGTCAGAGACGTGCACAAAAACGCTGCACGGAAGAGGCCAGTCAGCCTCACCGGTGTGAACGACTCCGGCTGAGATATTAATAAAAGTCTCAATCTAGGCCTGGTTTATATGGTTTATTCGTTTTATTAGTTATGAAATGTAATAATAGCCCACATCCGATTGCAACGTCACAATTCTTTAGCCAATGGGTCAAGAAAAAGTGGTCCAATATGAAACTTACCACCAAAAGATTTCACCGGCACCGTTGTTTATCCCTTCGTGGGGACCGCAGTGGTGCCGTTCTGAGCCCTAGCCCTCCTTTGTTCCTAAGAACATAAGGAGCTCATTTCAGTCCAGAGTCATCCAACCGGAGGCTTTTCCCCTTCCCCATCATGAGGATTCTAGGGTGGTGAAACTGCATCACCTATGCCCTGTGCACATGTTGACATGCTATGTCAACCAAATGGTCACTGTCAGGAACACCGACTAGTTGTTTGTGTGTTATGATGACGGGATGGCTGGCAGAGCCTTGTCCAGGAAACGCTTGGTTAGGTGGTTGTGTGAATGTATTTTCACAGCCTACACTCAAGTGGGTCAAGAGCCGCCCAATGTGATCCGGGCGCACTCCACAAGAAGTGTGGCGATGTCTACAGCTCTTTCAGTGGTGCGAGTGTTGAGGACATATGTACGGCGGCATCGTGGTCTTCATCCTGCCCATTTAAAAGGTTCTATCCCTTGGATGTGTCAGGCTCTTTCTCCAGGTCTGTGATGCTCACTGCAGGATCACAGGACCTGTGAGAGGAAGGGTGTGTCAAGTATCTACAATGTTTGACCTCCACAGGGTGTAATGCACCTGCATTGGTCTGTGCTCTGCTGGACACAGTCAATGAGGTGCATGGGTGGTCACAGTTGAGACCCCTGCGAGGTTAGGCCACAACTTCACCTCGTCTGGCCAGATGCAGCTAACTGGGATGAAGTTGGACATGTTATCACTCCATACGTGGCTAAGATTAATAAAGTGGTGACTGGGTCTTGGTACCTAATTGGTAGCTGGCGTGGTCAGTGTGCGGTGTCTCTCCCGCGGCAGGTAGTACATATGTGGGGCTTCGCCTACTGTACCCATAGAGTCCAGTAGAGGGCGAAACCTGTGTGAAATATAACGAAGGTTACGATATTGTAACCCTAGTTATATTAACACAGGCGGAGCGCCTCTACACAGGACCCTGTCACTCTTTCTCCTTATGCTGAAGCTTGGTGGAATGAGGGAAGCTGGCGATGCACCTGCTTTTCTATCCGCTAAGGCGGGAAAAGGGGGTAGACACGCCCTACTGGCCGGTTACATACATGAAAATTTCAGTGGGCCATCGCATGTATGATATTGGAGGAGAGTTGTACCCAAAGAGTCAAGTAGAGGGCTCCACCGGTGTTAATATAACTGGGGTTACAATATTGTAAACTTCGTTATGTGTGTACATCACACTGTTTCATTGTATGGTGTAGTGATCTCAAGCCCAAAGGTCTCAGCAAAAGGATACACACATCTAACCAAATATTCTTTGGGACACATACTGATTGATAAAGGCCACATTTGGATGTAAAGCAGACGTCCCAAGGAGGGAATTTTGTTCAGAGAAGGACATTCTCTGAGTAATCACTGATTTACGGTCCTGAGTGCAACTCAGGAGAGGACCTGCATTTTGGCAAAACAAACAAAGGCCAATTGGTGAACTTTGAACCCATCCTCCAAGCTTGGAGATACCAGAGAAAACCTCCTTCACAGTATTTACGACCTGCTATAAATTGGTTCCGTATAGCCAATTTTGTAATGTGTTCTTAACATTCAAGAACTGTTTTATATTGTCAGGAAAGTAAGCTCATGTTAATCTCATGATGAAGACTTTTCTTTTGATATGCAACATGATATACTTTGGTGATTAGAAACTAGACGTTTCTTCCCCAAATTCACATCACATGCATTCCAGGATTTGCTGCATAAAGGTGAAGAAAGAGACACTTTACCCAACTGCTGAAATCCACTTTTATGTTAGAAATGGACTTCCTCATATCAAATGATGTCTAACACATGTATTTTCTTTACAGGAATCTTAAGGTATCAAGATTAATCCTGTTTTATCTGTTTAGCTGATTTGTTTATTCAATGTCTTCCTTTATTCATATAATTCAGATCTTTGCTTTATTTTATTTTATTGTGTTCATTTTGTTTCATCCTGTCTGAATAATTGATCCATTTGTACACATGCCTCACTTAGAATTCACAGATGTTTATAACCATTACGCTTAACTCATAGTCAAATGATCACTTGAGATGTGTCTGACTATTGGAGGAAACCTGACTCTGTCAGCTTCCCATTGGCTGACAAGCTGCAAGCCACATTCCACTGCCAGGCAGAGCGCGAAGCTCTGAACTGTGAGATGCAGATCGGAAAGAGAACGAGATCTGATCAGAACTGAAAGAGAACTGATCTGGGAGAACTGGAAGGAGTAGAGACAGAACAGGAGAAACTTGGAACAATGGGGGAAGAATGAGACGAAACCTGCTCTGAACTCAGCAGAGTTCAGAACCACGGATCACTCAGGGAGGAGTGATGGAGAGAAGAAGACTTTAACCCAAATCATCTTTACTATCAACCATCCCGTGACATCAGTCCTGAAGCTGCACGTCTCTGGGGAGACGGATGAAAGAGAGAGGACGAACCAGAACCACCACTGAGCTGACAGCCCGCAGAGAGCCGGATGAACTTCCAGGAGATCGGAAGGATTTTTGGGGGCCATCCACCCGACAATCTTCCAAAGGATTTGAGGAACAGTCCAGCAGAACCAGGGCGTGAGTGAAGCACCTCAGTCAGACGGAACCTCTGAGGAGAATCCTGATCATTTGCTATGAAATATGATCTGATGTCACAAGAAGTTGGTGATAGTGAATTAATCCAGGCCTACGGTTTACCAGACCCAATTTAACTTTGTTTAGTTGGATTAAGAAATCCTTCCTTCTTTTTCTTTGAACATTTATTAATTAACTGAGGCTTAATTAATTTATGTTTCATTTTCATATTTTCATACCATCTCACATTTCTTTCACAAGATAACTTTTGGTTGATCATCATGCTCACATATTTCTTGTATATATCTTGTACATACATTATCTCATGTAGTTTGTAGACTAGTTAATAAATACTCCGTATTATCTTAACTAGTCGTTGTTTGTGGTTTTTCTGATGTATCATGAAAGGTCACTTCAAGCGAGAACTAATGAAAGCGTCCTGAGACTGATCACTTCATTAAATCAATCTAAGAGTTGATTTAAGACTTTAATGGTTTTCCTTGCTTCCATTACATATCAAATAAGTAAGGTGGTGCTCCGAGGCTGTATTAGTATTGATATTAATAGAAATATTAATATTAATATTAATATCATACAAAATGACGCTATATATATTGTGATGCCCAAGCTAAATCACAATATATGGGTTCATTTTATTTCTACTTTGATTATTCACCTGTCAACATTAACTGGCATAATGAACAAACAAACAAAGTACTTTCTTTCCTGAAGTGGGTGGATACCAGAACTAGACAGTAAATCAATTAAAAAGCAGCCAATGTCCAAAACTTTGACTACCCTCCAGTGAGACAAAAGAACTTAAAATTATGAGAAAGTCTGATTTATTGAAGGCAGAAAATAAAGAAAATGATCACTTTTAACATTACTGTAATGGGGGGAAAAAATTGTTTTGAACAGGTACTGTTTGACCTCATTTCATTAAACCAAAACAGTGAGATGGTAATCATCACAATTATCCATTACTTTGATGCTGTTAAGCAAATGATCACATCTTGGTAGAGAGACGTCCATTATATGCCCAGAGGAAACTAGAAAATTGGAAATATAGCAAGTCTGTAAACTCTTTAGTGGGCAAGTAAGGTTACCCCAAACCATCTAAAAATGTTAATGTTGGTGTTGTATCAGTGTGTTTATTGTATATTGTGAGTTATGCAACCAATTTTCTTCCTGTCATGTCCTTGAGTCACTTCTTAATCAAACCAACAATGTTATGACTGGAGTCACTGAAGACAGACAGGCTTAATAATTACAACGTGTTCTGCCTGATATTTTGGCCACATTTCCCAGAGAATAAGCATCTTGTTTTTTATGCATAGGTTCCACAATTTGCCACCATATTAACAGTAATCCTTTGACCTGTCAGGAATGACATTTTGTTCACCCACTGCATTGAGAAAGGCAAAGCGGTACTGTGAGCAAATATGTAATTTTTTTCTGTATCATGCTTGCAATTTTGATTAGACAGATGGTGTTAATTTGAGCTGTGCATAATTTTGCTTTGTGATGCACAGAAATCAACATGGGAAATTAAAGATGAACAAATGCAAACTGTCCAAAGTTTATTTCACTTCTCTGGTCTAAGTTTGTATTTTGGGCTGTTTACATACAGTACAGCATTTTAACATGGAATTTGACAGAAAAGCTTATGCTGCCAATTATATATATGAAAAAAAAAAAAAAAAAACTAAATAGAAAAATTAAATTTGAATGGTCTAAGTTGTACATTTGTTTGTGGCATTGCTTTCATACCTTACAATCTTTGCCCTTAATTTGCCAATGAATATTGTTCTGTTACTAGCATACAGTCTCCTGTGAAGGCATGGAAAAATTTTTGATTGACTCTTTAATACCCTGTGTGTGATTACCCTGTTTATCACACAGCTTGACTCCATTCAGTGTAGATTTTCTTGGCAAACAGCATTTTTATAAGCGCCCTTTGTTCCCCTGTTACAGTCATTATTGCAGACATCAGGTTTTATTTAAGTATAGTTCAACATGTCGGAAATACCAAATGTGTGCAGGTGGAAATAAACACATTTTTGTTCAATTAGATGTTTTTTCAATGCTCAGTATCTAAATACATGCATCAAAGCTGACATATGATTTTCATAAAGGTTAGCTGTTGTTGAGACTTGTTGGTGTCTCCATTCTTATTTTAGGAATAGCTGTACGGGGTGGGGGGTGGGGGGAGTGTGAATATGACTGAAACCTTACCTCGTTCCAATGCTGCAATGTCAACCATGTTCTGGGGTTTTGCCTGTCGCCACGTGAATTTGATGGACCTATGTTTTGCGATTTTTTCATGTTGTTAGTCATGTTCAAGAGATTAATGAGGGGAAAGACAGAGGAGAGTTTTCTTTGAGTACTAAGCAGCAGACTGGAGTCATGGCATCCACTAAGAGAGCAGCTGATCAGTCCTCTTAAACAGATCCACACCCAAATGGTCATTTTCTCTCCCAGAGATGTTCTCTGTTAGTGTGAGTTTGGCCTGGGTGACGGTTGGCTGAACTGCAGTGCACCTTTCTTGCAGTAATGAGGCTGTAGCTTAGGTGAAAGAGCAATCATCTGTCAATCGAAGGGTCAGTGGATCGATTCCAGGCTTCCCTAGTTTATGTGTCGAAGTGTCCTTGGGCGGGCGATTGAACCCAATGTTGCCTCCAGATGCCACAATTGGGGTATAAATGTGTAAATAAGTGGGCAAATGTGATATCTAGTGTAAAGTGCTCTGAGGGGTCAATGTTTGACTGGAGATGTGCTATAGACTAATCTTGGCAAGTACTGCAAGTAGACCATCTGCTATTGCTTAGTGTGCATTTCTGTACATATGTAATTAGAACAGATGAGAATCGGACTGTTTTCTTTACAACATCAAGGACATTTGTAAGGACTTGCGCATTTCTTGGTTGTTTGAACAGCAGTAGAAAATTTAAACTGAGGAAATAAGTGACTGAGAAGATCACAAACATTTATTTCACGAATAAATGTAACAAAGTGGACGGTGCTGCTCCTCAGCCCACTGATGTTTGTACTGGGGAAGAATCAGACGCACAGAGAGCAAGGGCCTCATGTACAAAGGGTACATGAGGCATACGATCATTTTCACGGTAAAGTTGAGATGTATCAAGAATGAAATGACCGTGGAAATGTGCGGTGCTTCACGTCAACTTCATGGCTGGCGTACGAACGTTTCTACAACTGTTGAGACTTTGGCGACACTTAGAGGCGACGCTTGAAACTGTTATAAGAAATAAATGTGACAACAATCAGTCCCCAGAGTGAGTGATGTGATCAGACACATAAATAAACAGCCCTCATAAAACAATTAACACCTGCGTCTGCAATTATGTGTGGATATAAAAGCGCAAAGTAGTGCAAAATCTAGGCGCCTGTCCAGCACGGCTGCTTTAGTTGGAAGAAGACATTCGAAAAGGTGCAATATGCAGAAAGAGTGTATTCAAAGGCCGAGAAGATTTACTGATCTAATGATAACTGGCTGGTCAGCCGCTTTAGGTTTCCAGAGACATCTCTGTGCGCAGAGCTGAAGCCAGACTTGAGGCACAACACACCCAGCTGCGCCTCCATGCGCTAACGAATAAATTCACTTATATGCCGATTTATTTATGCACTTAATTTGTGAGGACATCTATAGGATGATCTGGGCAAGCACTTATGCTAACACAGCAGGGGTGAGGACTTGGCCGGTATGGCAATTTAATAGTACCAGGTCGGTTACGTCTGCATCCCCGGGGATGAGGAAATCCCTGAGGCTGTGATGCATGGAATGCAAGAGGAATTCCCAAGGCTACATCTTCTCATGGTAATAGATTGTGTCAGCTAAGAAATACAGTATTTCCAGTGACATCGGACTGTAAGGAGGCGGCTGTATAAACACACGTTTCACAAATATATATTTATTTACCTTGAGAAAAACCAGAGTTACCCATGTGAACTCCCACCACCCTAAAAAGAAGACAAGCAGTCACAAGCAGCCGTCCACAGATTCACATCCAACTTGAAGTTGTACCATTTCTTATTTCGGCTTGTGTGCGCGACTCTGACCCCACATCTTTGACCGCGTCACACACTCTCCCATTCACTTTTCTGTTGGGGTGTGATGCCGGACAACAGCGTGCTAATGTGCACAATTTTGCGCATTTCTACTTCAACAAGCTGCCTCAAGTTTGTTCTCCATTCACTGTCATGCTCATATTTTGTCTTTCTGATGTGCAGAGAGGAGAATCTCTGGTGCAGATCTCATTTAAATGTAATTTGCTTATTTATGTTGAGGGTGTGGACAGGTATTCTAACATGTGCGCTCAATTCCACTTGGGATGTATGTTCCATTCCATTTGGGATGTACAAAGGAAAAGTACTTGGACCATGCGTGCGCACAGATTCGTACATCTGAAAACTTCTGTGCATATGACGTTGTCAGGAGGGCTCCGCGGTGGTGTGGTGGTTAGCACAGTAAGAAGGTCGCTAGTTTGATTCCCAGCTGGGGAGGGGTTTGAACAATTCCAACAGTAGCCTTCCTGTGTGGAGTTTACATGTTCTTTCCGTGTATCCGTGGGTTCTCTCCAGGTACTCCGGCTTCCTCCCACTGTCCAAAGACATGCATGTTAGGTTAATTGATCACTCTAAATTGTCCTTAGGTATGAGCGTGCGTGGTTGTCTGTTTCTCTGTGTTGGCCCTGCGGCAGACTGGTGACCTGTCCAGGTTGTACCCCGCCTCTCGCCTGATAATAGCTGGGATAGGCTCCAGCAAGCCCTGCAACCCTGAATTGGATAAGCGGTACAGAAAATGACTGACTGACTGACTGATGTTTTTAGGATTTGATCGTACGCCGGGAGTCAGTAGGAAATCCACAATGAGGCCACAGAGGAGGAACGATATGCTGTCATGGCAGAGAAAACACTGAATTTTATTCCCAACAACAAAACACAGTAAATTTTGTTGAGCACTCATTAATCTGATGCTTTATTTTACATGTCCATGCTTCCCACCAGCTTAAAATGGCACACTGCTTAATGTTATAATGCTAGCTAATGCTAACGTATAAGAGACAAGATGCTGTGGTATTGTTGAGACAGACAAATCTGGGTGATATTGTGAAATATCACTTTATTTGCTCTTAATCAGGAAAATGCTTCGACCAGAAAATAAAGAAAAGTTCATTCACAAACAAACAGATTACATTCACGATGTCCTGTGGCCTTTCGTTTCATCTGCAGGCCCCATGTCTATTGTATCTGTACAGTCCTTAAACTATACCAAAAGCCAAATATATGACATAGAGAAAAGAAACAACCTTTGCAAAAGTTTTGAAGTAATTTTTTTTTACCAACTTTGATAAGTTATCAAGATTTGCATTTTAGACTCTAGTGTGACTTGTCAGTTATTTAAAATCAGTTTCTGGAGATGAATAGTCACTTACATTAATGCACTGATGTCAAAATAATATGTCAGAATAACTTTGAGATATCTGGATAACAACATTGTAAGTTCAGATATTCATGCTGCTTTCCATGTTGGCAGATACAAGGTAATTAGGACTAGTACCCTGAGTACTGGTGGTGCCGCAAGATCGCGCAATGCAATGAACGCCCGTTGGATTAGTGGAAATACTAAACAGCAAAATGATGAGCAGCTCAACTAATAAATGTCACATGAATCCATGTCTGGCAGTTCTGTCACTATGCTTCCGAGTGATCATGCGCCCTGTCTACTTGGCCAATGGGATGTCCCTTTGGCTGAGTGGTCAGCGTGCATGACTCTCACATGGGAGTCTGGGGATCAAATTCTGCCTCCGCACGTTTGAGTGTCTTATTGATCATATTTTCATTGATTAATACGGATCAGCACAGCAACTCTTACCGATCTTGCATTTCAGAAAGCACAGCAAAATTATTTGACTATCAACAGTCCGGCTTCACTCCAAAGATCCACCTCCTATTACCTCTACCTCCAAATGCGGAAGCAAAGGTCTGACAGACAAGTCACTCAGCCAAGGCGGGGATCACACTGTAAGGATTGGTTGGAGTTTTCACTAAAAATTTAGAGATTGGAATAATGTTTTATTTTGATCAGTGATGGGTCTGTCTTGTATTTTCAGAGTTCCATTACATCATTAATTAGCATTTTACCCTATTAAAACAATAGTGTAACAATCCAACATTGGTAAGGGTTGCTTTAAGTCCTTCATTGATCAATACTGATGGGTCTTGTGAAGCCAACAGTGACATCCTGTAATGTGTTTTAGTCCCATTACAGGAGGCAAGTCACACAAAACAACGTGACATTCATCTGGTTCCTATAAAATACATGAATGTGTGTGAATGTATTTTCACAGTGTTAGGGTTAAAACTGATATTAGGAATGGTAAGACTCATCGCTCGTAATGGTAAACAGTACAGTACAAGCGCTGCTAAAAGGTAATGCTAAACCAGGAAAATGTCAACAAGTCATTAAAAATGATCCCATTAAAGAAGCTGCAATTGTGTCAGATACCCATCTTTTAAACTGTTGAATTGTAACAAAACATAGCAAAATGAATTAAAAATGTACTTATGAACCATCCGCGTATTGTGTTGAGCATAGTGCTGCTAGCAGGGTAGGGGAAGTCAAAACAAATCCAACTCTCTGATCAGATGCACAAAAAATTGATACTTGAAATTGGAACAAATCGAGCCATGTCATTGGCTATCTGCTCCCCAAAGTTGTAACTGAGTCGGATCAGATACTAAATGCTGATTAGACAAGACAATTGGAACAGTTGGAACATTAAAGAATGATTTTGAAGTGGCCAGCATAAGGACCCTCATACCAAGCCCACTTTCACAGTATTTTAAAGGACTTTTTAAAGATTTGTTGGGCTTTAACAGCCTTTACAGTATATCACAGTAGGATGACAGGAAAGGGGATCAGAGAGAGTAGGGAAGGCATGCAGCAAAGGGTTTCAGGCCAGGAATCAAACCAAGGCCAGCTGTATTGAGAACCAGTAGCCTGTGAACAGGAGGCAGCTGGACAACCAGTTGAGCTAAACACAGCTCCTACGAGGGCGTTTTATTTAAAACACTTCCAGTTCTTTCAATTAAAAACATCTGAACTTTCAGAGTGACATAGGTCTAAATGTTATATCTATTTTAGAGGTAAGCAATAGCAAAACAAACAAAAAAAAAGCAACCTTGGTGCATCTGTCTGTCGCCTGCTGATTTAATCTGATATAGCAAAACGGAAAACCAGAACAGAGAAGGCCACTTTTAGGAGCAGACCCTGAATAGGCGCTTTCAGACGGTAGGAACCTTTTGGAGTTCCTATAACCTTTTCGGAAACCAGGCCGTTTTTTTTGTGCATTCAGACATATAGGAACTAGGGACCTCGGACCTCAGTTCCTATAACCTTTTTAGCTCCTTTTCCGAGGCAGGGTCTTTTCAGGGTTCCATAGGAACTGAAATACGTAGGTGTTTGGTGATTGGTAGAACTGGCGTAAAACCCCTTGCGTGAGCTCTGCTTCTTCCAGCCCCGCCACATTTAAAAAGTCTCACAGCTGTTTACCTGTTTACAGAGATTGTAGTAACAACAAAAACTATGACAATTGGAGTGTACCTATTCATTATTAAATCAATCACAATGGTGCACGTCCCGAATCGATAACGATTTTGAAATGTCCAAAAGCAATTATTTTCATATTAATTTAATGACCAAACACAGCTGAAAGTAGAGCAGTAGAATCTGTGGCTGCCGCCCAGACACTTTAGTGGACGAACCGTCCACTAAGGTTCCAGACGCACTTCAGCAAAAGGTAAACAAGGGAAAGGGAGGGAATGCTGGTAAGTTAGCTTTTAGAATAGCTTTGAATAAAAGAGATGAGAAACCTCAATATTGTATTCGATCTGCTGGGGCATAAATTTGTCACTGTCGCAACGATTGCGTCACACATGGTCCCTAAGGAGGTCCTCTCTTAAGTGCGAACGCATGCTGAAGGCGAAGGGTAGTTCTCATAACTAAACTCGGGAGGCATAGTTATAGGAACTGCGTTCTTAGAACATCTCTGTCCAAATGTGCCTAATATTACTGGGTATTCAGCTTTTGTGACCCTAAACTACAAACCTGTTGCAGGCTGTGTAAAAGAAACTCATATCTGTCAACCTTTTTTTTTTTTATAAGCTGATGTGTCCTGTCAATGCTTCTGTCCAGAAAACATGTGGACACACCCTCATGATTTTTCTGAATTTTTCTGTGTACGCATCAGTTCAGGTATTAAAACCCAAAGAACCTCCATGAGGTATTATTATTATCTGAAATAGGAAAAATACAATTAGGACTTTTTGAAAAAGAGCCTCATATGGAATTACATTCAGTTTTCCATCTGCTTATATTCTCTGAAATGAATTTGCTAATGTCTGTTCCCTCTGCTCCACTGACGTGTGCCATAAAATTTAAATGATTACATCTCTAAAAACTCCCTACTGGAAAACAGCTGTCAAAAATTTCTTTGAAAGCAAAACTAACACTACTGCCTTAATTGATTTCCTCTTCTTTTGCCATGCCATAAGTCGATTTGTACTTAGAAGACATGCAGAAGTAATGCAAGCTTCTCTACTGACCTTCTGGCTACATAGCAAATACGGAAAAAATAGAAGTATGATGAAAGGTTTTGTCAAGATTGGAAATTGCTAAATCGTAAAAGGATTATGCAAAACAAAATAGGATCGATTAAATTGTGTTTTCCGTTCTGATTTTAAAAATGTCCTTTTCTTATTTTAATTTTTATATAAATGGTAATTCACAGCTTTGTGATTCTACATTTAATACTGGTTCATTAAACTGATTTGAGTTAGGCTTTGTGTTCCCCTGCATGACCTCTGAGTTGTTAGATAAATACAGTGGAATGCCCCCGGTTGATGCTAATTGCAAAGCAATTACAAACAGGGAGTGTCCCACTTTAGCCGTCAGGCATCTTCCTAGATACACTATCATGGAAGAGAATGCCACCGGGATGCATTGTAAACAGAGAGCAAGTTAATGGAAATTAACTCGGCATGATAACCACAAAATTATTTAAATTTTATTTAATTATTTCTAGACTCTCAGGGAAAAATCCCAACAACTCCACATCACTTTGATTCACTCTGATGGCAATTAAGTGTGATATCTTGGTTATACACTACTTAGTGCCACAGTTATTAAAAAATATCCCATCAATCTATCAAATGAATAGTCTAGCAATAACTAAAGAAAGAAAGAAAGAAAGAAAGAAATTTTTGAAAGACTGAAACAGCCAGAATTAATATTTTCAACGACTTAAGATTGGTCATCATCTCACATCCCTCTTTGTTTGATATTAAGCCACATTCTGAAATGTGACCAAACAGTGTTCTTTAAAAACATAACCAGCATGAAAAAATCAGAAATGAACTCTTTGATCCACATCTTTATACTGTATTCCTCACTGTTGTTCGGTAAGTTTGCTCTTCATCACAGCACATACTTTGCAACCCCCCCCCCTGTTACTGCACACACACAAACACTCACAGCTGCACACAGGCAGGCAGTTACTCTGAAATAAATCGGTTCAATTGGTTTAGCTCATTTCAAAGATTCAGCTCTTTGACTCGGCTCCCTCAAAAAAGAGCCGGCTCTTTCGGCAACCCTTAAATGGCTTGTTTTGTATCACCCAGAGCTTTCATTTTAGCCTAATTCAACAATTACGTGTGGTTTCTTCACTGGTAATTATTTTTTTAAATTAGAGGAGCCTTTTTTTGTGCATTTTTCCATTAGAAATATAATTATGTTTAATATTTTTATCAAACCTTTAAGCCAGTGCTACTCAATTTGGTCCCACGAGGACCATAATCCAGCAGGTTTTCCATGTCTCCCTGCTTCAACACACGTTAATGAATCATTGTGCAGAGCTTGATTGGCTATTGGACATGTTTAATTTGAGTCAGGTGTGCGGCCCTCATAGGATCAAATAGGGGATAATCATGCTTTCCGGAACTTTCCGGAATCTATGTGTTTCCTCTTCTGGGCCATTTCCACAAAAGGTTAATCCAATGTCCCTGCTCTGTTACACTTTGTAAATCGGATTAAACGTCAACCCTACTTAAGTTTAAATTTATTCTCGACTAAAGTGATGCTAAGGAAGAAGTGGATCAAAGCGATCGATTCGCCAGAGTGAAGGGCCGAACTTCATAATAAAACAACGTAGCACGTTTGTTTGTAGCTGGCACACTACACAGCTGGTGTTAGCAGGCTAGCATTAGCAGGCTAGTATTAGCCAGCTAGAGTTTGATGACGAGCCTAACTTTGTGCGCCTGTAAACACGTGAGCATCTGAAAGCGTCACCTTTCTTGGCAGTCCCCAGTTGTTCCACTGGAAACGGGAGGGTACAGACCCGATTTTCAGATGTGGATGGCTGCCATAAACATAACTACCACACGGATAAGAGAAGATGTTTTTCCAGTTCCCAAAACAACAAAAAAAGTCCCGAACAACATGCTAAGTGGCTAGCGGCTATCAAGCCCATAAATGCTGACAGTTCACACTGGAAACCATGGACACATCTAACAATATGTTTAGATCACTTTGTGACTGTTAAAAAAAAAAGCATATAAAGTGGTCTCACTATCTTAACCCTGTAATTGTTTTTGTACAGATAATAGAAAACACCATTAAATCAGTGGATGTAGAGAATCACAGCGCTGCCCGCTGTTCCCTTCTTCTCAGGACCACAGATCACGTTTACGTTGATCCAGATTACTGCCATCAATATTCCCACATACTAATAAAAGCATAAAAAGTGGCAGGACAGCATTTGTAGCGTTATAAACACTGCACAGTCATAACCAGTAAAATACCGATGAGCTTCTAGCTACCGGTGATGAGAGTAAACTCCTGAGAAGGACATCAAAGAAATACCACCATTTCTTTTAAAATCCGGGGGAAAATTTATATTCTATAAAGAATAAATGGTTTGAACATGGGGATTACCTGATGAAACCAAAAACATCATGAGACTGGGAAACTGATCATCAGGCCGTTATGTAGGTTCGTCTAACCAGGCTCTAGCAGCAGAAGATGGGCATCACTTAGTCCAACAGATACTAGATTTGCTTCATATCTTCTTCTAGCGTCGGCAGTAAGACTTTCAATATAACTGGACGACATTTCAACATTATTTCAAAGACAGACCGGCTGAGAAAATTCTTTAAGAAGGGTGCAAAAACAGTTTTTGAGGCTCATAGTCCATCAGACGCCATTCAAATGTGAAGCATGTTGTCACCGCTACCAGCTTCGTGGTCACGTGAATTCCGGGTTGTGACGTAGGCTTGCGCTGATCCATATAACATGGTTTCTTTTTTTTTTTTTTTTTTTTCTTTTTTAATTTATTTTTTTTCTTTTTTTTTTTTTTTTTTTATCTCTTTTTTTCTTTTTTTTTTTTTTTTTTTTTATTTTTTTTTTTCCTTTTCTTTTTCTTCTTTCTGGTCCTTACTGGAGATTTAAAATTTTAATGAAATTTTATAAAGAATTATAGAAAGTGGAGAGAGAAAGGGAAGAGAGGGAAGAGAGAAAAAAATTTAAATACACATATAATTTACTCTATCCCTCCATCTTAAAACTCTTTTCATCAAAATCAATCAATCATAACATTCCCTCAGATTTTTTACTCTATTTCATACCTCAACCACTACCAGAATAATTAACAGTAACTATACCAACTCAATGATGTAAGCATAGTTATATATAGCCAACTATTGTATGTAAGTATAGTTATTATACTTCATAGTAATTCAATTGTATTAATGTATTTTAATGATATCATTGGTGATACATTGTTATACATTCTTCCACATTCTTCTATATTATGCTCCTTAGACGCCCGCCACACCCCCCACCCCCCCCCCCCACGCCCACACCCCCCCCCCCCCCCCAAACCCCACCTACCCCCCCATGGATCACGGTTCCCCGAACGCCGCCACACCCGCCCCCCCGAGGCCCCCCCCCCCCGGCCACCCCCCCCACACCCCCCCCCCCCCACCCCCCGGCCCCCCCCCGGCCCCGCAGCCCCGGACCCGAGCCCCCCCCCCGCCCAGGGCCACCCCCCCCCCCCCCCCCCCCCCCCCCCCCCCGGCCCCCCGACCCCCACCCGACCCCCCCCCCCCCCAGCCCACCCCCCCCCCCCCCCGCCCCCCCCCCCCCCCCCCCCCCCCCCCCCCCCCCCCCCCCCCCCCCCCCCCCCCCCCCCCCCCCCCCCCCCCCCCCCCCCCCCCCCCCCCCCCCCCACCCCCCCCCCTTGTAAATATTTCCCCCCCCCCCCCCCCACTTAACACGGGCCCAAAATATTCCAAAACCCACTCCAATTCAATCCCCCCCCCCCCCCCCCAAAACCCCCGGACCCAAAAACCCCCCCCCCCCAACCCCCGCCCCCACCACCCCACCCCCCCCACCCCCCCACCCAAATCCCGCACAATCCAGATACAACCTGTATAACATGTTTCATAGAAGTGTACTTTTGTTTTACTTTTATTTGGAGAACATTAGTTACATCAGTTTCACTATAGCCACTAGGGGGTATTACAAAGTGACGACTTCCCAATCATGACGGAGGCTCTGATAGTTTGCTGGACATTTATTGTCAACAACGTTACAAGAAGTGAGTGGCCTGAAGTTGCCTTTCAGAAACAGTAACAGCAGTAACAGTAAAGCGTGAGCAAACAGGATATAGTTCCAGTTCCAGTTCCAGTTCCAGTTAAGCACCCTTCATAATAAAACACTTCCGGGTGTTTCAAAATAAATCACTTAAAGTTTAAACAATAACTTCTCTGTACCTATGTAATAAAATCATGTTAAATCCAAACAATAAATAATGTCAACTGTATTTTCTAACATACACAGGTAAACAATTCACAATATACAAATAATTAATAATCATCATGTATTTCATGTCATATATATATGAGAATAATTCACAACAGTGGGAGCATGGCTTTAACCTCAGTCATAAAATACATTGACTTGAGAGGTAAATTGTTTTCCCCTACTCAGGGGCATAACAAATGCAGTTTCAGACTACATCTCTAACATTTATAGCAAACCAGACCTTTTGAAAATTAGTAAAAAAAATTAGCAAGTTATGGTTATTTCAATGGTTAGGTTAATTGATCACTCTAAATTGTCCCTAGGTATGAATGTGAGTGTGGATGGTTGTCCGTCTCTCTGTGTTGGCCCTGCGACAGACTGGCGACCTGTCCAGGGTGTACCCTGCCTCTCGCCTGATAATAGCTGGGATAGGTTCTAGCAACCCCCCCACCCTGAACTGGATAAGCGGTACAGAAAATGAATGAATGAATGGTTATTTCAAAAGTACATTCACCATTAAACTAATGTAATGGTTGGGCGAGCTGACTGTGGTAAGATGGCCACCAGTGCGGACGTTCAAAACACCCTCATGTCCAATCTAGTGTTTCAGCTCTCTCAGACAGGTCCTTTTCTTCACTACAAAGAATTGACTCCTAGAGCCAGCACATTCATGACAGAAATATCACTATAATTTATGCTTGCTTGTAAAATTAGCCCAATGCTGAGCAAACCAATATTGTCATGTTTTGTGAGTAGGCTATACTTTGCTTGTGCTCATTTTATGTTGCATTGTGAGTAAAGGACACACTAACATGATCGTTACAGTTGACTTGTCACACAGAACTGCCTGGAAAATTGTCTTAATCTTAAACAAAATACCTGATAACTAGAAGCAGCAATCATGTACCACCAACTATCATTGGCCAGTTCAAATTCATGTGATCAACTTTGCTGAAAGTTTGCAAATATCATTGTTGTTCAACCCATACAGGAAAGAGGAAAATTATCTCCTTCACTGAGGAAATAGTGCAGTGTTGTTTTTTAGGTGGCTTTTTATTTAAAAAAAAAAGACTCAAAGTTTGATTATTCTTTTTTGTTTTTTTTTGTCTCAGTTAACAGTGATCACACCTAAAACATGTCTCATTGTTACCGTAGAACCCTGACCGATCCAATCTCACTACAGAGCCAAGCAAGATGGACGATTTGAATGTGAGGTGGTATTTCAAGTAATCTTCCAAGTTGCAAATGCACCTTAAAGAAAGGAAGCCAGAGGAAGTTTCTTCTTTCACAGTTTTAAACATGGCAGTCTTTTATCACACACAATGCCATCCTCTTTGTCATCTTGCAGCTTTGTCTTCTTTGTCCTCTTATCTCTGTCTTGCATCATCTTGGGAAAGAAATACAACAGAGGAATATGAGAGGCCACATTAGTATATTGAAGCACTGTCATTGCACCACCTTTTCAGGAAGATGGTTCAAAGAGAGCCTCTTGTCAATGCTGAAGACAGCTCGCTGTAAAAATGTTTTCCTATACCCAGGCCAACAATATTTCTGCACATTTTCCAACAGTTGTAAGTGGAGTTAATACAGTTTTGAAAAAGACAATGTAGTGCACATATAGGTCATTTTGAGGCCAGTAGACATTGACCTATAATGTCACAGTATGAGAGGAGAGTGATAGTGATGGTTTTGGTAACCTCATGACATTTTTTCATGCTCTTTATCTTTTACAAGATGGGCGCATAACTAATTAATGGGCTTCAATCAATTTTACTGTGGGTATTCATGATCCCTGGAGAAGGAAATCCAAATGTTTTGGTGACCTCTTGGATTTGCCACAAACTTAGGAGATCATAACAGAAAACATCCAAAATGTTTTAACCCTGCTCTTAACATTTGACAAATGAAGCTGTGATAAACCGGCAGTATTAAACCAAACTAACAGCTATCCGCCTCCCTCTACTGTGAATCAGAAAGCACACATACTTAATTCTGAAGCACCAAACCACTCTCAAAATCAGAGACGCTTACCCAACTTAATGTCATAATCCTTTCCACTTCATCAGAGCTGCTGAACTACCACCATGACGGCTCAGCTCGCTTACCCCGTGGAGAGAACACTCAACCATCCAACCCCATCAAGTCTATTTATCAGAATGATCTCTTTAAAGTCAGCTCTTCCCATCCCGTCGCCCTACTTAAAACCAATGTCGTGTTAGCGCCCATAGATCGTCTCCCTCATTCATGTCGCCACATCACTGTGGATATTCTCTCATTACAGAGCGAGGGGCATCAACTCTGTCTTTACTGGAATTAATGTAACCGGAAACTTTGTCAACATATATGAGCGTCTCTTCTGGAGAAAAATGACTACAATTACGTAAGCCTCATTTATCAACCAGTGGTGCCTTTTTTTTATTTTCCTACATAAAGAAGGGATCAAATGATTTAGCTCTTTGCAGTTTATTTCTGATCTAACTGTCAGAATAGTTCGTTAAAAGCCCACTTCTGCATAATTTAGGTCCACTTAATATTGGATGATTGTCATTCCGACAGTTTTTCAGAGAGACTGGGTTGGGTTGCCGTGAGACTTGATTTTTTTTTTTTCTACCCATGTGACTTCCCCTATTGTCCCTTAAATCGAATATCCTTTCCTATTCTATTATCCAGACGTTCCTAAATGTATTCCTTCAATCCTTTTTAACCCAATCTGCCTAATTAACCTCCCAGAGGATTCCAGCCCAGGGATGAACCATGATTGTCTCCTCTTGCTTGTTAACATGCTTTTCCGCATGGAGGGAGGCAGTTCTTTGGAAGATTTGAGAGAACTTAGTTGATCCAGCAAAAGCCCAGGATGAAAAAAGTACTGTCCTACATGAATATTCTCTGATGCTGTTCACCATTGCAGAATTTCTCTCTTACAGGGTAGAATATTAGTCTAAGCAAAATGTATGTGGAGCTGTTTGTTCTTCTGTTTTCTATAAAGTATCATACTGGATGATCCAAGTGAACTTACTGTTTACTCTGTAATATTCCTTCGTCCTTTTTTTATGAAGTTGCAGAAGGATGCACAAAATAATTTGAAACATTTTTGTTTTATTTCTTTTTATACTGTGTGTATTTTTCTGTTCACTACTGCAAAGAGCTCTCCACAGCTAATGAAAACATGAAAAAGGTCACTTAATATCAAGCATTTATCAAGTAACATCATTAAATGGTATTACAGCCGTGCTGAAATATCAAGGTAATTTATTAACCAGTGATGCAACAACTGTTGTTGAGAAGGAATCCTCTTAAGATGAGGGAGTTGCGCCTATGGTTGACAGTGACTGTGCTGAAATGTCTAATGTTGATGCATTTTTTGTAAATAAAACATTTATTCATCAAATTTTAGACCACCTCCTGTTCCTTTGGGTTTTCACTTGCGACTTGAATCACAGAAGTCTGTCGAATCGGGAGGCATTGCAGCATTTAACATGACACGGTTACAACTTCTCCTCAGCAGGGTGCTGTCTTTCATATGGAGGCTGTTGCTGCTGTAAAATCGGGAACTGTTAGTGTGCCAAAGCAGCAGTGTTTGTCATGTATGGGTTGACTTTGTTGCCTAAGTTTTTCTTCATAGTTCTTTCTGGGTTTTGCCATTGTATACACAAACACCAAAAGTCTTTTTTTTCCATTATGATACTTTGGCCCTGATTTATGAAAGGTTTGCGCATGCTAAAATGAGCGCTATCTTCATTACGGACGCAATAATCCGCCGGAGCTGATTTACAAAGCAGGGCAAAATGAGGTTTGCTCCTGTTAAGGGACAAAACAGCCCCGCGATCTATTTTGTGTGTCTGCTGTAGATGAATATGCATTCTGGGCTTTTATCCCAGAAGGCGCAAAATATTGGGAGGAGACTATGCAAACAACTCGGCTTAACACACGTGATGTGATTTATCAACCGTGCAACGGAAAGCGGGCGCAAAAAAACGCGTGTAATTTAGCACGTCTGAAAAGCAGGTATTAACTGGCAGCTTTATGCACTGATGGCTGAAAGAATGCTGCACACAGGACTGCAGACAGGCAGCATCGGGTCAAAATCATTTCTCATGAGGTGTGCAGGCAACACGTCAAGTTTTCATCATTTAATTAAATAACAATCAACATCACTGTTTAACATGGGTTATTCTAGACAGATGAATGAGAACATCTGCAGCTGCAGCATTAAAGCTGACATTATTTATGTCTTTTTATTTTATTTTTTACCAATGGCATATTTTTAAATTAAGATCAGCTCCTGCTCCTCCACACCGCGACTGCTGCTGCTGTTGAGGTTGCTTTCCTGCGTGAAGTTGCCCCCCCACAGAAAACTCAGTGAAAATAAACAGTAACGTTTTTTTTGTACAAACTTTTGATTCTATTTTTGCGTGGGTTGGGGAGCAATTACGCAGGTCCAGCACCTGGCATTGTGCTAAAGAGTCGAGTCTGTGCGTAATATCAGACCATCTTCAACAGCGACTCCATGTCCTTAAACTGATCTCTTCTTATGACCCACAGGGAAACCTGCTGCATTGTTTTTATTTTATTTTATAGTTATTATATGAAGAGTTTATTTGCAAAAATAGACAAACACCATTGTGGAAAAACGGAGTTAACTGCTTTTCGTTGCTGTCGGGTACAAAAGTCCTATCTGCATTTTACATCATTTTTTTTTTTTTTTTTTTTGCATTTTACATCATTAAAACCCTCAACTTCATGTGAGCTTGAACTGGTGAAAATATTCAAAAAGTAAATGAAGACTTTATTTGCAAAAGCAGTTAACTCCATTTTTTCTAAATGGCGTTTGTCTATCTTTGCAAATGAACTCTTTTATATTTATCGTATAATCTGTGTTTCATTCGCTTCATATTATATCTCTGGCACTAATATTTCTCTATCAGGACCAATTTCATTTAGCATTTACCACATGCTCTTATGAGCTTTCCATGGCGCAGCAATAGTGCACGCTAAATCCTTATTTAAAGGGACTAGAGGCAGGAATTTAAAAAAAACATTGTGTAACGGGATGCATGTCCATTTTTTTTAATGCTAATGGGTGATGAAGCGCTAAATACCAAAAATAATGTCAGAACCAGACATGGAGAAGCTGCATTCAGGCCTCTATGCTCCACATGTCTGGAACAAACTCCTCAGTTAAAGTCTCAGATCAGCTGGAACACTTATGCTGCATGCCAAATCGCATACTTGCATACTCTATACTCAAAATCCCAAATTGAGACACTAACCATACTATGTACTCAGTGGCTTAGTACTTGACTTTCAAGTATGCAGCGCTGTCCCAAATCGCATACTCCAGTGTAGAGTACTCACCGGAAATGAAAGGCCGGTGTCGACTTCTTCTTCTACGGGAATTTTTGACCGGCGTGAACAGCCACAGCGCACCACCGCCATCTTCTGCCGGCGCTTTTTACCGTAAAGTGTTTTTTCTGGATATTTCTCATCAGGAAAACATGAACATCCTTAGGGAAGCCTTACGCCGAAATCGGCACCGGCAAATTGATCTCCTCCTGCTACTGGCTGAAGCTGCGCAGGTCTGCAGCCTATAGTAATTTGTGTGAACCTACTAGTAAAACATCTGACGTAATTTTAACTTTCAAACTTATGTCGACACAGATGTAAGATAATTACAAGTATGCTAGAACTTAATATGAAAAAAAAACACACACAAGTATGAGTGTAATACGTAATGTGACTAAAAGGTAATTATACTACATCATTGTTAATGAAGCATCAGTGTTAGACAGCATGTTACTGTGAGGACACCTCTTTAAAAAAATAAATAAATGTAAAAAAGACACCAAAAAAATATTACAATAAACCACACCACGATTATAAATTAAACTGGTTTTTATTTCAGACATTTTCCCCTTTTTCCCCTCAGCATCCAAACCCCAGGATGTACTGCCAGATAAATGGTACAGTGCCCTCCGGGCAATGAGTCCCGAGGTATCCTCGTCTGACCCTAGAAAGAGCAAAACATATGTTACAGAAATCATACAATAAGTGAACAAATAATGCTGCAGATAAACCTCCATAACTAATGCTGGCTGTATTGACAAACCATCTACCCATCTGAGGCTGGCTCTAATACCAGCCTCCCCAGCAGTGAAGGCGAAAACTCATCCCATTTACCACAATATCAACATTTAACGGGGAAATTCAATCTTTTGTTGATATGAGTCCAGCTGACCGAGCCGACAGCGAAAGCACCACGGCGCACCACCAAAGTTAAAATACTTCAATAATTTGGACGGAACAATACTATTATAACAGTGTACTATTGGCCGTACACTCTCTGGCCCATGGCGATCGTGTACCGACACCGGTTATTTTTATTCACCTGGTTATTGTGGGTAATGCTTCGTAACCTGGCAGCTAATAGCTAACTAGCATTAGCATTTGCGACACCGTTCGTGTTTAAAATAAACATCGGTACACCACAAATACGCTGAAAATGACCACAGCTGGTGGTTCTTCATGGTAAAAGGCATTTTGAGAAAAACAACACAAACTTACATTTGTAAAGAGCCGTCGTGTTCACTGTGGACTCGTACGAAGAACCGCTCTCAGCTACCATATTTCCACTTGTGAGTGTCCACAGTCACGTACTCAAAATCTTGACTGGTTTGAGTACGTCATTGCATACTCAATTTTCACTCAAAATTTTGAGTATTGAGTATGGAAGTATGCGATTTGGGACGCAGCATTAGTTTATTTAAATCCAGGTTGAAGGCCCACCTGTTCTCAGCTGTATTTACGTAGATTTTATTCAAAAGTTAAAATCCACACATCTCTATATTCTCTCTTTTCAAACTTAATTGTTTTTAATTTTGAATCATGCTCTTAATTTTTTATTCTTTTTCCCCCTTTTTGCTTATAGTGGTTTATATAAAGCACTTTGAATTGTTCTGTACATGAAATATTCTATACAAATAAACTTGCCTTGCCTTGCATTGCTTTAAAGGTAGAGTCCGAAGTCCACCCACTGTTTCTGTTTGCAAACAACAGTTTTCAAACTGAGCGCCCCTCCCTCTCAGGCTAATGGCTGCCTCGTTCTTCAGCCTATTCAGCTTAAAGCCCCCGAGCTCAGAAGCGGGTAAAAGCCAAACTAATCCCTGGTTTTCCAACATGCACTATCTAAAGCTCTTACATTTTCTTCGGTGCAATTGCAGTTTTTCTTTCTTTTTTTTTATTTTTTTTCCTCTGAGAGTTCGAGTGACTGGTGTCTACTCCAATCATGGGCTTACCACACAGCGTGCCCTTGGCTCTGTCATTGCAGGGGCACCCGCAGATATTTTTTTAGGGGTGGACACAGGGTGGCCAGAAAAGATAGCAGGGTGCCCAAGGGTTATTGAAGGATTGCATTGGTTTCTTCCAACCTGTACTTTATTTCTGGAATTTATACAGAGTAGCCCATTTGCATTTACTCATCAGTGACATTTCTCCATCACTCTGACTCTTTTAGACACTATTTAGATTAGTTGTAGATCCGTGTATATCCACATAATGGCAGAGAAGGGGGCAGAATGAATGGGCTTCTATATAAGGCTTTATCTGCAGCAAACGTCCTTAATTTCAACAATACACTGTAAAATCTCAAATCTTACCAAGTTTTTTTTTTCTAATTTCTAATCAAAATATCTCATAACACTCAAAATGAGACAAAATCACCGAAAGAGAAACATTTCAGTGAGATATAGGAACTTGTTTAAAGATAAATGCATCCAATTTAGAGAAATATTGTAAGAAAATTTCACTTGTTCCATTGGCAGAATTTCTTTTGCTTATTACAAGCAAAAAAAAAAAAAAATATATATATATATATATATATATATATATACACACACACATATATATATACGTATATACATATATATATATATATATATATATATATATATATATATATATATATATATATATCTTTATATATATTTTTTTCCCTTTTTTCCCATAATAATGGCTAGGATTTTTTTTTGCTTGTAATAACCAGTTCAGTGTGTGTGTGTATGTGTGTGTGTGTCACAAATCCTTTGTGTTGCAAACAAATCACTTTACAAAACTTCACTATGACGACCTCACACTGAAAACCAGAACTGATGATGCCCTCAATTGTAATCTGAACAAACTAAACGGGTATAGTGTGGTGTCGGCCCAATGAGGGCCAGGCTGAGTAGGTGCTGATGTGAAAGGGACATTATGCTGCCTTCATGTGGTATCGTATTTATGGTAAATACCAAAGTCCGACATCAAAGTTACACTTGAACACCCACTCATGTCGTAATTTCCACTGGGAAACTGGAAAAATTTTATGATGCCCGAGTTGCCGAGATGAAGTAAACTTTGACCTTTCAACATGGCGGAGAGCAATGAAAATATCCTGAATGGGGAGGCAATACATTCAAATTTTCTGCTGCTGTTACGTGGTTAGTTTGTAGTCGGGATAATTCTGTGACATACAGAACTTTAATAACATCACCATTTAAACTAAGTTTTGTTTGTAAAAATACGGTTATTGTTTGGTTTACTTCCTCCAGAGCAGATGCTAGTTAGCAGCTAGCTAGCTAGTCAGTCGAAGATAGCCTCCATTGTTTAACTTCATTACGACAACAAAACACTTGAACACAATGCACTGGTAATTTCCATTTAACAAGTGGAAAGGATCATCTTTCCCATACCACATGAAGGCAGCATTAGAAACTGGTTGGGGCAGTTCTGGGTGGCGCCTTCCTGGATGAATTTGCATAAGAAAGGCCGAGTTAACTAGGCGTGACAGACCTATGGGGGACTATGGCAAAACAGCAATGGCAGAAAATGGTAGGTCCAGTGTAATGTTTGTATTTATTTTATTTTTATTAGCTTATAAAGATTTTGACATTTAAATATAAGCAAAGCATGCTGCACCATGTTAATAGTACATAGAAATTGATATAAATGAAAAAAAAAATTGCAGGGGTGGCCAGCTTTTTGTTCAAGGGGGCACTGGCCATCCCTTGGGGGCGTCCCTGTTTCATTGGCTGGCGATATAAACAGAAATCTCCTCCCAGAAACATCCCGACCACAACAAAACAAAGTGAAAGAATGAATTACAGGCAGCCACGGCACCCAAGTAAAGGCCCAAAGGCGCGGTTTGAGATGGATTTCACTTGCACAAGTCTCACCTTTATTTTTAGGGTGGAAACTTCACATTCTACCTTTAATAAGTTTGCATCTTTCCTTACCTTCCCCTATTTACAGGGGCTATCTTGTACCAAGGTTAAATGAAGTCTGCTTCTAGAAAGGAGCTGGTCCACACAGCCCTTTTATGGGATATAAGCAGGTGTGCTCTTAGATTCAATTGAATGATGGAAAAGATTAAAATAAAGGGCCGCTAAGACCTACACAGAAATGTACACATAAATAATCAATCTATAATATTATGCCTTAATTTTTTTTATCCATGTGCTGAGAAACTCAGCTGCATAATCTGAAGCAATTTCTTATTTTTGCCAATAATTCTGTAAACTCATTTTTTTAAGAAGTCTGCTCTGAGAGGGAAGTTTGAACAAAGAAAATGGAGCCCCAATGCTACATATGTATGTCTACTAGGGCTGAAACAATTAATCAAATTATTCAAATTTTGCTATGAGAAAAAATGACTGATTAATATCTTAGTAATCGATGCTTCGTTTTACTTTTTAAAGTCCCGCTTCATGCATTGCTTCCGGTCTGTATAAACTGCTTCCAGTTACGTACATCACCTGTGCTACGTGCTACGTCATGTGCCTAGCGTTAGCAGCATCTCTGGCTGAAAGCTTAGGCTGCTATAGCAGCAGTATTTCAACCTACTAACTACTGTACAGGGGTTAGACAATGAAACTGAAACACCTGTCATTTTAGTGTGGGAGGTTTCATGGCTAAATTGGACCAGCCTGGTGGCAAATATTCATTAATTGCACATTGCACCAGTAAGAGCAGAGTGTGAAGGTTCAATTAGCAGGGTAAAAAGCACAGTTTTGCTCAAAACATTGCAATGCATACAACATTGTATCAGAGTTCAAAAGAGGACAAATTGTTGGTGCATGTCTTGCTGGCGCATCTGTGACCAAGACAAGTCTTTGTGATGTATCAAGAGCCACAGTATCCAGGGTAATGTCAGCATACCACCAAGAAGGACGAACCACATCCAACAGGATTAACTGTGGACGCAAGAGGAAGCTGTCTGAACGGGATGTTCGGGTGCTAACCCGGATTGTATCCAAAAAACGTAAAACCACAGCTGCCCAAATCACGGCATTCGCTTGGCCCAGGACTTGTGCTAGATGGGCCAAGGACGACTGAACCATTCTGAAGGACCATGTGCATCCAAATGTTCAAACATTGTATCCTGAAGGCGGTGCAGTGTATCAGGATGACAATGCACAAATACACACAGCAAGACTGATGAAAGATTGGTTTGATGAACATGAAAGTGAAGTTGAACATCTCCCATGGCCTGCAAAGTCACCAGATCTAAATATTATTGAGCCACTTTGGGGAGTTTTGGAGGAGCGAGTCAAGAAACGTTTTCCTCCACCAGCATCACGTAGTGACCTGGCCACTATCCTGCAAGAAGTATGGCCACTATCCTGCAAGAAGTATGGCTTAAAATCCCTCTGACCACTGTTCAGGACTTGTATATGTCATTTCCAAGACGAATTGTCGCTGTATTGGCCGCAAAAGGAGGCCCCACACCATACTAATAAATGATTGTGGTCTAAAACCAAGTGTTTCAGTTTCATTGTCTAACCCCTGTAATTAACACACGTACACAGCACAATACTTACAAAGACTTAAAGGCCTCCTTCCACTGAAAACCCATTTAACTTGCTCCTTCTGAAATACGGAGGGTTTCCCCTTGTTTACTTACACATGCTGACTTGCTAGCGTTGCGTTCCCTCCAGTCGGCTGTGCTTCCTCATCACAGAAACAATACGAAGAGAAGAGCGAATCGGGAACAGCCTTGCACTTCTACGTCACATTGCAAATAGCGTATCCCACGTGGGGTTTCTATCTGTCCATTGGAAGGCAGGTAACCCTCCACTACACACTAGAAGTAAAGACGGCACGACTGTAGCTTCGGAGTTGAGAAGCTAATTAGCTAACTGTTTGTTAGCATGGCGGAACAAACTTGTTTGTCGGCTCTATTTCCTGTCTGTAGTGAAATAAGAGCGGAGGGCGGAGCTTCCTTCATACACTGACGGGAGCCAGCCAATCAGACGGAAATTCATGAGAAGGACCCGGAAAGCCTGCCGTTGGACCACAAGCCTCTCTTCTAGTATACAAATACAGCTGGATACTAAGCAACCAGAAGGTTTTTTTTTAAACAGAAACGATGCAGAATGCATTCAATAATAATGGAGAACACAGAAATATTAATGAAATGACCACGGAAGTACAACTTTAAGTTTTCCGAGGCTCACGCGTGTAAAACATATTTGGCGCACACGAGTTGTTTCCTCACTGGTTTCTCTGATAACTCGCTCACAACATTGTTGGAGAAAAAACAATGAAGATTCTTGTTAAGATGTGAGCACTCGGTCACATAACTGAGCATACGTTTTAACGAAGAGCTATTTAAGAAGAAGACGTGTCACACTGATTAGATCTGAAATCCAAATATTTTAACTTTTTTTTTCAAGCATGGAATAACTTACTTTTTGTAACTATCAACTTATTTGTTCCTTTTTTAATGGAAATAATTCACACTATGAACAAACTATCTGTTTCTTTTACCAAAAGGCAAAACAGTAGTTGTAGGCACTGTTTCCTTTGTTTTTTTTAATTACATGATGTTTACTGCCATGCTTTAATTGTTCAATACAGTTTTGGTCAATTTGTTTAGTTATGATTTCACCCTTCTTGGCATGAATGTTTAAAATCAGCAAATATTAATGCAGTATGAACAGTAAAATGTTTAATGGTAGACAGAATCATCTTACGAATGTGATTATATAAGGGGGGCTCCCCCCCCCCCCCCCCCCCCCCTCCCCCGCTACCCCCCCCCCCCCCCCCCTTCCCCACTCTCCTTCTCAAATCGCATCAAAGCATTAATTCAAGGCTAAGGTAAAATATTGAAATATATATTGTGTATCGTGACAAGTCATGAAAATATCAGGATATTACTCAAATTCAATATCGCCCAGCCGTACTTCTGGTCTGTATAAACTATTTCCGGACACTCCCTACCAGTGGGTGGCACAAATGCACCTACTTGTTGCCTGTCAGCCACAGTCTTTGGTGCCAGTTTGGACTCATTATTACTCCACTGCATCTCAGTCAGATCTTTAAAAACATAGAGCTTATCTGATTAATCGATTAATCGATCGATTACAGGGGTAGATTAATCGACTATTAAAATAATCGCTAGCTGCAGCTCTAATGTCTAAACATAAATACTGTCAAGCAGAAGATTTTTAGCCTCAGCTGAGATAGCACAGCTCTGTAGTGTGACGTTTGATATGCTGTACATTTTCCTCTCACCATTTTGTCATTTTGGAGTTTGCTGATCTTTATTGAAGAATGAATGACAGTCTGTTTTCTGCTCCCTGTGCCAGTCTAATGTCTTGCTCTTCCCATGGTTCTACTTCATCTTGCAACAGAGTCAGAGCAGCCTATGAGCTCTCAGTAGTTTCTGCTCCACTGTCACACGAGTATTCAGAATTCATGGCCTGAAACTTCTTCACATGTTGCATCTATTCTGCATAGCTGTGAAAGCATTGCGTTGTTAAAATCAGGACGGTACCAGACTAGTCGAAGTTTTGAAGATTTACCAATAAAACTCACAACTTGAAACTAAAGAGGTTTGCACTTTGATGATGAAAATTGCTGCAAATCACTGATTGCTGGCCCACACCTTTATTACCCAGATCTGCTTGACCCAAACAGCATGATGCAAACTGTGTTTGTTTTTGTTTTTTTTGTTTTTTTTAAAGTTCATTAAATTAACTCAGTTAAAATCTGTTCATTTTGAGAAATAATAAATGTTCTTTTAGGAATCAGTGAAAACAGGTCAAAGACAAAAACTGTGCAAAGATTAAATCAGTTTGAATTTCCTCAAATCCTCCATGTTGAATTAATCATTGTGAGGCATTTAATATAAATTGCAAAGCAGCACTCTGGTTTCTTGAGTGGAAAAACACTTAACATTTAGCTAGTGGAAGGGGTGGGCAAATAAAAAAAAAAAACACGCACACACTCAACCTTTTCCCTTATTCATCGCTGCTGCCTAAATAATGTAATTCTCTGCTGATATCTACATGTTAAATTCAGACAGAGTGTGGTCACCATCCTGTACACCTGCTCAGGCTAATCACTCTCTCTGAGACTGAGAGGTGAGAAGGCTGAGGGCAGACCCCACCCACATGTGTGCCAACCCCGACTTCACCTGTCCACCCTTGTGTTTCTCTTACTCATCCCATCCTCTCCTCCACCACGCCATGTGCTCTGTCTCGCCTCCTGCTTCCATGGTGATTTGCTCTGCTGCAGATGACTACCCTCTCTGCTGCAGGTGCTCTGGAGCACCAAAGTCATCATCAGAAATTTAAATGAGTTTGCCACATGGACTGTGCCATTCTGTTAACACTTCAATACTGCCACCAACTTTCTGTAGTGTTGCAGGTAATGTTTTCTTCCTCTTATGTTTCATGTTTCCAGTCACACTAATTTTCTATGTTCATAAAAGCACAGAAACAAAGAAGGATGTGATCTGATCTTGACCTTAACATGCTTTTATAACCCTAGGGACACACTGCATGCTGAAGCGCACCAAAGCGCAGCGGTTTAATTTCCCCGCCCATGTTAACAGACTGTATCGACCACGTCAGGCGTCGCGTGGTGTACCGTGGATATCAAAGATGTCTTCGTCTTTATCGACAATGCAAGTGGAAGGATTCGCACACAGAAATGTCGGCTTTCTGCTTGTAAGTAGTATGAAAGCATAACAGGAAATGTACCTATTGTGGAATTATCAGCTGTAGAAGTACAGCAGAGAAGCAGGACTGCCTGCCGATTGTGCACGTCCGATGTGGACAGAAAGAGGGGTCGACGAGAAAATCCGGCTGCTGAGGAGGAAGGTAAGCTTCTCCCGAGTCCTGTTTAATTTACCTGTTAAAAGTTTTCTGAATAGATTAAGTGCTAGAAAGTTGCTTCGTTATGAATAAAATGTGCTCTTTGCTGATGTGTTTGTAAGTTTTGTGGAGAATGAAATGTTTCTGGCGAATTTTAAGCTTTACGTTAGCAGCATGTGTATGTTAGCTAGCAGACACTGCATGTGCTGCTCTGTGCGGCAACTCTCATGTTGTTTAAATGGGGTTTCTTGTCGCAGGCAGGGGGTACTGAGTTGGCTGCATAAACAGCACATCCTTCATGCTGCTGCACCTTTTTTTTATTCTGTGCAGAATAAATATGCCGAATGTTCGGGCTGAATTTCCCTGGTTCTTCACACAACGCAGAGGGTTGGTGGCAAGGTTTAAAGCCCGAACCGGTCACACTAGCATATACGTAGATTAGCACTGCTACATAGCTTCATGCTAACATCAGGCTTATAACATCAGTAACTGTACTTTCACAGGAACAAAATCTCTTCCAGAAATGTGTAGCCAGATGTCCAAATTTAAACTAAAACTGGTGTAGTGATACTTGTGATCCATGCAGGTCTTGAAAGATATTTTCATCCTCTTCCTTAAATGACCTGTCAATCACCTGAGGTGGCATCAAGGTGTCCAATCAGATTTTCGAGGCAACCAGTGCTCCTCTGGCCACCCCTCGAATCTGCCCCTGTTGGCTATGTTTTAATCTGTTTTGCAGTGATGTCACTCTCAAAACAAAAGAGACACCTGGATGTCAGATAAAGGGCTTGACAAAGGTCTCAATAAAAGGATACACACCAACATAACTAAATATGCTTTGGAACCCTTATTGATCAATAAAGGCCTCAGTTGGAGTTCAAACAGATGTCCAGGGCAACTCAGGATGACCACATCTGCAAAAAAACTCCAGATAACCCCGACCAGGACAGAACTTGCAGTTTGCTAAAACAAACAAAAGGCCAATTGTTGAACTTTGAACCCATCCTCCAAGCTTGGATACCTCCTTCATAGTATTTATGACCCGCTATAAACTCTGTCCCTAATAGGCAATTTTGTAATGTGTTTTTAACATTCAAGAACCATTTTATATCATTGGGAAAGTAAGCTCATGTTAATCTCATGATAAAGACTTTTCTTCTGATATGGAACATGGCATACTTCGATAATTAGAAACTAGATGTTTCTTTCCCAAATGCACACTACATACATTCCAGGATTTGCTGCATAAAGGTGAAGAAAGAGACACTTTACTCCCACTGCTGAAATCCACTTTTATGTTAGAAATGGACTTCCTTATATCAAATGATGTCTAACGCATGTATTTTCTTTACAGGAATCTAAAATCCTCAAGATTCATCCTGTTTTATCTCTTTAGCTGATGCGTATGTTTATTTTAAGGCCTTTCTTAATTCACCTTCATTATATCTTTCACACACGCATCACTTAGAATTCACAGATGTGTTCATAAATGTCTAAATCTGATATTTCCAAAGAGAAATTAAGGAAAAAAGATGCTTGTAGCCATTAAGCTTAACTGATAGCGAAATGATCATCCGAGACGAGTCTGACTATTGGATGAAACCTGACTCTGTCAGCTTCCCATTGGCTGACAAGCTACATTCCACTGCCAGGCAGAGCGCGAAGCTCTGAACAGAGAGAATGAGAACATGAATCTGAACACGCAGAAGAACGAACAAGGCAGAACTAAAGAAACTTTGAACAATGGGGAAAGAATGAGAAGAAACCTGCTCTGAACTCAGCAGAGTTCAGAACCACGGATCACTCAGGGAGGAGTGATGGAGAGAAGACTTTAACCTTTATGTGAACCAGTTACATATTTTTGTACGTTTTCCAGCGAAAGCCACTTTTGATTTTTGAATCACTCCTATGATTATCTGCCAGTATTTTTATTATCAACCATCCCGTGACATCAGTCCTGAGGCTGCACGTCTCTGGGGAGACGGAAGAGAGAGAGAGAGAGAGAGAGGACAACCAGAACCACCACTGAGCTGACAGCCCGCAGAGAGCCGGACGAACTTCCAGGAGATCGGAAGGATTTTTGGGGGCCATCCACCCGACAATCTTCCAAAGGATTGAGGAACAGTCCAGCAGAAACCAGGGCGTGAGTGAAGCACCTCAGTCAGACGAACCTCTGAGGAGAATCCTGATCATTTGCTATGAAATATGATCTGATGTCACAAGAAGTTGGTGATAGTGAATTAATCCAAGTCTACGCTTTACCAGACCCAATTTAACTTTGTTTAGTTGGATTTAGAAATCCTTCCTTCCTTTGCTTTGGACATTTATTAATAACTGAGGTTTAATTAATTTATGTTTCATTTTCATACCATCTCACATTTCTTTCACCAGATAACTTTTGGTTGATCATCATGCTCACATATTTCTTGTATATATCTTGTACATACTTTATCTCATGTAGTTTTTAGACTACTTAATAAATACTCTGTATTATCTTAACTAGTCGTTGTTTGTGGTTTTTCTGATGTATCATGAAAGGTCACTTCAAGCGAGAACTCATGAACGCGTCCTGAGACTGATCACTTAATCAAATCAATCTAAGAATTGATTTAAGACTTTAATGGTTTTCCTTGCTTCCATTACATATCAAATAAGTAAGGTGGTGCTCCGAGGTTCTGTTAGTATTGATGTTAATAGAAATATTAATATTAATATCATATATGGTGACGCTAAACCATACAGTATGTCTAATGAGAAGCTAATTACATACTTTTCCACCACTTGATTTAACACTTCTTTTTTATGTAACAACTTCCTTTGTGACAACTTAAGACTGTTGAAGCAAAAAAACTTTACTGGATGCATTAACCTGCTGCAAAATTAATCAGGTTGGAAATATTGGAAAGCTGTCATGGGAAACTGCCCTCCTTCCTGAGCTTTCACCTCCTCTCCTCAATACTGATGCACAAACACAAACTATGCTGATAAGGAGTGGAGAGATAATAGAAGGAAAATCTGTTATGTGGGTGGGCCTTGCTGATTATGGGTCCTAAACCCCTGTCTGGGTACAGCCCTTCAGACTTCACACTAATTCCACTAAAAGAAAAAAATCAATGTTGCTACTCTTGTGAAACAATGGCAGACAAAGATTTTGGTTTGGTTGCAAACTGCAGCACCAGCCTGAGTCACAGAAAGGGTGGGATACATTGTTTTCTTGTAGAAAGAAAAGATTTTCTCAGCTGCTTTTTGTTCTTGCATTTTTTTATTTGATTTGTATAAAATGTATTAAGTAATGCTCCAAATTAAATGAGGTGAAGCTTAATACAATCAACAACACTGTGACCTGTATTAAAGACAAAATGTTTGCACTGTCCCTGTGTCAATTTAAAGCTCTTACTGTTGTGATGCATCGTGAGCAGCAATATTTGGGTTTGGGGATCAGGTACCACCTTTTGATTGACTACAAAAGTCCAAATAAAGAGGTCTGCAAGAATGATTGGATGTTTGTTCTAGAAACACCAGGTTTATTGTAAATGTGATGCTGTTGTTTCTCCACCAAGTTAAGCCTTTGAGACTGATGTTTAAACCTTTTCTGAGTCACTTGTGCTTCCTTACATTAATCAGGAAACAAAAAATAATTTAAGTGAATCATTTGGTCTTTTATCCAGGGAAATGTCTGAACATTTTCTAATGTTATTATTTTGGATATAATGATGTCAGACTGACATTGGGGGTAACAAATAGCTACCAGCTTGATGAGCACGTTTTTATTGTTTCCCTGTACATGAACAAACAAACAGTGTGAAAGCAAATCGTTTGTTCAATTTAGAAATGCTTTGATATTTGCATTTTGTAGGCTTTGAATGAAAACTGGTTGTTGGCGCTGCTGGCACATCCTGACAGTGTTGCTCAACATCAAATGGGCATTATGAGGACAGTAAGCTGCGTCGCTCTTCCGAAAGATACTGATTAATCTGACAGGCAAACAGCACAAGCCAATAAATGTGGAATGAAATGTATCTCATTATTTTTCCTGCATTAGAAACAAAAACAAAAAAAAAAAAATGCAAAAATAACTGAAAATCTCCAACCAAAGATTGGGTGAGTTTTGCTCAGCGGTTCCACCAATCTAAAACACATTGGTCATTAGAAGCATCGAGGGCTGTGCAGAATACCATCTGCTCTTTTCTGAAACACACTTTGCTGTGGGAAGTTCATGAGTGTGGAGCATCTTAATGCATCCTATTGCAGGCCCTTTTCATGCTCTGAGGGGTTACCTTGGAGGCATTAATGGTTGGCTGGAGCAAGACTTCAGAGCAGGAACATAAGATAAAAACAGTCACACCATCACACACTTCAGATGCACTGGAGATGCAATGGACAGCAGCTTCCTGATGGAACATATCTCTATACTAGAAATAGAGTGGAATTAAATTATTAAAAGAGAGACAGTTTGTGAATGACGAGCATGCGTTTCTCAAACTTTCACAACAAAGAAATGTGTTTTTCCTGTGTGTGTGTCTGTGTGTCTGTGTGGTAGGTTGCCACAATTCTCTTGAGGGCTTTAAAAGCCAATATCCTGCAGGGATAGAGAGGTTCACATAGAAATAAAGGGGTTGCTAAACCAGCCTGCAAATCCTTGCCCACTGGGCAACAAAACTGTTAGATCCCATGGAAAAGTAATACAGCTCTGCTCACAAAGGACGGCAAAAAGAAATTGAAAGAAAGTGAGGTGAAAAAAAATATGCAGCAGCACAGAATTCAGTTAATGTCCCCAGCGCTGCTGTATTAGAGAATGAATTAATATGAGTCATGATTATTCATTTATCTTAATTGGATTTCTGTTAGTACGACAGTGATAGGAAGTATTGAAGTAAAATCTCTTGCAGGCAAATATAAAACCTCTAACACAGACACACAAAGGCAAACTTGCAAAAAAAGTGACAAAATGTGTTATCTGTTGCTATTTTTTTACTGCTGATGCCATGAATATGCTTCACCCTAAGTGCCACATGGTGATTTAAACAACAGGTCTGAACAGTTTTAAACAGTTACCACATGCAGATTATCTGCATGTGGCCAAACCAGGGGTCAAAAGTTGCTTGCATTTTCACAGCACCAATTACTGAAGGAACAATAACTTTAAATATTTGTATTGTGCAGCTATGACTCAAACTCATGTACCAGCACAGACAGAAAATAACAGCAAAATAATGTGCCATGAATGCTTCGATTACCGGATTTCAATGTGGCAGCTATGACCATGAACAATGGTTGGCAATATAGCACCAAGAATCCCATAACCCATTAACATTCAAGTTGTGAACTTGAAGTGTTTGGGGTTTCAAGGGAAATAATAGCTAAAGATTTAAACTTATGCAGACTTACATCAACCATATTTTTGCCATTTTTAGAGGAATAGCATTGATATGCTTTGACATACATTTTCTTTTGTTCCAGAAAAGAGAGAGAGAATGGCAATAAATGTCTGAAAAATAAGACAATGGCTAACAGGTGACTTTAAACTCCAATCAAGAAATGTTCTAAAGGACAAACATATTCTGACACGATTACATCCTAATACTGATCAAATCTATCAGTCAGAAATTTCAATTTTGACAATTGTTCTTCTTTTCACACAGTCTTTTTCTGTTTAGGCTTTGATGTTTCACCTTACGCTGCTGGCAGTTTCTGCTGCAATTTCAGTCTTCCTCAGAGCTGTCAGATTTCCTGGTGTGACGTGTCTTAAAAACAGCTGAATGGGTCCAATGTTGACTCCTATTTTTACCTCTTTTGTCACTTTTTCTTTCCTTTGTTTCCTCTAAGAATGTCTCCTTGGGTCTCTTTGCTGAATCAGCCTACCTGTTCAAAATGATGTTGATATCCATGGTGGCATTAAGCAAGACACAGCTGTCACTTGATGCTCAGGGCTGGAACACAGAGTTGTGTCCCAGGAATATGTACAATGAATCTCAGTATCCCATCAAAAACCAATCAGAACCACAGAGTTTAAAGGTCTGAAACTTTTGTAGTATTACTTTAAGTGTCAATGCCCCAGAATAAAGTTTTTGTATGTTCGTATATGCACAAACAATTCTTCCATGGGACATATAACTGGCACTAAAGGCATGTATGAGGAAAACAAGTCATTCATATATTCATTTTCTGTACCGCTTGTCCAATTCAGGGTCACGGGATCGCTGGAGCCTGTCCCAGCAATTATCAAGAACAAGGCAGGGTACACCCAGTACATATCGCCAGTCTGTCGCTGGGCCAGCATCAAGAGCCATTCATGCTCACATTCACGACAGGGGCACAATTTAGAGTGATCAAGTAACCTAACATACATGCCTTTGGATGGTTGGAGGAAGCAGGAGTACCAGAACCCAAGCATACACGGGGAGAACATGCGAACTAAACACAGGAAGGCAACTGTTCGAACTATTGCCAACATGGCTCAAGTGATTTTCTTACTGTGAGGCTGCATTGCTAACCATTGAGAAAACATTGGTTGTGAATGCTTGTTTGTAAGAGGTTTGAGGTTACACATTTGAGAAACTGAGCATTATTTTATGAATGTTTGAATTTCTCCCATCAAAGATGCAAGAACACATAAAAGGGGCAAAGCTAGCTTTGGACTGGAAAATGAAGTAAATATTAGTGTGGCCCTAACTCAGTTTTGTTGGCAGACTGAAAAGATGTGAACCCAAAAGTTGGATGTTTTCTCATCAAGCAGTAATGATAGATCACCACTGGAGACAAGATTTCTTAGTGGATGGTAAGTGCATTGGAAGTAGAAGGGTTGCTATCTCCAGTTAAACCACTAGTTGGCAGTAATTGTTACTTTAATGAGCCAGGTAGTGTGTCGTTTTAATATTGTAATTGTAATGAGACACTCCAAAGACTACAGTCAGCACTGAATGGGGTTTTAAAGCTTTCTGTAATCAAAATATATCAATCACCTTCTACCCAAGTAATCAACGGACTCCCTATTATCAGTATAAATTCAGATTTAATGTGTGTAACAAATATTGGCTTTTTGAATGTCATGGCAAAATGCCATCCAGTTAGTGGAAGGCCACCTATATCGGTCCGTGGATAGCTATTATCCGATGCATGTGGCCTCAGTGTGCGATAGGTAATATTTTCATTTGACTTGTTTGAAAGATTTTCTGATTCAGTGGAAAATATAGACTGGGAGAAAATGTCAGACTTTTCCCAATACCTAACCAAGGAATCTGTGCTAGTTTCATGGCCACAATATGTCCTCAAATGACTCAGAGATTCAGTGATTCTGAGTCATCATGGGAATAATTGCTTTAATATTGCACAAAATAAGAGAAAGTCATGAAACTACATCTGGGCAACGAGGGGCTGACATTTAAAAACTATCTTCAGAAGGAACCCATTCCCTCTCACAGTGGGAAGCCGTGTAGATGTCTTTGGCTCCTTTAATGATCCTTATTCATCTTTACCTTCTCGCCCACCATGTCAGGGAGACGCATGTCTGCACTAACACACACAAATTTACATTTTTACCACATTACAACCTTTCTGTTCTGCAAAGCTTGACTCAGAGGTTTTGTGTGAGTTTTGTGTTGCAGTAGAGCTTCATTCTATTCTCCCACACCCAAGTTTAGTTAGGTATTGTTTTCCAACACACTCATATTGTGTACAGATGAGTAGGATACACATTTACTTCTCTAGCTCTGAGAGCAGGAAGATAAGTGGAGATGTGTAGCACTTTATTTCCATGTCAGGATCCTCTTTTTCCACTTGATTGGCCTTTCATCACACAGCATGCGGTGCAGACAATGAAGAGGATGAGGGAGCAAAGACCGAGATGCATCAGAAAGGCAAAGAAGCACCGAAGCAGGGTAATAGCTCACGAGACACAGCAGACGAGTCAAACCGAAAATCTCCATCCACACTGGCCAACGCTTGCAGCAATGCACACAGAATGCTTGACCTGTTGACAAACTTCATGTTAATTAACACACAACATGACAGTAAACTCAATACATGAGTATTAAGACAAAAAGAGAGGGAGAAAATACAGTATGAAAAAGTGTTTGCCCCCTTCCTGATTTCTTATTTTTTTGCATGTTTGTCACACTTATATGTTTCAGATTGTTAAACAAATTTAAATGTCAGACAAAGATAACACAGGTAAACAGAAAATGCAGTTTTAAAATGGAGATTTTTATTAGTAAGGGGGGGGAATCCAAACCTACATGGCCCTGTGTGAAAAAGTGATTGCCCCCTAAACCTAATAACTGGTTGGGGCACCCTTAGCAGCAACAACTGCAATCAAGCATTTGCAATAACTGGCAATGAGTCTTCTACAGCTCTGTGGAGGAATTTTGTCCCACTCATCTTTGCAGAATTGTAGTAATTCAGCCACATCGGAGGATTTTCCAGCATAAACCACCTTTTTAAGGTCATGCCAAAGCATCTCAGTAGCATTCGGGTGGGGATTTTGACTAGGCCACTCCAAAGTCTTCATTTTGTTGTTCTTAAGCCATTCAGAGGTGGACTTGCTGGTGTGTTTTGGATCATTGTCCTGCTGCAGAACCCAAGTGCGCTTCAGCTTGAAGTCATGAACAGATGGCCGGACATTCTCCTTCAGGATTTTTTGGTAGACAGGAGAATTCATGGTTCCATTTACCACAGCAAGTCTTCCAGGTCCTGAAGCAGCAAAACATCCCCAGACCATCACACTACCACCACCCTATTTTACTGTTGGTATGATGTTCCTTTTCTGAATTGCCGTATTACTTTAACGTCAGATGTAATGGGACCTACACCTTCCAAAAAAGTTCAACTTTTGTCTCGTCAGTCCACAGAGTAGTTTACCAAAAGTCTTGGGAATCGTCAAAACACAGGCCATTTTTGAAACCACTTTTTCACACAGGGCCATGGAGGTTTGGATCCCCCCCCCCCTGCCTGTACTAGAAAAATCTTCTTTCAAAAACTGCATTTTCTCTTAACTTGTGTTAACTTTGTCTCACATTTAAATTTGTTTGATGATCTGCAACATGTAAGTGTGAAAAACATGCAAAAAATAGGAAATCAGGAAGGGGACAAACACTTTTTTACACGACTGTATTTGAGTGACTGTAATCCAAGGTTATAATAGTTTTGGATTTTTAATGAGTTTCAGTTTTTATTTCGTTTTACTTTTTGTTTTTCAATTCAGTTAGTTTTAGTTAGTTTTTTGAGCAGAATTGCTAGTTTTTATTAGTTTCTATTTTTGCAAAATGTTTAGTTTTAGTTTGGTTTTATTAGTTTCAGTGTTAGTTTTAGTTTTGGGGGGTTTTCTTTTCAGTAAATTATAGGTGTTTGTCTGGTGTGACATTCAGAATCATCAAAAAAGTCACTTGGAGTAAAACCAGTAGAGCAAAGTAAATAGATTAAATAGAAATAGATTTCAAATCAACCCAAAATGCTTATGTATTATATTAATTTACAAAGACTAAAACTAAGGATGTTTCTGCAATAATTTTAGTTAGTTTTGTAATTTTAGACACAATACAGTATCAGTAAGTTATTGTTTTGTTAAAAACTGTCGTTTTTATTTTTATTTCAGTTAACTGAAATGTTCTTTCAATTTTAGTTTTCGTTTTTTTTTGTTAGTTTTAGTTAAATATAAAAACCTTGCTGTCATCATCTTCCATGCATTTGTTTACCACAAAGAGCTATAGAAGAAAAACCTTTATGTGGAAAACAAAAAAGGAAAAACAGCTTGTCATTTTATCGAGACTGTAAAAAATCTCAGGTACTCTCTTCTGACAAACAAACACAGCAGAAAAATGGTGATGTTAGAAGCTGCGCTCCTCCTACATGCCTCCATGTGTCCCAACTTTCTCTGTCAACAGAATAAGGAGGAAAATCAAAAAGCACAAAGTTGGGGGAGTGGGAGTGGCAGCTTATTATAACTCCCACTGGAGGATGTTCAAAGGGGTGCGCTCTGACACCCGATGTGCTGGGTTTGTTGCTTCTTTTTTTTTAATCTAGCCTAAAGATATATGTTTATCAAAGTGAATTTTCAGCGTCTGTTTTCAAGGCTTTGCCGCAGTGTTCAGATATCCCAGAATTCAAAGGAATAGGCCAGAAGATGAAATGATGAACACATCACCAGTTCAAATTCACAGAGATGTAGCAACACAGAGCAATAACAAATCATGACAGTAATGGGATGATTGTATGGCTGTATATTGATATAAAAGGCAATATGCAAGACACTTGGTGGGAAGAAATAACACTGCTGTCAGTGCAACCAATATTCTTGTTTGTAAAGAAGCAAGGATTTCCCTTTGAAATCAACTGGTAACATCTGCTAATGTTGCAACTGTAGTTATTATAGTCTGTATCAAAGTAGATTTTTATGCGAGATGTGAAAGAACAATTAAAAAAGTTTTTTTTTTTTTTTTTCTTAAGGTGTTGCTTCACTGTGCTCACCGGTTGTTAACTTAATTTGTCTTTTGTTTTGATAGAGAAGTAAAAATCCTGTGAAGAGCTGAGGTAACTGCAGAATTTGTCTGAATTCATCATATAAAATTATTACTGCAATACTGGGTTAATTTAACTAACGAGTAATAATTAAAATGTATTGCTGCATCTTTAACTTTTCCACTTTTTAAAGTAGTAGAACGAATATAACCACAACCTTGTTGGTTTCCATATTATGGTCGTAATTGCAGAATGGCCCTTTAAGGATGCTGTAGTCGTCCGCTGATAATGATCTCTTCAGATAGCGCCCCAAAGATTGGGATGCACCCTCATGGACGCAGAACGGACATTTTTATGGAACCGCTTTGCTCTAGCCCTCCCAAACTCGTGAGAGCTTCTGATCATGAACAGCAGCCGTCCAACCAGGATTTATAAGGTTGATGAGCACTGTGATAAAATACAAGCACTGTGGAAGCCACAGTACCAGTGTGTACGGGAGTTTCTCATCAGTGTTTTTACTTCACACACCCTCTGAGCTAGTTTTCATCATTCCACATGACCGATATCTGCTACCCTATACTTCTTAAGATTAAGAGTTTGCACTGTTTTCTGTCTGGATGTTTGCTGCAGGTGTTTGCCTCAGAGTATCTCAAGAGCAGCACCTCACTGTTCTGTATGCACGAGGATGCCTGACCTTTAAACACCATTGACAGCGACTTTAAGACCTTATGCAGTGCTAAAAGTTACCTTGGACATCTCCAGCTTGGCTAGTTGTGTCACTGTAGGGGGGAGCCATAACCTCTAACTCCTTAGAGCACAGCTGTGTGCATGATGCTTTCCTCTGTGCATCTCTATTATTATTCATTTTCCCTTCTTATGTCTCATAAGTCAAAGTCTGCTTAGTGCTTTCTGTTCTGGATTATTTAAAACATCTTTAACTGCAATGATCTACTTGTTAATTTGCTAGCCTTTCATTTTGGCAGAGAGGCAGGTTGAAGAGGCACATGTTACTATGTTTGGCAGTAGACTAGAAAATATAAGGGAAGCTATTTCTGTGATAAAGTTAGCAGCAAGATGCTTAGATCAGCAGAAGCAGTTACATTTAGACTATGACTATTTAGGGAATCGCAAGAACAACTTACTGCACTATGTAGTCAGCAAGTTTTAAAATGAACTTTTGGACAAGAACTGAAGGCAAACATATCTGTTCTGTCTCAAGTGTCATATCAAAGTCTCTTGACCTCAGTCTCATGGAATCTCCTCTCTTCCTTTAGGACAGAATCACCTAATTTAATACTCCTCTTTACATGAACTTAGTTGCTATAAATTATTCATATGTCAGCATTTAAAGTGGTTAGATTAAATTAAAACATCAGAATTTGTGTTCAAAAAGTGCTATCATGTTATAAGTAATGATTTACTTCTTCTCATGGGTCACATCAAATAGTAAATTCATCTTCTTCTAAGATCTTTTCCTTGACCTTATCGGAAACCACAATGATTTTTTTTTTTTTTTTTTTTTTAAGGAAGTAATTTGGAGGGACTTAAAAGACAGACATGGTGCAATAAGAATCCAACCACACTTACACTTAAGCTGTGATGTGGATCTGCAGCAGTAAAACTACGATATATATTGTACAATAAATATTCTATGCAAAGTGCTTTAGATTCTCCATTAATCCAGTCTTACACATTGCTTCTCTATAACTACATTCCCACCAACAGTACGGTCAAAAGTTGTTTTACGAGCAGGTTAACGATAACAGCCTAATGGACAGCTTGTTAGCTTACTAGTAAACAGCTGAAAAACCACAGCTTTAATCCACTCACCTCCAACTCCTTCTGCGGTGTAAAAAAGTCCACACTGCAAACGTCAACGCCTCCAAGACTTAATCCTTATCTGTTGTTTTGTTTTGCTTTTTTTTGGCGCAGCAGCAGTTAGCAGTCCGTTAGCTATATTTGTTTAGAGTGAGCGGCGCGCAGGGGGGTCACATGGGGGGACAGAGAGAGGGGAGGGACAGAGACAAGACAGAGGCATCGATTCGTTCTTTCTATCTGTTGCAAATTACCAATTCCTGCCTTTCGGCGTGAACGGCAGGGGTTGGTCAGAGTTTTTACAGAACTGCAGCTCTCACAGAGGTCTGACTTTTCCTTCCTTTTAATGAACACATGATGTATTGATACTGTCAGGATGGACAGGACCATTTCACCCAGTACAACAAAAGTGTTTTTGAACAGGATTACCAACTCTGGCTTTAATATACCTGTAGCACCACCAGGTGGCCAAACCCAGACTTCAGTCAACTTAAATAATTATTTATTATAATTATGAAGACTCAGGCAATCAGTCATCTGAAGCAGCAAGCTCTCAATTTGTGCACCCGGCTTTGCAAAAGGAAATCCCAACTACGACGTTTTAAATAATGCAAATTATTTATTACAAATTGTTGATAAATCACAGAATGAAAATCAAACAGCAGTATGGATCAAGGTGATAATCAGACATGAGCAGTATGCAGCAGAACGTTGAATTGCAGGTGATATGAGGTAGAAGATGATTGTAGTAAGAGGAAGATCAAAGAATAGTAAACCTGAATTAACCTTCAAATATTGTTGGTAAAATCAATTTGTAATGTCAAAGATGGAAGGAAAAGTTCAGCGGATTGAACTTAAACAATGGAGAAAACGCGAGTCATATAATATGCTTTAGGTTTTGGATGTAAATAAATGATAGGCCTAATTTATCCTTAAATTTAGTTTGAAGAGTAATTGAATTCGGTCACTGCTAAAGACACCAGTTATGATTAAGAAGGGCTATTTGGGTCTTTACTCTGGATCACGTATAGGACTCGTCTTCCGAACTGCTGAGGTGGATTTGCCCCCACCGGTTCGGTTTAGAGTCCCACAGATGGTGCTGTCTTGCACTGCAGGCGTTCGGTCGGTAAGGCCGCATGCTTCTTCTCTGTTATCTCTCTCTTGTTGGTGGAGAGATGTAAAACTTTGCATCTGATCTTACTGCAGCAAAATTCAGCTGGAGGGTTTGCAGTCAGCCTTAGTGGAGGGTCACGTGGTCAGACTCTCCAAAGTTATTTAGGAAATCAAATTTGGCTCGTTTGTGACAAAATCCAATGGTTTACAGCATTGTGACGTAACTGCGTAATACTACGGTAACAATCTTGGACAAAAGACAAAAAATAAAATAAAGTTTGGTTCAAACTTAATAACGATGTTTACATTGGCACAACTTAGTTTATAATGCATAACAAAGACTACACTAAGGAAAACAAAACTCTTGATGAAGAAGACTCCTAGAAACATTACTCTAAATAAAACAAAAACCCAAAAGCTGAGGAAAACTTTAGAATCTCTTTAGACTCTCTAGTCATTTGTACTCGATAAGAATGTGCGGGTCACGAAACGTAATTGGAGAAAAATTTCAAGTTAATTAGTTCACTTTCGCCAAGTGGTGATAGTTGGATACGCCAGATTACAGCAACTATGCAAAGCTAAGCTAAAGTCGTTTTAGAGTCATTTCGGTTAGAAACCGCTTCTGCCCCCTTGTCCAACTCAGGGGACTGTGAGGGGAGGCTCAATCTCCCCCAGGGGTGGCATATGCCTTTAAGAGTTGGGATAAACACTTTACAGGTTACAGTAGCTGATGTTGATGTTTATGTGATATTTTAACCTCTCTCTCTCCTCAAGAGATGTCACTGAGAATGCGTTACTTTCAGCAAACCCTAATGCTGCTAAACCATTCCTTACAACAGAGAAGAAGGAACTACAGTACAAGGTTGTTTTAATTTTTTCAGATGAAATTACCATCAAGTCAGTCTACCACCTGGAAGCATTTTATCACAGATTGTTTCAACATCTGGTTATGACCACAGATGTTGTCTCTCTCTGCAAGTAAGTGGAAGAAACATAAAAAGAGTTATACACATGTTTACAGAAATTTTGATCACTTCTAGCTGTAATTAAGGAGAAAAAATGACCATTTAACAAGAAGCAAAACCAAAAAGGAAAGGCTTTAGTTGCACAAGTAAAAGCCTACTTTTGCTCTCAACATTTTCCTTTGAAATGTAATTACCAGGTTGTGCAGAATGATGTCTATTTTGTTAATTATTGGCCTGTTTAGTGCAAAAACATTGACGCACTGCATCCCATCTGTCAGATATGCCATGCAATTGACAAGCCGCTACTTTACCAGCATGTTTCTGCATTTACTGCAGGCTCTTATTATGTCTGTTTCAAAAGAGCAAGATGTTGACAGCCGGATGAGATGCTTCAAAGCTCTGCAAACAAATGGGTGATGTGGTAATAGCTACATACTGTATATCTTTATTTTTTTGTCTAAGATATAAAAACATGTTTTCAGAGTCACAAAAGCAGTTGGAGGTGTTATCAAAGCCTTGACAGAGGTCCTTTTTAGTAAGAGAGGTCATTTTTAGTCACATAGACTGGTGTATAACATGTAAGAAGGTCCAACAGGACTTGGAAAAAAAAATCTACTTCTGTTTGTGAAAGAGTGGTTCTTTGAAATTATATTCCTTCCACAAGATGTGAAACATTTAAGTGCTACAAAAGTACAGTCCATTTACCATAAAATCTTTTGAAAATAGATTTAATAATTTGTTGCAGTGGGCTTGGGCTTAAGCAAAAACATTAAACCCTCGTACTTGAAAGATGGAACAAAACATCTTAAGATAAATGTGTCGACAAAGGAGAGGGAATTAGTGTGTGGTCTTTCATTTCCACCTCTTTAATGATAATGGTATTGTATTATAAATTGATGGAAAAAAGTGGAGTGCTCACTGGATGAAAGCCATGAAATGTGGTAGTGGCTAGTTGACAGCAAACTTGGAGCTGCTCATCAGACTTGTTGGGCCAAGAGCATTGTAAGAACGATGTAAGATGTAACGGTGTAAGGAAGATGTTCTGGTATTACTTATCATTGGAAAGCCCAGTTAGTCATTTTAAGGTGTAATGTGCAATAACCATGCATTTATGGAATGAGCATCACAGCTAAATGCACGCATAGTACCCCTAAACATTTTGCAATATTCCTCTGTGGTATTCACTCTATTTGACTTTAGATTCAAGTGCTGCCAGATATGTTGCCGTTACTGAGAGTATGACTCCCACCTGATTGGCAACTAAACAACAGACATATCCAATCTGAGATCTAACTTCACCCTCCTGGATGACAATTTTCTCTACACATTTGTAAAATGAAGCATTTAGTTGTACCTTCAGGGGAACAAAGAATAGTCACTGAGATGGCAACAAGAAGATAGTTTTTAACAATGGCGTAGCCAAGGGTGTGCCAGGGTGTGCTGGTGCCACCTACAGAGGCAGCTGGTACACCTGGCAACCCACTGACCTGAAAGTAGCTCAGAGTTGCCCAGCGAGCCTTACTGGAGCGCTAACTGCTGCTAATAGCGAATAAACAGAGTTCCCTGTTCTTTGACGGACACCTGGTTGAACTGAACAAGCGTTTTCAGAGTGACTCTTATAGAATATTGAAGTTGCTGCCTCCCCGTTGCCTGCGTCAGACGCATTTCACCAGCTGGACACATTGCTTACTCTTGTTAGGTGGGAATACCCTATTTTCTATCCTAGATACCTTAGAAAGGAATGAGAATGTATTCCTATCATAATGATATCTTTCATTATTTATTTTTTTTGAATTCTCTCTTTTTTCCCCCCCCATATCAGAGGAAAGTTACTCCCCCCCCCCGCTTTCCCGCGGGGGTGGGCGGCCCGCCCCCCGCTGTGTCTTTATTTTTTATTAATTTTATCTTTCTTTCTTTCTTCTTTCCCTTCCGTTTTTATTCAAGCGTTGTTAGTTCCCCCCCCCCCCCTCCCCACCACATGATCAGCTCCCATCCCTTCTTTATTTCTATCTTTAAGTTTATATGTGCTCACTCTATCCTCTGTTACTTTATTATCTTTTATCTTTTTTTTCCCTTTTTTGTTCTCTCTTTCCTTCCCCCTTTTCTTTTTTTGTTGTTTTCCGGGGGGGGGTGGCTTTTTTTTTTTTGTTTGTTTTTTCCTCTCCCCTCTTTCCTTGTAATTTGCTCCTGTTTTATTATTTTACAATAAAAAATTCCATCCCCCCCCTCTTTTTTTTTTTATCTCTCCCCTCTTCTCCCCCCCCCTCCTTTTTTCCCTCTCTCTTTTTTTTTTCCCCCACCCCTCTTTTTTTCTTCCCCCCCATATTTTTCTTTTTTCCCCCCCTTTTTTTTTTTTTTTCTCTTCTCCCCCCCCCTTCCCCCCCTTGGTCCTCTTTTTTCTCTTTTCTTTCTTTTCTTCTTTTATTTCTCCCTTTTCATTTCCCTTCTATTTTTTATTAATATGTGTGCCGAGCAGGCATTATATATTAGACTTGGTTTGGAGGCCTCTGAATTGGGTGTGTTTGCAGAACTCATCAAAGGGAAAGTGGACGGGGGACATCAACTCCCTTCCATTACGGAAGCGTTGGACTCGTGTGACAAGATGTTTTTTCGAACATGAACTGTTTTCTGCGTATTCCGGAAACACTGCCTGTTCCAAATTGCACTGTGTAACACCTGTTTTCAGTTGTACACAGGATTAAATCCAGCAGGAAAGCTATGATGCTCACAATGAGGCTGAATAGCATTTCGCTGCTCATGTTTGACAAAGAGGGCTCGCGGGGAAACAGGACTCTGATGAAATAATAAATGCGTTCAAGGCCGAGCCGCCATGTTGCCCTTTCAACTGAGAGTTGCACAGCGTGCACAGGTAAGCTGCGATATGGTTGTGTTCTATACTCTGCCCCTAAGCCCGATAGTTGTGTTCAGATGGTTAAATAGCTCTGCTCATGCGTAATGTGGATACGTTCTGGGTCTATGTGCATGAGTCATATTTCACAATGTTCCTCTTATTGGGCAGGCAATGACTTAGGGTTTTTATTTATTACAAAATCTGCGCTTTCTATTAGGCTACTTTACTTATTTACTTGAGAGCATGTCACATTTGTGACCGGACTGTTAACTATTACTAATAGAACACACAGACGTTTTGTGTTAACAATGTTGTATTTCAGATAGATAAATTCTTTTGAATGTTTGTGGAGGTTTAACACTGTTGAAAATGAATTTGGCACACCCAGTATTTACTGGTACACACCTAACATCTTTTTTCTGGTTACGATAGTGGTTTGTAGTACCCAGAATTATGTGCTACACATCTACTTGTGGGATCAGCTTGGCTGTGCTATATGAGCCAGACTGGCTTACACAACCACCCTGGTTGACTTTCAACCACTCCTGGATGTGGGATGGGATCCCATCCCACATCAAAATGTGGCAAGGCTGGTGACCAGCATGGGGAGGTGGTGCCAAGCTGCTGTGGCTGCACATGGATGTTCCATATGCTGCTGACATCCCTGTAGGGTTGTCACGATACCAAATTTCTGTTTCGATACCGATACCATTTTGTATTTCGATACTTTTCGGTACTTTTCGATACTTTTTTTAAAAAGGTAAACCAAACTCAATATTTATTTCTTTTTATTTGTGTTATTGCTCTTGAAGTCTTTATTTTAAAATAATCAAATAAAGAGGTAAAATCTTCAATTTAAAACACAGAGAACCAGTAATGTAAAGCAATGCCAAATTAAAATCAAAATCATTCTATACATGAAACATTATGTGGACATAATTAGAAAAATAAATTGTAAAACTATCTAAATAAATTACATATTGTAAGGCTTTTGGAATATTTTTTTAAATGTGTTTCAAAATGTTAATTTATTTAAAGTTGTGTCTCAATAGTTTATGATATGAAACATTAAATAGGTATTAGGTAATGTCTATAAAATCATGTTTGTGTGACTGACTTCAACATCAGTCAAGTTGTATTAATAATTATAATTATATATATAATAATTGAACATATCAGTCAGTTCATCTCTGTCACCATTTTTAAACTTATTTAAACATTTTAAGGCTGTAATAACTTTGAAGAAAATTAAAAATGTATTTATTAACCGTTTATGTGTCGTATGTAGGCTTCTGTAGGTTTCTACTGGGCTGGAAGAGGTTTTGTGCTTTTTACTTTGACATAACTGAACAACATCAGCACCAGTTGTTCCTGACTGAAGTCACTAAGTCCGTGTAGTTTTCCTTTAGAGGAAAAAAGAAAAGATGACGGCTTTGGAAAAGCCTGTGTTGATAAAGTACGGGCTCAAAGTACAATTTGGAAGTATTACGGATTCAAAGCTAATGATGAAGGCGAGCCGTTGAACACTGAAGCACCGCAGTGAAAGCGATGCTACAAAGTCCGTCTTGCTAACGGAGGCAACACTTCAAACTTCAGGTATCCGCGGCAGCGTCCACTCGCCATGAAGCAGCCTGCTGCTACCTGACGTCTCCTCCTCCTCTTCAGTGAAGGTGCTTCACTGAGAGCCGCATCATTAACTACGTCACAATCACTGCTGGCCTCGCTGCTCTTAAAGAGACAGGCTCCAATTAACCAATTTAGCTGCGTTTTTTTTCTTTTTAAAGTACCGTTTCTTTTTAAATGCTGGTATAGTACCGTCTTAAACGCGTTAGTATTGCGGTACTATACTGGTACCGGTATACCGTGCAACCCTACATCCCTGAGTGTTAAAATGGATAAAGCATAATGGCAGATATGTGTTGTTTTTATGTCATGACTGTGGGGGAGGGCAATCATACAATCAAAGAATATTACAGGGGACTGGCACTGCCTGCAGGTTTAGCTGAGTTGCTCATTCCACAGGAGAAAAATCCTTACTTATTATACCTGATTGTAAAGCTGACAATTGAGGCTGTACAGTTATTTGCACTAGAACACTGACTGGTATTATTAACCCTACTTAAAAACTTAAAAAAACACTGTCACAATTTTTTTTGACATACAACATTTTATTTCTAGACGTGCAGTAATGCTTTTCTTTATTTTCTTTATTTTTTTGTTTATTCACTTTGAGCTATTGTATAAACGCTGCGTTTATACAGCTGTTCTATTAGAACATAGCATCTATGAAATATTATAACATGTTTCTTGTTTTTTTTTACTGTGAGTGAGTGGCAGTGTACTGGATGACTCACTATTGTCCACTGAAGTGACTAAATTGCAAATATACCATCCTCATCCATGCATATACTAGAAAACAGTCTTTAAATAGTGTCCACTGTGATGGACATGATGCATGAAAGGATAAAAAGGAGAGATAATTAGCAAAACACCAATTCCATACTTTCCATACTTAAGTTATTTATCTGACAATCTTATACAGAAAAGTAAAGATTTTTTTTCTCTCTCTCTTGTTTGTTTAATATGTAAAGAATGCATAATGACATTTCCCACAGCCACATATAAAACAAGAACAAAGTTTTAAGTGACAACAACAATGAGGGTAATTTGCTGAAATTGAGAGTGGGAACATCTTACTGTATTTCTTCAGCTAAATGACCCACGGCTTCAGGAATCAAATAGATCAGCGGGGAGCTGCCATAGCAACAAGGAATTACCTTTTCCACCTGAACCCCTCAGGACCAAGACAGAAAAAGATGAGGAGAAGAGGGGAGGGCAGAGGAATTTTACAGAGAAAGTTTTAATTGCCACATTTGTTTGAAAGAGAGAATTTCCTAGCACTAATGAAAGAGAATACCCCAAAATAATATGGCACTTGCATGCAGACTCAGGGGATAGGGAACAGAGAAAAAGGAGATGGGAAAAAAATGACAGAGCCTGTTAGGAGGGCCATGAGGAAAAAAGAAGAGTGCGATGGAAGAGCAGGCAGTAGTCAGAGAGAAGAATGGCTGTCATCGTACCCGCTTCTCCAGGGAGATGATAACGAATCGAGCTGCTATCTAATTATATCTTGCTTACCAAATCGATTTGAGCCAAAAAACAACAGCAAGCGCAACAAGCGAGAAATCTATTCCCTGAACTGAGAGCGGCATAAAGGAATCACACAGCAAAATTAAAATCATCAATGACCGTCACAGAAAGTACGGATGGAAGTGGCAGCCCAGTGGTGATCAGAGTGTTATCTGCACATCTGCTAGACACCAATCTTGTGCAAAAAAAAACAAAAAAAAACTGGAAGCACTCCCAGTTCCTCAGACTGAGGGGACTTTAGTGTTATAGCAAAACAAAACTCAGCTAATCCATTACCTCACCACATGTTTCTGAGACACCTATTCTGTTTGTAAGTAAAGAACAAAAAAAGTGCTATAAAATTCATACAGTGAAAACATTTATTTTCATGTCAGCAAAACAAAGTCGGACAACACAGCACACGAAAACAAAACAAAATCACTTTTTTTTCTAAAATTATTGCATCAGTGACCAGAGATGGATCAGTCTTGTTATCCATGTAAAAAACCAAAAAAAAACAATAAAAGAGTACTCGGGATACTTCCTTCCACCAAAATCCCCAAGGTGTTGAGTTCAGGGTAATAGATTCACTTCCATGTGCCAAACATGTATCAAACATGAAGTGCGGTCTGTCTTCCCCATGTTCTGCCAAGAAGCCACTGTAAGCTGCAGCAGCTGCCTGTCCTGACTTTGATGTTTTATTCATTTTCATGGTTGGTTGTAAATGCATCCATTATAGCTACAGAGCTGTGTCTTACGATGCAGAAGTATATGAAAGGTAAAAGTAGAGCCATACATGTGGCAAACAGCTTTTACACATTTGCAATTTTGAATAACAGAGTCTTGAGCGTTTTCAGGGGTTATTTTACTGTTCCTGTTTACTGTTCACCTTCCATATGTTTATGGAATTATCCTCTGGTTTAATTTTTAAGGATCTCTTTTCAAATGATCTTTTTATCTCACTCTATGTCAGTGGTGGGAAACCTTGCCCTCACCCTGCAGGTTTTCCAGGTTTTCCATGTGTCCCAGTTCCAGCACACCTAATTCAAATGAAAAAGTCAGTTCCAGAGTTATTGGCTGCTGGATCAGTTTGATTTGAATCAGGTGTTGGAGTAATTTGTCATTCCTCAAAAAGATACACCTCTACACTAAAGTCTATACATTTTTTCTGAATGCAAATGATTCAGCAAAATCCCCCCTTTTTCTCCCCCTTCCCCCCCCCTTCCCCCCCCCCCCTTCTCCCCTACACTCTAACTGATCTTTTGTTTCAAATGTGTCTGGAACATAATAAATGTACAACTTAAACATGCAATACAAAACTAAAAAGGGTGAAAATAGTCCACAAGCTCAACAATATCTAGTATTTGGTTATTCAATATGTCTCTCAGCAAAATTACTTTATCTTAAGTAAGCTTTGCAGAATTGTAGTTGGATATTCAGTGTTTTAAGTTGACAGCTTTGATGGATAGTGTCATGGAAAAAAAATTAACAACTTCTTCTGACAATGGTCCAGATGAGAAAGTCCATTCGGGTTTATTAAGAACGTATGCATAAGGAGAGCTGTCACACAGTTCCATGAGGCATCTGTATTGGGGACTCCGGTTTACAGAAGGTGAGTTCCACCTTTTGTAGCGTTACAGGAGATGTGTTTTTGTTACACAGGTCTTTTGCATACAAAGAAGGACAAACAGTGGTTCAGACAAGAGGGGAAATTTATTGAGTGGCTCACAGGAGTTGTCGGCCTTATATCCTACACAGAGTGATGAGGAAGAAAAAGGATGTTTTAGGTATGAGGGGGGGACCGGCCCGAGCCGGCGCGCGATTCCCCCTTCCCCCCCCCCCTTTTTTTTCGCTGCTTTCCTCTTTTCTTTCTTTTTCTCTTTTTTTTCTATTCCTCTTTTTCTTTCTTTTTTTTTTTTCTTTCCTCTCTCCTCCTCTTTTCTTCTTTTCTTCCGTGTCTATGCTCTCCCGGCCCCCCCCCGCATTTTTTCCCATTTTTCCCCCCCCCCTCCGTACAGAGGCCTTTGGTTTCTTGTATGCCGACTGTATCCAGTGACGGCCTTTTGCTAGGGACATTTGGTCTCTTTTCAGCTGATGTGAATTGGTCTTGCAGGAATAACAACTTGATAATATTTTCTCAGGTACAACTCAGCTACTTATGGAAAATAGTTTGGGCAATACGCATTTCAAAGAATGAGTGGCAATAAAATTTCCTCCACAGATAGAAAGTAACGTTGCTCTTTTCTTTCCAAATCATTCCCAGGGTAAAACTGAACTTGATGCCACTGCCAGTTAAAACAGTACTTTTACAGTTAAATGCAGAGGTGGGAATGGGCTCTATGCACGACTCCACTACTTCCTGAACTTTAGGTAGCTCCTTTGTTTCCTGTCTGTCATTACTGGACGAACTGATTAACCCAGGTGTGTCTGGCCAGTTACTGAGATCAGGCACACCTGGGTTAATTAGTTCGTCCAGTAATGAAAGACAGGAAACAAAGGAGCTACCTTAAGTTCAGGAAGTAGTGGAGCTGTGCATAGAGCCCATTGTGGAGTCAACAGACTTTTCCATGTCATGTATTTGTTCTGTCCAGCCACTGAACCAGGTGAGTCCAATCACCCCAATTTATTTAATTGCAGTGATTGGACTTAACTATTTCAGTAGCTGGGCAGAATGAATACATGACATGGGAAAAGACTTGTTGACTCCACAATTCCCAACTCTGGTTAAATGTCTCGCCTTTACTCATCCAAACACCGTGTGTCCCATTAGCTCAATCTTTGTCCCATCTGACCATAAAAACTTCTTCTAAAACAGGGCAACTCAATTTGATCCTATGAGAACTCCATCGAGCAGGTTTTCCATGTCTCTGTGATCCAACACAAGTTAGTGGGTCATTGCGCAGAGCTTGATTGGCTATTGGACCTGTATAATTTGAGTCAGGTGTGTTAGAACAGGGAGAGATGGAAAACCGGCTGGATTACAGCTCTCATAGGACTGAATTGTTGAACCCTGTTCTAGAAGCAGAGGTGGACACTACAGGTGCCATAAAACAAAAGTCCTGTCATGTTTTTTGAACCACCTGTATATTTAGAACAGGTGTTTTCACTAATGAGCTCATCAGAGGAGCTGTGTTTATTAAAGGATAGTAAACCTGCAGAATGATGTACGTTCATTTTCTACTCACCCTCATGCTGAGCAAGACTGTGGAGCACTTTTTTAATATCTCAAATGCAGCCGAAGTTCGGACAAGTTTTCATTTTCACCCAACTTTCATATAATGGAGTTCACCGGTGACTAATCCAAAAAGGTCCATAAAAGTCCACAAAAACTTGGCAATATTCCTCCATACTGCTCGTCCAATGTAATCCAAGTGTCCTGAGTGGGTGGCGTCCATAATTTACTCCAAACGACATAATTTAGTATATTTTTATAGTCTACACAGTACTACATTGCAGTTTCTATTTGCGCGTTCGTGCAAGGTCATGACACTACAGAAGCTGCAGCGTTCAGTGCCTACTCTGCCAGTAATGCAAGCGCAGAAGAAGAAATTCACTGTTTACATTGTGCTAAGACTGAACAAGCTGCGGACAAACCGGGAAAAACTCAAAACGGGTTGGCTATTGGTTTAAAACAAAAAAAGAAAGAAAAAGAGAACGTGCAATCTCATTTGCTGCGGCTTCCGTAGTGTCGTGAACTTGCAAGGGCGCCCTTTGCGGCAGCTAGATGTACTACTGTTTAAGCCATAAAAATATACTAAATGATGTTGTTTCGGGTAAATAATAGACGCTACAGACTCAGGACACTTGGATTACATTGGACGAGCAGTATGGAAGAATATTGCCAAGTTTTTGTGGACTTTAATGGACCTTTTTGGTTCAGCAGCTGGTGAACTCCATTATATGACAGTTAGGGGAAACAAAAACCTGTCCGACCTCCGGCTGCATTTGAGATATTAAAAAAAGTGCTCCACAGTCTTGCTCAGCATGAGGGTGAGTAGAAAATGATAACACATCATTCTGTGGGTGTACACTATTCATTTAAATTCAGCTGGTTTAGTGATAGATTTGAACAACTGTCAGACATGATTTTCATCTTCTGGACAGGGGATGTCTACCTCTGTCCAGTTTGATATGGTCAGCTTCCCTGACTTTTACAGGAACTTAAAATGCCTGGTTTTGCAATGATGCTAGCTTTATTTTGAACTTTTTTGCCCTTTGTATAACCTTTTGTAACAGGTATAATTAGCATGGGATGGTGTTTCAAGTATCTTGTTCACACATGGATGTTTTAATCTTACAGACATAAAAGATTAACTTTTTATGTTCTCTCTTGCAAAGAAGAACTCCCTAATTGATGAAGTGTTAGCATGTGTGTGTCGCTCTAACATTACAGTGATGCTGTGGTTATGACCCCAGTGTGTCCTCCTGTGGTACCTTTTAATAAGACACTTTTGATGTCTAACATTAACCAGCTACTTGTCATGTGAAATGAAGTAGGACAGTGGTTGGATGAAGGCAGTCAAACTAAAGACAGGGGGAAAGCAAGACTGGAAAAACAGCAGTGATGAGATTGAGCTTCAGTGTGGGTCCCATGTTTCGGAGCCAGATGTCTGCACTCCTCCTACTCCCTTTTGACCTCCTTATGTGGTTTGCGTTACTTGTTAATAACTCAGCACAACATAATGAACTTTGCTTGTGGCTGTTTACTGTTGGCGCAGATGGCACGTCACTTACTGCAACAGATGGATAAGTGGCACTATGTAGCTATACAACCGTTCCATGTGCATCTGAAAATGGCAGTGAAGTGGTACCCTGTGTGTTAAAAGCTGACGCTAAGGACGCTTGACCAAGTCACACTATGCAAAGATTTTGGAATGATAAATACAGCCAGAAAAATATATATCCAAGTCACAGGCAGATTCATCAATGTAGCTTGCTCTCAGATAAAACGAAGAAAAGATCACACTGCCATGGTGATGTGGGGTATTGAGCTCTTTTAGGTTCAAATGATGTGTGCATTTTAATGGTAGGCATTATTTTATGTTTAGACAACTTGCATGCATTGCTTTGCTACTGGTACCTTAACTGTGTGCCACATAAAATACCCAATTATTTAAGAAACCAAAAATAAATGGGTATGAAATTTAAAATAATGAATGGTGCATGTACACAATGTTGAGATCAGTTCTGCTGGTCTAAAAGAACCCATTTATATTGTGATGTTTTTGCAAACTGTTACATGTTCCTCATTTCCTGCTGTGGAAACACATAAAAAAAGCATAAGAAGGAAATGTAAATGCTTCCAGGGTGCATTTACAATCCTTTGAAGTGGCTAGAAAGGAGTAAAGACATACAGAACTCCAGATCAAGATCCAGAAGAGGAGCCTTGTTGCATTAAGACTATGAATATGGTAAAAGAAGAGGGTGGGAACATACGTACATGGAAATGTTGGTTTAGGAAATTGAAAAATGTCAGCCTGTTGTTTGAAAACAACTTTGAAATAAATTATAAGTTAATAAGAAGTTATCATTCAGCCCTGCAGAGGCCTGGTAACGAGGCATTCATTTGATTCAGGTGTGTTGGAGAAGGGATGCATTTAAAAGCTGCAGGATTGTGGCTCTCGAGGACTCGACTTGGCCTTGTAACTACTGTAAGTACAAACATGGAAAATAAAGGTTCACAACAGATTTCATGACTAAAAATCCCTGTTTGTACACAGTTGAATTCCTGTTGATGCTGAGTAAATGGAAAGTAAACTTGGCAGAAATGGAACACTTGTGCTTGGTGGCCTACCCGTATTTTTGCTTCCTCTTTCCAATAAATCTTATTACAACAGGGGTGGGCTACTCCTGTCCTCAATGGCCGGCATCCTGCAGGTAGTAGGAGCTTCCCTGCTGCAACACACCTGACTCCAATCAATGGGTAATTGTGCGGAGCTTGGTGTGAAGCTCTGCACAGGTCACAAGGTGTGTTGCCACAGAGAAACTCCTAATACCTGCAGGCGGGCAACTCCGGCCCTGAAGGACCGGAGTTGCCCGCCCTTGTCTTATACCATTGGAAGTCTGTTTATTTGGTCCAGTCCAGTAATTATATATAAATTTTGCTCTAAACAAACAAACAAATAAAAAAAAGAATAATATTTAAGATTCAATGAGAGTCTTGTATCCAAAAGCCATCTCTTGGCGAACCACATTTTTTTTGGCATAACACGGCAGCCTGACCATTCTGCTGTCATGATGATGGACAGGACAGTTTTTTTTTTTTTTTTTTTTTTTTTTAAGAAGTAATGGAAATCTTTTTTTTGGGGGGGTCTCTCTTTTAAATGACGCCGCGTTTGTAAGGAAAACACATTTGTGGGTTGGACAGTAGAGGTGAGTATGTGGGTTGCACCCATGTACAAGAGCAGAGATAGAGGGGTTGGCCAGGGAGAAATCTGAAATCTGACTGTACACCTCGATCGAGTTTACCACCACCAACCACTAAACCAGAACTGCCATGGTAAGAAGCCATTGATCCCCTGACTACCAAGCTCCACATACTGCGCCCTAAAACAACTCATCTTTTTATGGACCTTTTTGAACTTGTTGCAAATTTTCCACTTGGTGATGCAGATTATTGACGCAAAAATGTTTTATTTCTCATGTATCTCTAATTCGACCACAGTTATCACAGTGTATGTGAGAGATAAGCTCAATTCCTGTGCAGCTAATTCTGCCGTTGACTCTTCTTTGGGTTTGAATTTTGGTTTGATGATTTGAGTTTCTGGAAACAAAACATACTGGCAATATGGAGATGGAGCTCTCCTCAGCTCGATTACATGGTGCAAAATTATCAAACATTAGCTGTTGGTTTAAATTATTAAAGAAACTCTCAAATTTGTTGTAAATATTTCCATATGCCATTTTTTGTTTATATGGTCTATTATGCTCCAAACTCATGTACATTTACTTTTAGTTTTAAGTTTGCTTGGCTTACTGATTCTATTCATGTATTCATATATGAACATTTATGACATGCTATCTCTGTTGATATCACTCTGATGGAGGAGATAGCCATTGTTTTGTTTCCTTTGTGATGTGTTATCGTTGCTTGTTTATTTGATGGATGTGATTCCTGGATGGTAAGGGGAGGATTAATTCTTTTTCTTCTTTTTCCTTTTCTTTTCCTTTTTTTTTCTTCTTTTTTAATGTGTGTGTTTATGCATACTTTTGAGGGTTCCTTTTTTTCTTTTTTTCATTCTTATTATCACTATTATTATTATTATTGTTATTGTTATTTTAATGCCTTGACATCACCGGGTGGGGAGGGTGGAAATGGGGGTGGGGGGTGGGGGAAGCCAAGCACTGGAATCGGAGGGTGTCCTTTTACTGATGATACAAATCTGTTAATACTTTACAAAATATGACTACTTGTGACTGATGCATTATCCCCCCACCAAGGTATAACATGTAACAAACAATAATAATAAAAAAAAAAATGATCACAAAAAAAAATCAATCTTTTTTTGTTGCAAATCAACCAATGAGGTTGTGTTGGTCTCTCTGACACAAACAGCACACCAACGCTGATTCCTGAAGTGTCCAATAGGATCAAGATTGCAGGCAAGCCATTGTTTCTACTCCCAAATTCTGGAAGTATTGGCCAGACTACTTGTGCTTGGTAGCTCACCCTTTGCTCTGCAATGGTGAGTGTTGACATCTTGGAGGATGGATCTTGGACATTCAACTGCTGCTCATCCCACGGACACATTTTCTCTACAAATGTGGCACCACTGAAAAAGGCAATTAATAAGATTTCCAAATGTATAAGACTCATTGCCAAGAAGCGCTGACACAAAAAGGTTAAAAAAAATCATTTGACGCAGTCCCACTAAAGGTATTTGTTATTGGCGGCAACAAAAGAGTTCCTAGTAATAATCACCCAGAGTCACTGTTCAGATACCAGAGAATGCAAAGTCATCAGTCTGTGCTGGTGGATGTGTTAATTTCACCAAGAGACTTTCTCTGCACACTGAGATCTTTTTTAAGGCACTGAGGAGCAATTAGGGCCACATTAGCACATGTTCGTAATCACAGAGGAAGTGGGGACGGTGGAGGAAAAAAAAAAAACCAGCAAGACACAGAGTAGGTGAGAGGAAACTGAGGCACTCTATGTGAAGGATAAAAGTGGTGAATGGAAAGATAAAAGACGGAACACAAAAGTGATAGGTGCAATGCAAAGAAGAGCTTGATGGGACCGAAAATTGCCGGTAATTACAACATGTTTGGTGAAAAAGTGTGAACCTGTTAATAAAAGGGAAAACAACATTATGGGGTCCCATGATGTCTGTTAGAAGCAGGGAATTCTCCTTGAGGAAAAAAGGAAGAAGCGAAGAATGAAAAGAAAAAAAAATCAACTAAAGGTTTAGATAAAGTTTTGGAGGTCATTGGAGATTGCTGTTAAGAATGTGTATGTGTGCATGTGGGTAGAGATAATCTGGTTTTACCTGCACAGTGCTCATACTGTATATGTGTAGCTGCATTTCAGAAATTCTGTCTACAAACACAACGTAAGTGTTTTTTTTTTTTGTTTCTTTTTTTTTTTTTACTGTATATGTGAAACATCCTGGTACCATAGCGAGACTAATTATCTGCTGAAACACTGTATTAGTTGCATGATTACCTGGTTCCTCTATAGTTAATTACACAGCTTGCTCTTGCTTGACCTCTGCCAGTATGATACATTACACTACCTCTCCATCTCCCACTCCCTCATACCGCACCTTCCTCTTCCTGTTTTCTCTCATCTTTTCAAAAGTTTGCAAAGACTTTTTAAAAAGTCACTTTTTGAAAAGTGACTTTTCATAGCCTTTCTTTACAACCCATAAAATGCAGACTTGACACAAACATATTTCACTTGTCAAGTCAAAAATTAGTATGGCATACAACCTTGATTAGATGGACTTTGCATTATGCAGAATGTTTATTCATTATTTCAGTAACTTGTTTACAGTATGATCTATGCTATAAACAGTAAGTTAGCCAGTGGTATATCCACGACAAAGAAAGCTTTGATCATCTGATTTATTTTTATAGGAATTGGAGAAACAAAATGCAATGCTGGAAACCAATGCAAATCCAATCCTTTATTTATGCAGAGTTAAGTTGAACTTAGCAGAGTCACTCTCCAGGGACAATAAAATTGCAGGATTTACATTTAATCGCCACAGAAAATAAGTCCTTTAAAAGTTTATCTCAGTTGTCAAACAAATTTTCCTGTAACTTATTGCTTTGGTGAGTGTGACACTTGAACAAATGTACTGTAAAAAGATGTGTGTGTATACAGTTTCTCAGGTGGAAGCAAGTGTTTGATAAGTAACTCTTTATTTGACAAGTTTCATGAGGTTCAGCAGCTCATTTTTGCCCCAAATGCTACATGGGTCCTTGTTGCCTAGCAGATTTTATTTCAGAGTATGGAGGAGAAAACCTGTGTAATATATATGTGCAGTTTACATTGTTTAGCTGATGTGTCCACTTGAAGGGTTGATGTGAAGATTATCCCTTCCTCTCTACTCTACTGTCTACACTTACTGCCCTAATGGCTCCCTAATGTGATTTGATTCAGATCAAAGTGCTACGTAGGCTAAACGTGCAGTGAATTGCCCACAGGTATTGGTAATGGCTGTTTGACCTGAGCCCTCCTGGGTGACGGAAGAGCACCTCCATGATAAGTGGGCACTTTTTGATCTGGCCTATTGCCAGGTATGAATCTCACTGCTCACCAGCAAAGTTCATTGGACAGGAATGTTGTCACTGACATACAAGACAAATATAGCCCACCATAGTATTATATTACACAAATAATTCTCATCTATGGCCTCAGGTACAACAGTGTGCCACATAACTTGATAGGAAACTCAAAACCTTAACCCCTGGAGAAAGATCTGGTGGATCTGCTAAGCTGTGGAGGACATTCCACATGCATGGTTTAAGTCCACTTGTCCTGCTCAGAGGGAAAAGTCACAGCCAATCAATATAATGCTGCTCTGAGCAATCATCTTTATCCAGTAAAATCACATTTCGAATCAAAAAGAATTGGTCTCTGAGGATAACGGCGGCCCCATCCAAACACTGATTGTAGAGTTGGGACTGATTTAACTCTTACCGCCACCAACACAATCAAAACATGAGTGGATAAATTTTAAAGGGGCACTGTCTTATCCATTTAGTAGAGTTGCTGGATCAGTTCAGTTTATATTGAAGCACTCCCTTTCTGTACCAACCTGCATAACAAAGTGTACAGAAAACAAATGCAAAAGTTACAAAGAATGTCTACATATTACAGTATAAAGCGTCTTCTTCCTGAAATTCAAGCAATGACAATTATTCTGTTTATGGACTTTAAACTTCACTACTTCACTACTTCCTGAACTTCAGACAGCATCTTTTGCTTCCTGTCTTTCATTATTGAACAAACTGATTAATCCAGGTGTAGCTTAACCAGGTTTTATCAGTCCAGTTCAGAAGTTAATGTGGGAGAAAATATACAAAACACTTTTCACTTACATGCTGTTTGATTAATCCCCCTGTTTTCAGCAGCCCAGGACTGAATCTACTGCCTGTTTTTGTCAACAATCTCCTCTGCTGGATGCCAGAGACCCTGTAAGTAGTTTCTGGTTTAGAACTGTACGGATCAGGTCCTTCGGATCTAAAAATAATATTTTCTTGCTCCTCCTCCTCCTCTCATGTCCATTTTGCTAAGCTGTATTAGCCTTAGGCTGTGCATCGTAAAACCCCCTATTTCATGGTATTTCCAGAAACACATTTTTATAGGCATTTAAGCTGATTTTAAGTCTATAAACTATTTCTTAATTTTTTACAAGGACTTCTACAAACACAAAATAGATATTAACTATCAAAAATGCTTCATACAAATCATTAATCGTGCTCTTAACCTGCCAGTTCCTCTTTAAATAACTTGTTTCCAGCTGAAAGATAATGGGCTTTATGCACAAGTCTATTAGTTCCTAAATTAAGCCAGCTCCTTTGTCTCCTGTCTTTCATTATTGAATGATTTAATTAATCCAGGTGTGCCAGATCTCAGTAATCATGAGGACAATGGCCATACACACCTGGATTAATCAGTTTGTCCAATAATGAAAGACAGGAGGCAAAGGAGCTGGCTTATGTTCAGGAAGTAGTAGACTTGTGCATAAAGCCCATTGCCCATGCAGTAATTATCCAAAGGAGGCTTATTTGCTTAGTTAAATGGGTGGCATTTTTTTTTTTTTTTTTGGTCAGGCAGTGTATTTGAAGTCTCTCTGGAGTTTGATGTTAATTATGAGAAAGTCAACATATTTTGGTAATAGGCTATGTACTTACAGTAAACTTCAAGAGGGGGAAAAGCTGAATTTCTTGGGCATGATTGATACCAAGCCTTAACACACTCATAGACACTTAATTCAACCTGTTCTAAACTGAGATGCCCCAGTGACACATTATTGTTGAAAAATCTTCCTGAGTCTGCACTTGGATGTAAAAAAAAAAGGGGGTCCAAGCTCTGTTTAACAAGATCACTCCTTCCTCTCTTCCTCTAATGAAATTGGCTGCCATTTAGAGGTCAGTTTATGTGATTCGCCATTTCTGTAGTCTACCCCCTTTGAGATAAAGAAGGCGCTTGTCTTTTATTTGCTACTTTTCTTTCAACTCCAACTGTCAGTCGCTCTCTTTCTCAAAGCTGTTTTCCTTTTCAAAGGCTTAGTGGCTTCAGCTACTGCCACAGCTCTGTGATTTTATCACATAAAAGGAGGGGAGATTTTCCTCTTCTTTCCATAGGTCTCAGGTATAACAAGGTAGGAAGTGAAGAAGGAGGGAACTTTAGACAGGCGAAGACTAAAAAGGGAAAGGCAAATTAGATGCCGATTCCAAGATGAGTCAAAGGATAGAGTAAAAAAAAAAAAAAAAGACCATGAGTGGGTCAAAAATTGACTTGGCATGTGAGCTGAAGTTACTTGAGGAACACAATTAATACAGTCCTGTGTATGTGAACATGGTTATGGATGAGAGACAAGAAGACAAAGGAGAGACGGAGAGAAAAATGGAAAATCCCTGCAGGTGAGTAAAGCCACCAGGGAGCATTGCCTGAAGGAGAGAGGATAAAAAAGGAGGTGATTGACATTTACTTTAATCCACAACTCCCCACATGTCATCCAATTTTTACACCTGAAACACAAAGAGCTATGGAGTATGAGGCAGACAATGAAAGGGGACAGTGGGGAGCAAAGAAAGAAAGAAACAATAAAAGACAGACGGAGAGTGACAAGGAGAGACTTAATTTTTCAGACTAGATGACATACAGAGAGGGATTGCAGGAGACCGGAGAAAACTAAGACTATTTGGGATTGGAAGGTGAGCAAAAGAGATGAGAGCTGGATGGAAAATAGCGTGAGCAGTGGAGAAACAAAATGTGACAAACAGGAGGTAATAATGCAGCAACAGCGGGGTGGACAAAAGAACAACAGACCAGTCGTTACGGTGCTCCTAAAGAGCAGCGTGGCTCACCGTGCACAGTAATTATTCCACTGATAATGATGCTGATGCTTTGAGAGCAACTCCACTCTGTTTAATTTAGAACATCAGGGAGCAAATATAGTGCTGTGCTGATGCTGTAGATAAGCTGCCAAGGAACACAGAAGTAGGACCATGACCGATGAATAGTTTATCTCATGATCTGACAAATGAAGGCAATATTCAAGGTGAAAACTTACCCAACTGTCAGTTTTAAACCCAGTGATGGAGAATAACTGTGTGCATTTACCCATAAAGTGATGAAGAGTGCTGTTGGAAAATAAAGTTCAATAATATTAATGATGAAGCGGAGATGTATGCATTAGATCACCCTCTACTACACAACATCTGCTGTAAATTTTACCCAAATTATATCCAGTCTTTGGTAAAGTTATAAAAGTAGTTAAAAGATTATAATATCACTGCATGTATTACTGAGTACCTGTCTCAGTAAACATCTTATTCTATGCTTTACCATTTGAAACTTTGCATATTATTTACAGGAATAACAGAAGCCATATCCTATTTTCATCATCTTTTAAAATCATTATGTCATGAAAGAAAAAACAAACAAACAAACAAACAAAAACATGGTAGCAAGCATTTGGGTTTATGCATGTCTATGTCAATGCATTCAATGAATCAAAATATTATTTGCAAGGCACAAGCAAAACACCCAAAAAACTTTAGTGATGCAGTTTACAGTGCACCATTGTATGAGCAGAATATGACTGTTTTATGTAACAATGTCAGATCAATATGTTAACTCATTGGAGTGGACGGATTCAGAATTCTGGACCAAAGAAAATGTTACAGCGTGGAGCTAAACAACTTGCTCATAAATTTTGGAACAGACAATCAAACTCTGCAGTAAACAGGTCACCTCAACTAATGCTTACCTTTTTTGGCCCATCAATGTTTTACCTTAACTTTTACCTACAAAAGTTCCACACATGGGCCTAGCATTAAATTTTCAGTAAGCATGATGCTCTCCTTGGAAGGCTCTTTGCTTTTATAAATAGTCTAGAAGACTCTTTATTTAAAAGCGAAAGCTCTGAGAACTGGTTACCTGTAAGGTTACTCAGAGTATGTGTACTAGCAAAAAGGTAAATGCAGTACAGACATAGGTGAGGTCTGGGGAAGTAGTTCCCTTTCATTTTCTTCACTTGAAAATAAAGCCGAAAAACAACTGTACAGGTTCTTCCTGCTGAATGAGCCGGATTTGTTTATAATGTATCAGTCCTCTCTGTTCCACTCTCTCACTCCTTCAGTTGTGACCCTTGTTGTGGATGCTTTTTCTCTAATTAAAAGGGGGGAGAAGCTGCCAAGCAAGTATGGTGAAACTGCAGAGCGCTGAGCTGTTCAAACACACACCTTCACACATGGAATGAGAGAAATGTGCAACAGATTTCACATTGACACCCTCAAACAAATCTGCTTCCAGGAGATGCTGTCCCTGACAAATCACTTTGCCTGACCTGCCTGCGTACCCTATATGAACTGTATCTCCTATGGAGAGGACTGATAAGATTTGAATTCCATCGCTGCTTCCTCCTTGCCTGAGGCAGCATTGCCATGGTGATTTTGTGCTGTTTTATCTTGTTAGCAAGCCAACTATATCTATAGCCTGTGCTACAAAAGCTAGACAACTGGTGCTAGATGCACAAAAATGTGCAGATTTGCCACTACAAATGTGTGTAGGTTCAAAGGCTAAATTGAACATGCAACAGCCATTATTTAAGATGAAAGAGGTGAACACATGGTTTGCTTAATAATTGTAAACATATAGGCTAGCAGCCAGTAGCAGCCAGTATTTGTATCTATATTTGTATTTGTTGAGGGGGAAAATTATTTGTATTGGTATTCAAGCAAAATTAAAAATAGTTGGAAAACCATGGGGGATGACAAGCAGCAAAGAGTCCAAGGCTGGGGATTGAACCTGGACCAGCATGATAGAATGCACATGGGGCAGTTGCTCAACTTGTTGAGCTGCTGTATACAACTTCTCACTCAGCCATGCCTTCTCTGTCCCTGTTGGCAGACTGTGTCAGTCACATTTTTTACTCCTTAACATCACCCACTACTTATTCAGGCATGCACTGCAGTCTTATGAGGAAACATAGCTTTTTGATATAATGTTTTTCTTGACTACAAATCAGTCAGTCAGTCATTTTCTGTACTGGTTGTCCAGTTCAGGGTTGCAGGGGTTGCTAGAGCCTAGTACACCCTGGACAGGTCGCCAGTCTGTCGCAGGGCCAACACAGAGAGACAGACAACCACGCACGCTCACTTTCATACCTAGGGACAATTTAGAGTGATCAATTAACCTAACATGCATGTCTTTGGATGGTGGGAGGAAGCTGGAGTACCCGGAGAGAACCCACGGATACACGGGGACAACATGCAAACTCCACACAGGAAGGCCGCTGTTGGAATTGTTCGAACCCCCTTCCCAGTCGGGACTCGAACTGGCGACCTTCTTATTGTGAGACAAACATTTTCAAAAATAATATTTTAAAAAATATTTGTTAGAAATAGGCTTAGTATTTGTAAAAAATAAACATGTTATTCGTGCCTTTCTGAATAACATATTCGGGTTCGGCTCCTCCCCTACAACAGGTATGTACAATCCTGATTTCCATCTGACCATTTAGCCAGAAATGGAGAGTACACGTTTTCCATTTTAACACTCATATCGGTGTGAAACCAATACTTGGCTTCAACACCATGCTGTGCCCGGATGGGCGGTTTCTCTGCCTTTGGGATGCCACTGGGCAGTCACTGCTTGAAAAATGCGCATACAGTAATGACAGCTGTTGCACCATCAAAATGAGTCAGAAATGCATATTTTTAAGGTTGGAAAGTTATTTAGTGGGCCTTTAACTGGACGCATTTTTTTTTCAGCTCCAACAGCATTTATGAACTGAGAGCACATGCATCACACCAAATCTTCTGTGAGTTAAGTACAATGATCTCAATCAGAAGTAGCAGAGAGCATCCTCCCTCCTTAAAGGAGTGATGACATAGCAGTAAAAACTGGTTCATGTAGTTGACATTACTGCCTATGAAAATACTCCAAAAAGAAAACGTCACTTTTTACAGCGGGGGATTGTTTTGGCACGCTACAGTTGGGTGCGATAATGATATGCAGCTTTACCTGGAGACCAAGTTGACTTCATTTTGATTGGCTACACCTTATTTGGTTATAACCTTATTTAGAGAGACTAGGTCAAGCTGCCCTAGTGGTCGGACTTTGCTAAAGGCTATCTGTTAGCAACATGTGCACTTCAGACAGTGAGCTATGTTTGTCAGACAAGACAGCAGTTAGAAAATAAACTTACAGGTAATGACAAGGTTGTGGCCCCCTCCCTCAGTGTTGCTGCAGAAATTTTCTTTTAAATCCATTTGTTTGAAAACCCAGACCTGACTGCTCAGTCAGTGCAGCAGCTCAGTCAGCCTCCCTGACGCAGTTGAATCAGCGAGGGAGGGGGTGAGAGCGGAGCGGAGGGGAGTGGGGAAGGAGCAAGTGTATCTATCTGCGGCTTGCAACCCAGTGGGCGTGTCATATAGTGGGCGTGTCGCATTGTGGGTGGGTCTGGTTAGGTTTAGGGGAAGGGTCAGGGGTAGGGCTAGATTTTACCGTGCTGTCATTGGCCTGGTGGGCATGTCGTTGAGTAACGTCGACACGCCCACTCTACGACACACCCCTGTCTTGCGAGCCGCAGATAGACCCTTCTCGGAAGGAGAGGGGAAGGGAGGATGCTGTTTGATTGATAGTGTGCTCTTATTGGAGCAATTGAATAACGTAGAATGATCGAAGTACGTAGAATGATAAGCTGCTGTCTGATTCAACCGTTTTTGGACAAAGAAACAGAGCTGAAAGACCATAAACAGGAACTTTGATACTCACTCTGGACATTCACATGGCCTCATCAGTGCACAACAGATTATATTATACCCCCAAAACCCCAGAAAAGTGAAATTTGATGTCATGGCACCTTTAAACAACATGTTTAGGGAGACAGTTCACACCCAAATGTACCATGTAAGGTTCATGCATGGTTCCTCAGGTAAATACTGTGTAACTAAGTTTCAAAGATGCATTACATACCTTTAATAACCTAAGACATTTGCGAATAGATGGGCTTGCATCTTGATAGATAGGCATTGGCTACATACTGCTGTGGAGGTTTTCACACTTACTTTTAAACAATAAAGATGTTGCCATGTAGAGTGAAACCCTACAAGCAGGGGGAAGATGGGTGTTTCAATACCAGAACAGACACCATAAAATTTCTCCTTTAAAAGCCAAAATGTCCTTTATAAGAAAGCAGGACAGGGCTTGGATGGCACAAGTACAGTATGAACAGCACTCTCAGACGTTCATGCATTTGTGATAAGTTCCAGATATAACGCTTGCTTTCACTTTTTAGAATTACTTGCAAAAATAACTTGATAGCAACTTATTGAAGCACCTTTATCATGTCTTGGTTGAGTTTCAGCAATGACATCTCTTGCTAGGGTTAGAAATAAATGCTACCTCCTTAAGGTCAAATAAGGCCGTGGATCTACTTCATTCTTGTTGCAATGTGACTTAAATGACAGATAATTTTTATAGATTAACTTGTTTTCATTAATATTGGAGGTCACAGGTTTCTTTTTCCTATATTTGGAAAGAGGGCAGGTACCATTGCTTCCTCTGTCCAAATCATACATGTTAGGTGTACTGGTGATTTTAAGTTTACTGTATGCATGATAATTGGTTTCAACTGATACTGTATCAGAACATAATGGTTTTGACTGTTTGGAATCCTTCTATCCCCTATGTGTGATAATTATGGATCCTCAGTCCATCCTGCTTCATCCTATTCACGGTAATAAGGGGCTGAGGCTTATCCTAGCTACAGTACCATTAGGCAAGAGGATGACTGGTCATCAGTGCATCACAGGTCCAACATAGAAACAAACGGGACATGGTACCATTCATGCTCAAACTCATATTACTCAGCATGGTTGTTTTGGCTCACTTACCAAATGATGGGATTGAATAACATTATGCTGGTCCTATTGGTACCCAAATCGTGAAACAAGAAAAAAAAAATCGAGGATCTGCAGATTTGTTTGGCTAAAGCTTTGTCTGAATGCTGAATCTTAAGGCCTCACCGTCTCAGACATAATGGCAAAATATTAGATTTTTTCTGTCATGAAAGGGAGTTGTGAAAATTTTATTTCTTGAGATTGCTTGCTTTTAAAAGTACCACGCACCCGACAGAAAACATAGGGTGACCGGGCCTTTTCTGTTGTGGATTCGAAGCTCTGGAACACTCTGTGCCCCCCCCCCCCCCCCCCCTCATATTATGCAGGCACCGTCAATTGAGCATTTTAAATCTCTTTTAAAGACGCACCTGTTTGCACTAGTTTTTTAACACTATGGTGTGATTTTGTTTTTTTCCTGATTGTTTAAATCTTTTATATAGTCTTGTATTATTTCTTTTACTAGTTCTTATGTATAAACTGTAGGTGTCTATGTGTATATGTGTGTCTATATGGACCGTGTATACATATATATATATATATATATATATATATATATATATATATATATATATATATATAAAAAAAAATATGCACATGTCAGCAAACTTGTACAGCACCTTGGGCACTCTATGTTGTTTTAAGTGTGTTTTATAAATAAACTTGACCTTGTCCTTGAGGATACATATACGTTTTAAAACAGAACACATGATAGAGAACAAATTAGTACATTGTGCCTTTATATCCGTTTACTCAGTATAGTTTATTTCATGTAAAAAGTTGATCCACAGGAGAATTTTTCAAAGCAACACAAATTGCCTGAGAGCTTTATTCAATTGCAATCCATTATGTACTGAATTGTCACCTGGTGCTTATTTTTGTGAGTAAAGCCCACAGATCCCATACATAACGCTTCCCCAATTACACATCGATGGATGTCTCAGTTTTACCAAAGCTGATATTGAGGAAACTATAGGAGAAATGAAGCAAAGGAAATGTGTTTGATTTGTCAGTTTTGGAATGACAAGTAGAGGAAAAATGACTCAGTGAATAACAAAAAGTAGGCTTTTAACTCTAATCAGAGAAAATGACCATGGCAGATCTAAAAGGAGAAAAAGAAAAACAAAGAAATGGTCCGCAAACATTTAATAAGAATCCTTGCATGGTGTCAGAGCCATTTAAAACCATTCCACACAGCTAGTTATTTATAGCGCCCACATTTAACTTCACGTCTTTAATCACTGCACATGATTCTCATTTGCAGAAGTTTGCTCAGTTGCCATGGATAGGTTTAGACTGATTTTTACACTTCAAGTACTAATCGTCTACACCAGTGTTTCTTAAACATTTTTCAGCGATGTACCCCCTGACCAACTGTTACGTCTGCTGTGGTTTCTGCTGTTCAATATGTAAAACTGAGTGTGCAGGTGCCAGGCTCGGATTGGTGAATGCTTTCTTGGCCCTGCTTGGATTAGTTGTCGTCAGAGTAGTTCCTTATAAAACCCTCATGGACAAAGGAGTCAACCACCTCAACCTGCTTCTGTCTCCCCAGCGCTTCCCAACACCTAACAGTGCGTGAAAGCGTCATGGCCGGAGCTGCTGTAGACCTGGACGGCATTCACGGGAATAACATCTTTCCTGCACGTGCAGGGCCAAACGGAGACTGTGCTTCCTGGTGTGCCCCTGCTCAAAGACGCTTTGACTGCTCTCCTCAACCCGCTATCAGCTGGCTGATCATGGTCCAGAAGACCACTGCCACCGCTGCCGTTGGATGCCGCAACTAGTAGCTACTAGCAGCTGCAGCAGCTAACAGCAGCAGTAGCTAATAACAACATGGGTGTGCTAGGCGTAGCAGCGGCAGCTTTCCTCCCTCCACGACACCCTCCCCTCCCCTGACACTGTGGAGTTCCTCGGTTGCACTTCGGCCAGATGAACACCTCATTCAGAGTCACTACAGCTGCCGGGCGTGTTATGTCCCTGTCGGTCGTTGGCTCTCGCCACGTCTGGCTGGGTTTCACCGCCCTTCTCAAAAGAGACCGAGAGGATCTCTTTGCTGCACCTGTCTCGTCGCTTTTTCGGCTCCCTCACTTGGTGACGCAGCGGCTGAAGAGGCTGGAGGAAGGAAAAGAGTTGCCTAGCCGTAGCTTAGCCAGCCACCGCTAGCTGCCGCCACTAAGTGGCAGGGAGAAGACACACTGCCCCACTGTAACACTGCGGTCAGGCAAAGGGAACGGCGTCAACAAAGAAGCTTCTCTGCGGCACATTCCCCAGCTGAACCATTACGGGCCCCGGACGACCGGCCTCAACAATGCCCCTCATGGGACCACAGCACACCTCGGCATACTGCGGGCAGCGAAACTGGCTTGGGACACCAGACAACCTAAGTGACAGTTATGGGAGAGCCAGCGAGGGCAGACCACCTCGCCATCCTCCCTCATTGTTCTTATGGCTCATTTAATGTGGATGTTCGATATGTTTTAATAAAACATGTTACTCCAATACGGGCAATGGTTTCCCCTCCCACTTCACCATGCTCCCAGTTAGCCGTGCGGCCCCTACCGATGTAGCTTACGCTACACCCCTATGGGCCGCCAGTAGCTTGTTTACCGTTACATCTCAACAGTGGGCCTGACATCCCGGGACCCTCCGTTACGGTTTCACAAGCACAACCAGACAAGACACCCTCTGCTGTCTCCGTTGTGGAAGCCACAATGGAACAGCAGAGCGCTGTTGTCAACCGGTTAGAGCCACCATTACCCCTCTTTATGAGCGCTTCAACCAGTGGTGACGCATAAAGAAATGTCGCTCCCTGCTGGTTGTAGCAACCTCGTCGTTAGCCCCACACGATGCTAGCCGGCACGTGTCTCTTCCACGGTCGGTCCGGCTCAGCGTGCTGACTACGTATATCGGGCTTTGCCTACTGTACCCATAGAGTGCAGTAGAGGGCGAAGCCTGTGTGAGATATAACAAAGGTTACGATTTGTAACCCTAGTTATATTAACACAGGCAGAGCCCTCTACACAGGACCCTGCCGCTCTTTCGCCTTACGTTGAAGCTTGGTGGAATGAGGGCAGCCGGTGGTGCACCTGCCTTTATAGGTAGACGCCCTACTGGCCGGCTACGTACATGAGAATTTCAGTGGGCCATCGCATGTACGCAATTGGAGGAGAGTTGTACCCATAGAGTCCAGTGGAGGGCTCCGCCTGTGTTGATAATTAGTGTTACAATATCGTAACCTCCGTTATCATAAATCAAAATGTGTACAGGTCTTCAGTATGACCTGCTGGGAATGTACCGTCAGAACAAGTTGTCACTCCTGCACCTTGTCTCAGGGTAGAAGGGATTTTATCAGTTGCATTAAGGGACCAGCCGACAAGATCCATGGTTGAAGTTTTAGGATTTAGGAGGAAAATGCAGAGAGAGGCTCCGAGATGCAACAAAACAAAGATGTAGGCGGGCAAAAAGGAGGCAGGGAGGGAGCAGAGAGAAGCACGTCGGCACTCACCAAGAGCCAGAAGAAGAGAATCTGAGAAAGACTAGTCATTTTTATGCTGTGTCTTGGTTACCCCTAGATGTGGCATACACTCGTGTTTTTTATTGTTGTTGTTTTTCTTTTTGGTTATAAACAGAGTTTTTTTTTTTTTTTCAAAGAGCAAAGAAACACTGGGCTACCAGTGCCCAATTTATCAACTATGACCCGTCAAGTAGCTACTGCTGGTGGGTCAGTACCAGCACAGCAGCACAGGGAAAGGACTGCTGTCGGCTCCGGACTGCAGTCAGGCCAGCCGCCTCTCGTGGATCCGCAGTCAAGCCAACCAGGGTTATTTTGGCTGTAACTCTGAAACTTGGCTGGCTTGACTGCAGTGGCTCCGGATGGTTCATTATCTACCATCATCATGACGTTTTCTGTGCGTCGCGGTTTGGGTCAGAATATTCCAACTGATTTCAGTCATCATGTATACAGGAGTAACTCTGTCTGCTCACACATGTAAATGGGTTATTCCTAATCTTTCAGAAACCGGAATATTGACCTTAACCCGAATTTTGATGGCATGTAAATGTAGTCATTCATATTTTCTTGCCTTGGGCCACATGCATCACAGCTGCCATATTTATGTGGTCATTTATATTAAGTGTCTAAATGGACAAACAAATCTGTGTGAAATGAAAACCCTCCGAGCTTTAACACTGCAGAACTGGCTTTGCTTGATAGTTTGGGATAAATAACACCTTCAAAGGTTCAGAGAAGAAGCCAGTACACATGTTCAAATTGTTGAAGTAGTTACCTATGATCCATCGCTGAACCTGAGGCCACTGGATCCACTCACAGATGAAAACATGTTTATGTTTAGAGGAATTTTGGTCACTGATGGCCACCATCCATTCACAGTGGTACTTGGACAATTTCTATGTCCCTCTTTACTACTAGATGTTAGCAATTCTTACACATTGCAGATTTCTGTAGCTGCTGTCCCACCAAAGTTTTGCAGAGCAGGACGTATTTTTAAATTTCATCACTCTCATTTTTTTCTATTAAAAGCAGCAAGTTGCGATTTCTGCTCACATCTGAAGATCCATCAAGCTGGAGCAAAAATTAGTCTCTAAGTCATCCCTCAACTTGTTTCACAACGTCTGTTCTAATTTTATCTATCCTGCAGCACACTATGTCATCTGACAAAGACACAGATTTTAGCTTTTTTTTCTTCATTTTTAACCAGCATCGTTTCTAGGAGGTCTTTATTGATAATAAATGGTTTTTTTGGCCTTACCCACAAGCAATGACACTGCATGAGAGGCTTCCAGGGCTTTTGATTATGTGGTGAAGGCTTTAAGAATCTTATCTTGTAATGATCTGAATTCAGCCAGTATCCTTCTTTTCAAAAAAGCCCTCAGGTGGCTAACCAACGTGTCAGGCATGCATGGTGGTAAGGTGTCACTGGAGATGCACTGGATCCCTGCTCCTGCTAGCTTGGTTCTCCTCACAAAAGAAACATAATGCCTTGGGTAGGTTGCGCTTCACAAATCACAACAAAAAACATTTTTACCTCAATACTGACAGAATTTTACTGGCTGTACTTTGATCTTTTATGGCACTTGACTGTTTTCAGCAGCATCACTGCAACACTTATTGCTGGCAAGTGATTGGCAGGTGATGTTATTTTGTATGTGCCAGAAAGTGTCAAAAACTCTGGGTTTGTTTCCATAAATTAAACTAAATATTCTGTGTATAAGCTTACATGTATATTTCATTGAAATATCCATCCAGTTAGAACATCTTACATGAACACTATTTTTCTCTTTTCTCATACTGTACCACTTGGAGGACAAATGACATGACAATCTTATTACATCATTTTCTGCTCAGAAACCTTCGCCTCACGGCAGCCACACTTTCTTATGGCAGCTGTATCCCTTACAAGGATAATGTTTCCTGCAACATTATAAGAACTGCTCAAAAAACTCCTGTGAAAACAGATCTGCCTCTTTATTCCCAAGATACCAATCAAATCAAGCCTTCCCTGATATACTGAAACAAGACAGATCAACTTTAGGTCCCAATTTCTGACCACAGGATGAGAGGATCAGCAGCCAGACATTACATGACTTCCCCAAAGGTGTTTATATGGGTCACAGCTGATTTAGTGATATGAAGGCGACTGCTGCAATCTTGTGGTTTAACTGTTGTAGGCAGTTAAACACACCAGTTTCCTACATGAAATCATACTGAAACTGATTATCTGTCATTTTAATTTATTAACACTTTTATTTATATTCTGTTAATATCAGGGACTTTTTTGTATGTTGCGATGAATCTTATGAAGACAAAGAAAGTAACCATTGTCCCACAAACTATATGATGCCAGTTATTTAAACCACATGATACCTTTTATGAAAATTAAATAATATTGTGGACATTTCAACCCAAGTATAAATTAAGTTTTAGAGGGACATTGTGTAAGTTCTCCTGTTATCGCTTCACAAAAATCGATTATTTTGTTTAAAAGTAATAATAATAATAATCATGGATAAGATATCTATAGCGCTTTTCAAGGCACTCAAAGCACTTTACAGTAGATCCATTATTCTTTCACTCTTCAGTCGTACTTGGTGATGGTAAACTACATGTGTAGCCGCAGCTGCCCTGGGGCAGACTGACGGCTGCCATTTTCACGCCTACGGCCCCTCCGACCACCACCGTAACATTCACACACTTTCATACACCAGCAGTGCCCCCACTGGAGGCAAGGAGGGTTAAGTGTCTTGCCCAAGGACACGACTCATGGCTGGGGGATCGGGATTCGAACCGCAGATCCTTCGATCATTGGCCGATCTGCTCTACCACCTGAGCCACAGGCGCCCCAAAAGTATTTTTCCATTAACTCACTGGCTGCCATTCACGTGTTTCCACGTTAATTCAAATCCGAACGTTAACTGTCAATCACGTGTTTCCACGTTAATTAAGGGTTTTAATCGGCGGAGCTATTTTAATCTCTGGCGGAGCTTGTCAGAGAGTACCAAGGGCTCATGTTAATTTTTTCGGTAGTTTTCATCTAATCCAGCAGATGGCGATGTCAGACAAGCTTAAAAAAAACCTACCAGGAAGTGATGCGATTCTATGATGCTTCCTGTGTTGTTAGCGGCTGTTAGAGCTAACAGCTGTTAGCCCAAGAAGTATGCTGATTCTGTTGCAAGGGTGAGAGAACATGGCGCCCGGTCGTAATCGAAGCAGATTAGGAGGTGGATGAAGGAGGAAAGTTTGTGGAAAAAGTGATCGGTGACAGACAGACACGATCGATCAAAGACACGCTGGAAATACAGCAGCGAAGTGCGGCAGCTGAAAGTGAAAGTAAGTCAACAGCACGCGGTTGTTTCCCACGGGGGAGGGGAGGGGGGGGTGCGTGCGCACCTAATCTGCGGTAACAGGAACAGGGAGAGAGGGAGGGAGGAGTAGAGAGACGTTTCTGCTCTATGTTTCTGCCAAATGTTGTGAAACAAACTTGTTGTGGCTTATTCAGCTAGTAAATAATTATTTTGCCTCCAAAACTCTTCTCAGTGTTGTTGTATTTGTTGTTTCATAGAAGTAAACAGCTGTTCAGATGATGAAGGTGTTACTAAAGTAAAAAAATATTGGCATCAAAGACACTTTTCCACTTGAAGCGGACCATCAGCATTCAAAGCTGGTTTTCTCAGCTTTTTGATCAGAAACAGGCATTTTCGCTGCAACAAAGCCATGTTCTACTGCAGATTACTAAAGAATGGAAAAAGCTAGAAACAAATGTTTTTTTTCTGATAAAAGAAGAGAGTCTAAGCTTTTCTTTGGTACATTCAGTGTTTGTATTTGCATAGTACACAATATTCTGTGGATCTCCCAAAATCAGTGAAAATGCTTAAAAATCCTGGCAATATGGAGCGCTCTGCTCGGAAAAGGTCTGGCAGTCAATGAGTTAATCAGTAATCACTCCCATCAACAAACTGAAGTGCTCCTATAAGCTCTGAATTTGCCGTTTATGTAAATTATATACTGTATACATGGAGCTGGCAAGCTCGGTGCTGGCTACCATGTTGTGCTGCCATGTTTTTTTAGTTCAGGAGAAGCGTGACAGAAGGAAACCACGGACACACACTGGAGACACCGGAATTGTTGGCTCAGGACAAGGCAATGCCTTTGAAAAGTCACTGCGGTGCAGTGAGGAGGAAGCGAGCGTTACTCTGATGCTGCGTTCATGTGCAGTCGGGCAGACAGCCATCTGTAACAAACCAGATGTCACTTTGACCACAGAAGCTGAAAGAAAGACAGTAAAACATGGTTCAGGGAAATCAATACGACATCACCATGACAACATATCAGATGTGGACTGAAGTCGCTGTAACTGACAGACCGCTTCTTCACATAGAGGCTTGTTTATGCTTTTACATGCAGCGGCTGTCATCCGTCTGCTGTCTTCCTGGTTTCACGTGAATGGAGCATGAAAAATACGAGTACAACTGCAACAAAATGTCCCTTTAAGTATATGAATCCTGTAGATCTTCAGTACAAAAGAAAAAAAAGTCTGGAAGTCGTGTGTTTGAATGTGTTGCCAGTTAGATTAGAGTGACAATAGACTGCTATCTATGTCGAGGGCTTTAGCAAACTCTGAAGGTGCATTGTGATGCTCTAACTGGTCTCAAAATTATCCTTAAATTTCTAACTTCAGTTGTGAAACTGCCACTTCCCTTCATTCCTCTTCTGAGTTCAGAATAAAATGACAATGTGTTTTTTCCCTCTATTTTCATGGCAAATTGCTCTCCTCATTTTCAGGTATTGTGTTTCCCTGTGCTGTTGAAATTGTCATGTTTTTACAGTAACAGCAGTTCTGTCAATACAAAGAAAATCATGTCTGCTTCAAACTTACCGTAGTTAACAGTCTTTGTTGATCTCACAACTGCTGATGCTCTTCTTACAACATCTTTTGATTGGATGAAATTACTACATTTTCCAGATTTGCACAGGGTACAACACCTGTTCCCTTGTATGTTGGGGAATTTTCTAATCACAAACGTGCGCCTTTATTATAGTTCATTTAATAGCTGAAGCATTTAAAGTTTTGCAGCTGTTTGTTTTAGCGTGAAATCTTTTTTCCCATAATTCCGCAACTCTTACGGGCTCCATAAATACACACAGTATTTGTCTTCACTTCAAGAATAGTTGAGTTCAAACAGCAGTGAAAAGAGTGAACTTTGCTATAAAACTCTTGATAAATTTACAGTCAGACCTGAATTACTTCAGTGATGTGCTGTTGGTTTTCTGAATCTCTTTTCTAATTCCATCTGTGAACATAAAAAGGAAGGTAAAATTCAATTTGATTAATCAAATAATCATTGATTTGCATCCACAGACTGACTGTGATGGCCACAGACCAAATCCCATAGTGTTTGGTTGTATATTAATTATGCAACACTATGTTTGAAACGAAGCAAGGATACTGTCTTGGCTTAGATTGCTGCCCATATGTAACCCTAATACAGCTTCTTGTTTCTTTATCAGAAAATCCAATAATCCTGCACCTGGTTGCATCGTTATGTGACAAATAAAAATGAAAAATCTTTATTTAATCTTTGGTTTAACCTGGCTGAGATAACAGACACAATAGACACAGAGACACTTTGTCAAATAGTAGTTTTCATCTGATCCATCATTTCTTATGTCTGCTCTGTTTTTTTTAATCCCTCAAACACACAGTATTATGAACATGGCTCTAATGGTCATCACTGTGCTGGAGTATAGCTTTTATGTTATTACAAATTTCTTTTTTTGGAAGTATTTAATCTCTTCTCACTGATTCCTGTAAACTCCCTGCATGGCTGGAGTTGCATTATTGATATTCGCATTTAAGAAAACACAAAGATCTGTGATGTTCATGATGGTTTATGGGCCAGTCTAGGCCAAAATGCTGGGGCCATTTTTTTTTTTTGTCCCAATCCACCCCTGACAGACACTTCTATAAAACAGAAAACATCTGAGACATCATGTGCTGAGAGAAAATAAGAAGTATCCAAACACTTTGCAGGTCTGAAGATAGCGATGATTATGATAATGTGTTATGAATTGATCAAATGCTGACATCTAATTACAGACTGGCCTGGATTTGGGCTGAATTATTTAAATGAATATGCTGATGGAAGAAGCATGCAAAAAAGAGAGAGAGACAGAAGGCTTATCTTGTTTGTTCAATATGTGCTTTCTCAATTCTCCACTTTCTTCCCGTGACACAGAATTTGTTCAAAACCAAATTTTGGGAAGAACATTTTAGTTCCAAATATGTCAAACTGAAGAAGAAAAGCAGGTTGCAGGAGGAGCTAGAAGCAAAGATCCATCACCATTAACACCAAATGGAAACGGTTAAATCCAGCAGTGCTGCATTGGAGTGGTTAAATGATGCAGCTTTATAACAAAGGCTTAAAAGCAAGGATGGTTCATTTTGTTAAATCCATGTCACCTCGCCTCCCTTTCTCCTCACATCTGACCTCGCTTCTTAATCTGGTAAGGGGGGCATAAAGAGAAGAGTCGAGGGGAGGAATGTGCGAGCAAATTGGGAAATGCTACAAGAGAGAAAATTAAGAAAGGAGCGATGATGGCTCAGTACAAGGATCATCTATGTCAACAACTCACATTTGTTTGGTGAGTGGGATCTATAAATGATATTTTCCATTCACCCCTTTCCTACTGGACGAAGCAAGTACCACTCTTACACACTGATATTTCCTCTGCTCATGTCAACAGCACCAACGGCTCAGAGATACAAGGACCCTCCACACTGCCATTTTTCCACACTTTGACTATTTTTGAGAACAAACTAATCCCTCTAAATCTTATCAAAGATTTGGGAGAAACCCAACCATATGTGGAGGAGATTAGTGTTAGAGTTGTGGCCTTTCCTCAATTTTCTCACTTCAGATAGCAGGGGTCTCGGACACACACACATGCCTGCGCACACAACCCACATCACCATTGTTTTCTTTGAAACTCTGAAGGATGATAACAAACCCCCCCCTTATCAACCTACTGAGCCTTTTTAAAACTAATTCCCATGCACACATACACACGTTTGCCAAGACACAAAAGGCTAGCTAGCATTAGCATGTTAGTGATGTGCCACTTTGAGATGCTGGTGTATTTGTAACATGTCACTGCTCCTTACTTCAAAAGGCTTCTTAAAAGAGAGAACAATAATTTTTAAAGTGTAGAAAAAGACTCCTCTTAGATACAATAAGTTAAGAACAAGTGGGGAATGAAAGAAAGAAAAAAGAGCTATGGTAGAAAATGAGAATGAAAAAGAGGGAGCTGAGAGAGATTATGGTGCTCAGGTTTGATTTCTATGGCAGATATAATGATGGTTAGTTTTCTATTCATCTTCTTGGCTCAGTGGGAGCACAGTAGGTAAATCGGGCTTTAGGATCTGGCCAGTGGGCAATGAGGAGGGCTATTAAAGGATCATTACCATCTCCTGCCATTACGGAGCTGTTGCTCCGGAGGAATTACCTTGGTAATGAGACCAAGCTGAAACCGACTGCTTCCGGCAAGCCCCACGTACATTACATGGGAACACTGTGACACACACCCGCACATGCACGGATTCAAAAACACACAGTTTGGATTGATAACGTCTGCTGTTAATTTCTCACACATCCAAGTAAGCCCATATGCACACACACGCACACACACACACACATTTAAGACAATCTGCTTGAGCTGGTTTGCCGTCCAATTAATCCTTTTGACAGTTACTTGTTTGTGTGCCTGACATTACCAGGATGCCACATGTTTTCTTTCATTTCATTTAGCCCCTCTTACTGCTCTGTCTCTGTCCGTGCTGTCGCTTTCACACACTGAAATGCTCTCTGACACTGTGCCTCCAGTGTGCACTCTGGAGCTGGCGAGCTATGAGTAGTCATTAACCTGAAATGCTATCTTGGAGACACATACACTTTGTGACAGCAGCAAAGACTTTTTGCTGTTTTGTGTTCCACTGTGTAATGGAGGGTGAGTCAAAACGATCCAAGCAGTAGACCATCCTGTCTCATGAGGGAAAAATTACATATGCTGTTTTATGTTTTGACATTAATCCATTAATATGTGATGCAATGTATCAGTGGGGAAATCACTTCCAACAAAGTTGGGATGATGTGCTGCTCCTGGTATCAAATTCAGATTCAAACAGATTTTTTTTTCTTTTAATTAAAAAAAAAAAACTTTTATGGTGTATTTGAATCTGTTTTTGTGTGTTACTGTCATAGTAGAGGAGAGGACCGGGGAATAGATGGGAGAGGCACAGGTGAAAAACCACATTCACTTTTGTCTTACTCAGTAAAAACAAGAAATTTAATTAATGAAGGGAGAACAAACCCAAGACTTTGGATTATTTTTTTTTTTTTTTTTTTTTTTTTTCAGGAAGAGAACCTCTTTTTGGTTTTGCTTAAACCTTTTACCTTTACTTTGTTGGAAAACATCACAAGGTTACACAAACATGGAGGTAAAAGAAATTCCTAAAGACTTCAGAAAAAAAACAGAAGTTTTAAAAAAAAAAAATAATCCAAGCATATTTACTCTGAGTTAGGATGTGCAAACTATCACTATTTGACTTCAACAGACGTGCAGTAATAATTGTCTTTATTTTTAGTAAATCTTATTTGGCCTTCTACTAATTTTTAGCTATAAAAACCTTTATAATATTATATTCTTTCATAGTTCTATGTAAAGCTGTATAATTTTCCATTTTCTGTTTATTATGCAGGCAAACTTAATCATTACAGCGTATGTATATATATCAAATTTTAGAATACATTTATTATTCTGCAGTGAACAACAGTGTATTGGATGATTCACTATCCAGTGAAGTGGCTAATTTTACCATCCGCACACATGCATATACTTGAGAACAGCCTTCAAATAGGTATTCACTGCAGTGGACACTGTATCAAAAGGCTAAAACCACAACGACAAAAAACAATCCAAAAGATAAGGTAGACATTAAAACAAAGGCATAAAAACCCCACAGACCATGGCATTTATTCACTACACAGTATTTAAAAATCTTCCGTGTGCTTGTAACGAGTCTCAAAGTAAATGTGTGAATTCTTCAGAAAAGAATCTTAACAATTAATTATCTAACAATATAACCTTTAAGTAGTAATCGACCCAGAAGCATTCAAATGACCAGAGGTATCAAATAACCTCCAGGTCTGAAAGGTGGCTGTTAGTGCACAGAATGGCAACTATACCAGTTATAATGGATTGTAATTATGTTGGTGGGGAAATAAATATCAAAATTTCCATAGAAATGACCCCAGTCTTCCCTGAAGCATAATGTGGTCTCTTACTGTCCATCTGTAAGCTCAGTATGATCTGAACAATAATTATCTTGTGAACTCTGAGGGAAAAGTTTATAATGGTTATGGATTTATTTTAGTATTCGGAACACATTAAATATATACATTGTTGGGGGGGGGCAACTTCATCATCCTTTGGGGAAGGTTTGAAAAGTAGCCACATATTGCCACTGAGACTGGTTAACAACTGGAATCCAAATCAGCTTTTATGTAATAAAGATAAATACATATTCTTCTTGTATATACTTACCATGGGGGCTTTATTATTCAGGATCCTAAAGACAGACTTCGGGCTGAGTAGCACTTTGATGGCATCACTTTAAACATGCTATTTATAGAATAAGAGTGGACTGATGTTGGACAGAAGTACTTGTTACATCAACGAGAGAAGACATTTAAGAGGTGCTGGCTTCGATATGTAGCAACCCTACAAGGCCAAATGGTTTTTTGTTTGCAACCATAGCTGCTAAAGCCTCTGTAAGCCTCTAGTCTCTATGCCTCTGTGTGCCTCTGTTAAAAAGAATAGTTTCCAAGCTAATTAGAAGAGAAATAGATTTGAAACATATATTACTGCTACTTTTAGTGTCGTTGTGGAAATTCAATGCAATTATTTCAGGAAAAAAACGTGCTAAAACCTGTTATTATTAAAAATATTATATAAGTACTAGTTGGTTCTTTATTATTTTTAGTCAAAGTTATTGATCGCCATTGTGGAAGGCCCAAAGAGTCACTTGCAGCTGTGGAGCTGCTGGTTGCAGACCCCTGCTCTAGAAGCTGCTGCAGAGCTTCATCATCACTGCTGTATGTAGTCATCACTATTACTTGTTAATTTTATTATTAGCTCGAAAATGTTCATCATGTCTACTTTTAAATAGTTCTGTGTTCTCTATTCAGACATTAGCGAACAGAAAAGTAAGTAAAAGTAAGGTTTAAAAAAATCTAACCTTACTTTTCTTTTCACTGTTAATGTCTGAATAGAAAACATGGAACTAACTAATTTTATTATTATGTTACAGTTAATTTTGGTTACTAATAACAGTATATATCATTGCTAAGTTTTTATCTAAATGTCTATATGTGGAAAAAGACAACAGAATGAATGCAGAGGTTGTGTGGATGTTCAGTCTGAATCACTTGCAGCACCAGTCAGCCAACCAGCAGCAGCCGCTCACTTCTGTCATTAATACAGCACCATTCACGTGTCTAATGTCAGCATGACCAAACCCAGACACACTTGGATACAATCCTGTTACAACTCTGTAACAATATTCACATCAGACACTCAGGCAGCTCACCCTGGTCTGTTCATCTAGAACAGGGGTGTCCAGAGTTGGCCCTTGTGGGCCACTGTCCTGCAGGTCTTCACTGTTACTCTACTTCAACACACCTGACTGATATTAAATGGATCCAACAACCTATGAAGCTCTCATTAATTGGAGTCAGGTGTGTTGGAGCCAGGATGGATACATGCAGGATTGTGACCCTCAAGGAGTGGAGCTGAATACCCCTGATCTAGAATCATAGGTGCCAGGACGGGGGGGCATTAAACCATAATCTTGCCTAGGGCACCAAAGTGGCTAAAGGCACACTGTGGAGTAGCAAGACCTTTAAAGGGCAGAGTTAAGCCCCATCCAACAACATACTGTAAATACGTGCTGGAGAGTAAGAGGAGTGCTTGAAGTCACACCTGCTCCTAGAAGGAGGGCATTCCCACAATGAAACCACATGAAGATGCTTTAAGGTACTGTAATGATTAGGTGCAACAACCATTAGATTGGTCACAAACATCTTAGAATGAAATATACAGACACAAAACAAAACAGAAAGCTAACTCCATGCCCTTTATGAGCTTATTTCTTTTTCATCTCAGGTAATCCAGACCAATGTTGAAACAGGTTTATATGAGAGGTTTTTATAGACTGGGAGCATTTTTTTCTTTGTTGAATGGAAATTCAACATAATAAAAGGATGACGAGCATTTAGATTAACGGTGACAGAACAGTTATTTACCTGTTTTAGTTTCCAAGGTGTGAAAGCAGTGTGTTATTGACTATCCTTTACATGATCCACAACCACTGACAAGAATAAGCATTGAAGGAATTGCAGCATCTGCATCAACCTAACTGTGCCATAGCTAGACTCAATAGAATAGGCCATTTCAGCTGTCAATCTGAGTTACATCTTCAGTGAAAGTATTTTTTTCTTTTGTTTTTTTAGTGCAGCATGGTAAAGCATTTGGTGGCTACACTGGACTACACTGCAATGTCTACATTTTCCCATCTTATGTCCATTTTTAAATATCGTAACAAAACCTATTTTGTCGCCAAATTCAACATCTTGCTATGTGACAAGGCAGTATTTTATGTCCATCGCTATGCCTCTGTTTGCTGCATAAATATCTTGAAGTTTCATTCTGCTGATTTGGCTGCAAACAGTTATTAGAAAGAGAAAGGGGTTGCACAGGTGCTAGACTTTTCTGGAAGCTTCTTATCCACCAGAGATTCTGCTACACTCCTCAGTTCTGCATCAATGCAGGGATGTTACACAAGTTCAGATTTAAGGCTCCCAGTGTACGGCTAAATACAGGAAGGTTCATCAACATAGTGAGGAGTTTTTTTTTTTTTTTTGGCAAGGACTTGAATGTAACAGATGTTCATTTATATGGTAAAAGTCACATTCCCCAGCTTATAAGGGAACTCAATGAACCTAAAACAAAACAATGTCAGAATTGTGGCCAAATGTTTGTGCATGTCTACATACCGCACTATTAGAAGGAAAGCAGCAACTAATAGTTATTTGCACGACTGTTTAATCTGCTTGTTGTTTTATTTTGGGATTAATGAATTGATTATTCAGTGCACAGTGGTTTAAGAGATGTCTTCAAAATGTTCTCCCTTTCTAATCAACTTTCCCAAGCATAGACTTTAATTTTAAAACAGAACAACAGACGAACACTTGAGGAGGCAAATGATAATTATTTTGCGTTTTCTTGGCAGATTACCTTTTATTTAGCTAATTTTTCAGTTGAATGATTAGCCACTTCTCTTTTTAAGCTACACATTGGAATAAACATTAAATATCTGACAACTCTCGACAGCTTCAGTGCAGGTTGTTGGTGCTGTTAAATGTACCAAAGGACCCATTCAGGTTTATATGCAAAATCCAATGAAAAGTGCCCAATGATGAAACTATTCTCTGACCTGATTTTGCATCTTTTACATAATACTCATTTTCTCTTTCACACACAGCCTCTGTCTGCCTGCAGAGCTCTGCTATCCTGAGGTACACTAACATTTAGAGATTTACATACACAGAGTGGAAATAAGGGATCGGTGTGTGAGAGCAGGGTGGAGGGAGGTTCAGTGCTTCTCAGGGGCAGACAAAGACAGAGATCACCAGTCTGTCAGTGTGAAACCAGCCATTCAGTCTGAGAGGCATCAAGCGTGATAATCCCAAAGGAGTGCAGAGGTGTGCATGTGTGTGTGTAGATGGGTAAACTGGCGCGTGTGCAATCCAGTCTGTAGGCGGCTTTAAGCGATTATGTGAGAATATTTACATATGGTGTTTGGGGCAATTTAGAACTGCATGCGAGGCACCCAGGTCAAAGCTGGAGTATAATTAGTTTGGCACATCTGTAAGTGTGTGCTGACATGCTTCTTGCTGTCTGTGTGCATGAATCTGGCAGGAATTTGCTAGCAGTGTGTGAAAAACTGTAAAGAGAGTGATGAGAATGCACTGTGCAGGCACTACATCATAACACAATGTGATTTGTTCTCACATTGAGCACGAGTGCAAAAACCTCACAACCTCACCAGCCTAATCCACCAACACTTTCCCCAACTTTTCAAGAAATAATATCTTAAGTTTCTAAGCCTCCTGCTCTGCAACGCGCTGCTGGTATGGAGGGAGGGGAAATGGATTTCTGTAGTACTTATGAAACCAAGTGAACATGACCAGCTTATACATCTCCAAAAACCCTTGAGAATGTAGCTGACAGATGCTTTCTATGCTGAAAACACGAGTCACCAGCCTTGTTTAGAGATGTCCTTGGAAATATCCCCTCTCTTGCTATTTATCTCTTTCATGCCCTCACATGAGTGGAGCAGGTGTGGTGTACCACTGAAACACGAGAAAGCGCCATGGAGCATCGAGGTGTGCATTGTTTGCTCTCCCTCTCTCTGCATGCCTTTAGGCCATGCAGATAGCGAGTCTCTCGTGATGTCAGGAAAAGCAAAAGGTTGTTTGTGACATCAGCACTCATCCACACCACCACCCTATCTTTTTAAGCCCCGTTGTCCTAGTTAACTGATGTAATTAAGTCTGAAAATAATAGGGAGTATTGTGGATTACTTTGCAAAGATACAAAATATGCAAGATGCAAAAGTTATTAAAACTGCTTTATTCTGTTTGTATCCTCTAAGAGTTTTTGCAGGCTTCATTTTTATGGAAATTGAGTGCTATTATCTTAAATCCTCTAATTCCAAGGGCCCTTCACCATAATCTGATGAAACTGAATCAAACATTCACAAGCACACCTACTTACAAACATTTGATCTAACCCGCTCTCAGTCTTCACATAAGATTTGCTTGGCTGGAAAATGCTGTACAAGATATGGAAGTCCTTTTAAGGATGCTCTTCATTTGCAAGCCTATCTGCTTTGGGCAAGAGGGAACAGTGCCATCTAGTGAGATGTGCATATTTGCATGATTTTTAAAGGATCTCTCAGCCTGTATCCATGGATTCTTTCAGCTTTAAATGGTACCATGAATAACTGATTAAATGGATACCTTCCAAAATGATACCAACAAGTGTTTTGCCTATAATTAAATTATTTGAATTTTCAAGGATTAAACAAATAGTAGAAAAAAACATAATCATTTGAACACAGCAATGACTAAAAGACATAAAGTCCAAACATTTTGGGAAAGATACAGAGTAGCACAAAAGCTTGGAGCAAGATTGGGGTACTATGCACCATAAAGAGTATCTTCACCCAAAACTAACAATAATTAGAAAATAATTTAGTTTGCTTTTTGGATTTTTAAAAAGAAAAACAAGCTGGACAAATGAGTTCTTTAAAAGGGAAACTGTTCTTTTTTAAATGATGAGGTTTTGATGGAGGGATGAGTGCATAAAGCAATCAGAGTCTGACCCCTGGGGTCAAGGATGGATATTTCTGGTGTGCCAGCCTGTGTGTGGATAATGGCCATCCTGAAAGTCAAGAATCATTTAACTTGTGATCCCATTTAACTAATTTATGACTTCCATTTCGATTTTGTCTTTGGGGGCTATTTAAGATTATTCCCCAAAGACTGAAATGGACTGTTTCAAATTGCAAACCCATGACAATTTTTTAAAAGTGACACCAAATATTCACCTCTATATCGCATTTAAATCGTATCTTCAGGTGAACATGATGTTATGGGTATCCCCTTCTCAGTTTTTGTTTTGGTGATAAGATTTTTAAGATGGGACAGTCATGATTGCACAGAAATATACAGTCAGAGGAAGCCTGACTAAAATGATTCCCAGAGAATTCAGAAAAAGAGATTATCATCAGCGAGATAATCCATGATGCATGGCACCTCCATATCTGAATCTGTATCTGTATGACCTCAGTATGAAACAGATATTGCAAAAGCTCCATGTGAATTGTAGATAAAAAGTGTATCTTTGCAAATATCAAATAAAGAGCCACACTTTTACATATTCTCCCCTCTCTGAGTGTGTCCTCTTCCAAACAGCTTCCATTTAGCAGCATCCCTTCGAAACAGCAACTCCTTTTGATGTGAGATTTGAGTGCTGCAAAACTTACGCTCAAGTCTATTCGATGGCTTTTGATTTTCCTGCAAATCGAAAGAAGTGCAGTTCATAGTGTGAATTCACTGTAGTCACTCACAGAGACTCAAGGCCTTGGTTTCATACAAAGCACACTTTGGAGACCATCTCTGCAAAGGATTACTGACACGAAGCGATAAAACCAGCGTATTATTCATCTTGGCGTGTTAATGTGTGCACATTGTTGTGTGTGCAAGTTTGTGCCCGATATGACCAAACTGGCCTCTGTTCACTAGTCTGATGTTCTAGTCAAGCTGGCAGCAGTGATATGAGTAATGCCCACTATCACAGAGGGGCAGAGTAGAAAAATTGGCTTGTAAAATAAAAACTGCTCAAACTTCTCAAAGAAGATCAATTATGGTCTGTGTTTGGATGAAAGAGCTGACATGAGGGTGGCTGTGTGGCACATGGCAGCAAGAACACTGCTTGCTTGGCCTCACGACAGGACAACACCAAAAGTCTTCCTATTAGTTGTTTTATGCCCTAAACCGTCACCACTGATTGCATGACAAATTATTTAATCATATGAAGTGCATCTCATGCTAGTCTATGACCGCACTGAGAGAAAAGCTACTTAACCATCTGCTGAAAAACACAATTACCCTTTAGTTCAGGCTGATGTGGCAGGAAATGAAGGGAGGGGCATCCTCTTTGCCCCCACAAACCCTGCTAAATAAAGCTGGCACCAAAGTGTGACAGTATTACAAGCAGAGGATGTGATCATCGGGTCTCAATCATCAATGATTCACCAATCATCCCAGTCTTTTACATGCAGCTGCCGTGCTCCAGTGAACCCAGACATTGAATGACGACACCAGCTCCTCTGCCAGCAGCGTCTGACCCAGCTCATGGACACTGATGTTTCTCGATTATTGAGACACCGAGATGAGGACCGAAACATGCTGATGGGGAAAATACTAGCCAGCCAGGTTAATTTGGGGTTCACCAAATTACTGTGTAAATTCAGAGGGATGTTGTTAATTACAACAGGTCTGTAATGAAGAAAAGGAAACTTTGAGGGGGGAGAAGGAGCTTTCTGCAGCACCAGCAGAATAAACCTCCTTCCACATGATTAAATAAAAGCACAGTCCACAAATTAGAAAGCCCTTTGTATTCTGAACACAGGAGCTAGTCTGTGGGCTGTAAAAATGGGAATGACCTGCACATGGCCTGAAGGGGAAGAGAGGGAAAGAACGGATCTCTGCTGTATAAACCTGAGAACATGCACAGAGAGCCAAGCAGAGGGGGGAAAGCAAACGAGGTCACCCACCACCACGACAGGGTTGGTAAATGGAGGACAGCAGTATAGGGCAGATTTTATTGGGAGGAATTTGAAACTAGAGGTAAGGGCTGGCAGTCGGGGAAGAGACTGGAGAAAAAGTGTGGGGTGGAGGGAAAGGTGAACAGGGGTAAGGCAAATCTCACTGCACCCCATTTCTCTCTGACATCCTTCAGCCCATCTCCTGAGCCCATCCATCTTGGATGATGAATAGCGCCCTGATTTGCATACCAAAAACGCTTTCCGATATGCGCCTTCCAAGTCATTTTGAGAGATTAGAAAATATTGACAATTATTGACAAAGGACAAACGCGTCGGCAACATCCCATCTGGAATATTGCATCTACCATTTTATTTCCTTATTTTCTGCCTCCTTATGAGGGCACGTTATTGACTCGAAAATCTGATTGCTGCTTCTGGGGCTTATGAGCAGAGATGGGGAGGTAAGCATTGACTTACTCTGGAGGGGGCCGTTGGTGTGCTTTGGATAGGATGTTGCGTTATTGCTTGTTTGTGCACATTTCCCAATGACACAGACTTTAATTAAGATAATCATCACTGTGGTAACCCGCTTGGCTTGACAGTAGGGCCTATGCAGATTAAAGCCAGGTCCTCGCAAACCCTGTGTGATCAGTTATTCAGCTTATGAACAAACCTTGTGATTGCAATGATAAATACATGACATAAACGAGAGGACAGCAATAGCATAGAGCACACAGAAATTGAGGAGTGGTGCAACAATTGCTAAGATATTAAGGGCATCGTCAGGCAAGAAGTCATGGGGGGGGGGGCAGTAATGACTGTATTAATTGAATAAGGCAGACATCATGAGGGAAGTCAATGTCACAAGTTGACATTGCTGTCAAACCTCAAAAAGAAACACATTTTCTGCAAAGACAAAGGTTTTAAAGGGATAACTCCTGCAGTGAAAGTGATGGCTATGAAAATACAGTATATGTACACTGTATACTGTATACAGAAAACCACACATATCATTACTGTTAAATTTATTAAGCTCTCCTCAGTGAGAACTACTATCTTGTTAAGAGGTAGAGAAACTCCTTAATACAACGGAACAATTTCTGGTCCCCGGCTAATTAAGTTTCTTGGGTCTCGGCTATTTGTTGTTGCCTAATGAGAGCTATCAGCGCCCCTCCTGTGTCCTGTACTGTAATTAATGGGCAATGGAAAGATGAGGAGGTGGAGAATGAAGCACAGGAAGATGGTAAAGTGGAAACTTGTCCTGTCTGGTGACCTGCTGGTTGCCCTTACGAGCTCTCTCCCTCCTCCGCCTCTCTCCGTCTTTGTATTCCTCTCTTGACTCGCTGCTCTTTTTCCAGTAGGCTGTTTGACAAGCTGCCAGTTCTAATGCCCTCAGTGCAATGTCCCTTGTCAACTCCCATAAACTCTTATATCTATCAGAGCTTCCTCTTAACAAAAAAAGTAGCTTCCATTATCAAAGTGATTAAAAATGATCTTTAATTTCAGGGACGGCCAAGGGTACGGTGAGTTTAGACAAAGAGGCAATGCAATAAACTTCCGCAAGTGCATATCTTTACAATCATTCCCGGTAGCCTTGTCTCTGCTGGAAGTCTAGTCTGTTATTGTAATCGTTACATTTAGCTTAACCCTGAAAACTCCAAGGCATTTTTTTTTTTTTTTTTTTGCGATTTTTGGTCAGCCTGTTATTTTCATTATTATTCTTTTGTGTATTTATTTTCAGGACTGCCTCAGCTGTCAGATTACAAGGCTTAAAATAATGGAAAACAAATTTATCGATAGATATAGCATCATAAAGGCCAGCTAAAAAAACCCAAAACAGTTTATTACTAACACTACTTTGTAGAAATAACACACATATTAGCAGTGACTAAGCCTTTCCTCATATGCATATTATTCTATCAAGTGTTGGCTTTCAAGAGGGAAAAATTCTGGCAAAAAAACAAATACACAACAGAAACTATTTACAAATACACCAAACAGAGGTCTCTTAGCAACATATTTGTGATAGGGATCCTTTTTTTAAAATAAAAAGCTGATAAATAATTTTGTTATAATGAATCACTTATTAATTTTAATATAGAAAGTCTCTAAAGAAACATCACACTTTGCAGCTGAATGGGCTGTATGCCCGACTCCACTACTTCCTGAACTTCAGCAGCTTTGCTTCCTGTCTTTCATTACTGGACAAACTGATTAATCCAGGTGTGCCTGACCTCAGTAACTGGCCAGACACACCAAGGGGCACCTCACTGAGAAAACTGTTACAGTACAGTAAGAGTTGTGTTGTGGGTCTTTAAAACCTGACATACTGGTGAAAATCTCAGTTATTCAGGCTTCTATTTCCTGACTATTGTTGTGGAATGAACACAAAAGCTTAAACAATTAAAAGTCAGGAAGTTTACTTTCATTAGAAGAAAGTTTGTTTGAGCAGCAAGTCCAGTGAAAAGATCCATGTGAAGAACATACCACCACAGCACTGATCCTTGAGGTATATCAGTGTTCCCCCTACACTGACTCAGTCGTTGCAAGCCTCCATGGCTATATTGTTAGCACCACACCTTCAAAATGCAGAGAATGAAATTGTTTCACATGGACAAGTCAACATTTTTTAATTGAAGCTTCATTGCTGGTTTCGGAAGTGCAGCAAGGGTAGGAAACTCTTCCGTCAGACATACGCTCTACATGTGAACACAACATGCACAGAGGTGGGGCCTAATTGAACGTCTGAAAAGCTCCCGGTGTAAGTTGATGCATCACGGAGGTCTGAATGAAAGCATGGAGCAGCTGGAAGGTGGCGCACACAGACTTGGTGTGAATCCGCCTTCAGGCTTTAAAGATAACTTCATGAATAAGGAGGAAAAAGTCTTTTTTTAGTGGATTTCAGTGAGTTAAAAGGATGGCCCGAAATATGCTTCTCTTAATGAGATAATGCCAAATTTGGATTTATAATGAGTAATAATTGAGTTATTTAGAAAATTAACACGTTAATTTCTCAGAATTATCTCCCTGTATAAGTACATTCATTTTTATATCCGCCTGTTCATCCATTAATTTTCACATTAATTTTTATCATTGATTGATTGATTGATTGATTCATCCTTTCATTCATTGATTTAGTCACTCTCAGTCTAGGCAGATAATGTGGTCATTATCAACACATGATCAGTTGTCTTCTTTATTGTTTCTTTGAATACTGGAGTAATCTTCTAAAGTTGTTCCTTGTTCCAAACACCTCACAGTCCAAAGCAGAGAGCCCTGCTCAGACTAAAGTCATCCACTGGAACACTCCAAAGAGGAATGGAAACAATTTTGTAAGAATATTGTATCCCTCAGTTTAGTTAGGAGGATTTTTAAAACATTTATAAAGAATATTCATGCAGTTTACAATGAATGTTACAGTTTGTCATTGTAATTGATACTTTCTTGTTAGCTTACCTCGCACAGTGAAATCCCCAGTGTTAAACTTGAGTTGTTAAGTCATATAAACTCTTTCAGAGCAATTCTAACACCATTGTGAGTAAAATTACCACTAGTGCTGGTTAAAATTTTCAGAGTTAAAAGTGCACCCAGAAAGACTCTGCCCTTTTTTGCTTGAATATTTATCATCGTGCTTTGTGACTCCCCTGTACAGTCCCACACCGTGAGTTAAAGGATACCTTTCCTTTTTTCAATCTGGACCTTATTTCTAGGAGCATATACATGCATTTACTCACCGGTAAAGTTTCTGCATTACTTTTAGCCATTTTCCACTAGCACAGGTCAGCACAACTCAACTAAACTCAACTTTCTGTCTGTTAAGTGCCCTGAGGTGACATTGTCATGAATTGACACTATACAAATAAAGTTGAATTGAATTGAATTGAATTGAATTGAATTGAATTGAATTGAATTGAATTGAATTGAATTGAATTGAATTGAATTGAATTGAATTGAATTGAATTGAAGTTGAACTCAATTCAACTTGGCTTGGTAGCTTTTCAATTACCCTGCTGACCTGTGCTAGTGGAAAATGGCTAAAAGTAATGCAGAAACTTAATCGATGAGTAAATGCACATATATACTCCTAGATATAAGGTCCAGGTTGAAAAAAAGGAAAGTTATCCTTTAAGTGTATATATGATCCCTTTGGGTCTCCTTGGTGTTCAGTGTAAAACATGTTGAAGTTGGTAGTTTGAGCTGACTATCAGTACTTTTTTGGTAACTGTCAAAGTAACAAGTCATTTTCAAAACTCTCCCAAATTTCTGTGCTGATATTTAGGACAGCAGTTGTGGCAGTTGCATGGTAGGAAATGTGTTAAAGGGATATTGTGTAAGTTCTCCTGTGTTTTATTCACAAAAACTGATTATTTGGTTCAAAAGTGTTTTTTCATTAATCAGTAATCACTCCCATCAACAAACTGAAGTGCTCCTCTAAGTTCTAAATTTGCCGTTCGTATCATTCATTTACACATCGAGCGGGGCGGCTCGGTGGGGGCTGCCATGTCGTCTCGCCATGTTTTTGCGTTCAGGAGAAGCGTGACAGTAGAAAACCACAGAAACTCACCGGACACACCAAAGTTTTCAGCTCAGTTTGAGGTAATGCCTTTGAAAAGTCACCGCGCTGCAGTGGGGAGAAACCAGCGTCTCACTGATGCTGGGTTCACGTGCAGTCAGGCAGGAGGCCGTTGGTAACAAACCAGATCATTTTAATCAATGAAGCCGAGCGAAAGACGGTAAAACATGGGTCAGGGAAAACAATACGACATCGCCATGACAACAAATCAGATGTGGACTGATGTCACTGTAACTGACGGACCACATCTTCTCATAGAGGCTAGTGATAACTTTACATGCATCGGCTGTCGTCGGTCTGCCCGGTTTCACGTGAATGCAGCGTAAAAAGTATGAGGGAGCTGCTCCCGATTACACAATGTCCCTTTAAGGCTTTTAAATGTGTATTAATATTAAGTATTCACCTCCAATAACTCAAAGCAGACCTTTTTTTTTCATTTTTATACTTAAATGCAACACTGAGAGTTCATTTTTACTCTTATAGTGTTAGGCATTTAACTCTAGATTAATTTTGATTTAAAACTCTGAGAACAGTGTAAAATGTACACTGATTCTTTGGACCCAAACAAACACCGAAATTGGTGCACAATATACTCCTAAATTGTTAAATATACACTGTCAAATTTGCTGTGCATCATTTCAGAGGTACAGCTGTCATAATTCCAGCTCATAGTTAAATGATTTGTTTCAGCATAGATTTGGAAAAAGGTCACCTCATCGGTTGCTTGTACGGATCTATGACCACTTATCATCACAGTGTTTTCTTCTCATTGTTTCTTTATCAAAAAGGCATTTACAGCTTGATTTTAGTGTATATTAGTCGACTATTTATGGATATCTTAAAAAAATAGCTCATTATACATTGTGGCCACCTTTACACATTCCTGTGCCACCCCAGTGAAAAATCCCCAGAACCGCCACTGCAAAAGAAGTTGACACAGAGCAATTGATAATGCTGAGCGTGACACTTAAATGTCAATGCTGATGGTAGGTAATGAGTTGTGCATAAAAGTGCTCCACCACTTGAATTGACTCACAGTTGTAAAAATATATATATATTCTTCAGCTACATAATCATAAGTAGTTAAGTATAAAAAGTGACATTTAGAGAATTCTGGTGATCTCACTGTTATATATTCATCTTAAAAAAAAGAAGACAGAATGCCGTCATCTCAAAAACATCTTGCTACACTGAAATAAAATAACAGGGGGAATAAATATGATATAGTGTAGAGAATAAAAGTGGTGGTGGTGATGATGGCAAAATACCTCTAGAGCATAACTCTGCCATGCATCAAAAGAACACACTGTCAGACTCGTTAATTTAATTACCTGAGTTGTGTTGGGGATTTTGGCTATCCAAGGAGCTACAGTAGTAAGTCTCTGTGCCAGTGGAGGCCACCTTCATATCACACAACTCCTCTCGTTCATGTCCTTGCTTTCTGTGCAGATACACTGCCAGGCGTTTCACAAGCACTGCCACAACTGCATTTCCGAGGTGGCAGTGGTAAAGGATGTGAAGAGGAAGAGGACAACACAGTTGTACAGCATGGTAAAGAAACAGGATTTATTTATTTATTTATTTTAAAGACGAAGAAACATCACCCAGAAAAAAAGATAAAGTGGGTTTTGGATAAGCTTTTGAGCTGCACAGTGACATGCCGGAAAGCTAAATTTGCCAGGACAGGCTTAATTAGAACCATTACAGGGTGGGCATATGGGGTTCTCAAGGTTGTCTGTTGGTCACAGCAACAGAAAATGATTAATGAAAACCCGCAAAGTGAGTACTTATGTTTCTAATGCCAAAAGAAAGTGGCGAGGCGGGGACGTGTTATGAATATATCTGACAGAAACAAGAAGTGGTGAAGTGCAGTTCGAGTGCAAGAAAGAAAAACAAAAGCACAACTTTCAAATAGCCTTTCGGATGAGAAATTGATCAGCAGGATAAATGCATGTGGTAGAGGACTTCTGAGGCTAAAAATAGAGGGGTGTGGGGGAAAGATGGAGGACAGAGTGTTGTTGTTTATTTCAGAGCGTGCGAGAGAGATGGGAGTGCAGGACAGGATGGGGACGGGATGTGATGAATTCTCCTAAAGAGCAGCACTGGACATCAGACAGAAAATGTGATGAGGCACAAAGGCTTCCCAGCGCATATCAAACAAATGATTTCAGCCTGAGTGATGCTGTCTTGGCATTATCAACTCTGGTGAGACTGAATGATAATACCAGTAGTTGAGGAGGAGGACAGGTGAAGAAGTACCCAGACTGATTTTTTACTGCATATCTCATTTATACCAAATTCTTTGCTGTGCTCTGTAGTTTCACACTCTTGGCTTGCTTCTTTCAGCTCTCAGTCTCACTGCTTTTTTAATCTTTATTTTTTCTAATCTCAGCTCTTTGAGTGAGTGCCAGCTCAAGGTGGTATGTAGAGTTTCTGTGTGTCTGGTTCTTTCTTTTGATTTTCTGTAGCACCAGAACGCTACCTCCACTTAAACTCCTCTAGTCATCCCAATGTCCCCTGCATATTTCAACATGCCATTGAAAGGACTGTTTTATCCAAATAGATGAGATAAACAATTCACAGTTGTCTTTGTACATGAGAAAATAATTGATCAAATAATTTGCATTATACATATTATTCTTAATAAGATTATACTTAACAAAAAGCATAATTACAGCACTGTATGAGGGGGAAAATGTCTGACAGGTTTTAAAATTGCTTGATCTTCAAACTCTTCCCTTGATGTGAGCATTTTGGTGTTTCTTGATCAAAACAAGCAATTTCAAGTTGGATTGTCAACATACGTGTTGCTGCAACGGATGTTTTAGAGTAATCTAAAATTATATGTGAAAACCATAAGTCAGACTCCTAATTGGTCACGTTAAAAGAGAAGTTAATGTTTTAAAAGGAGTAAAACCAGGCTAATGATGGCTACCCCCCCCCCCCCCTTCTTTTTTTGTTTTTGCACACTGTTTCTTCTTTCTAATTAGTGCCAATGTGTACTATATACAAGCAGCTAATCACTGACCTTTAGTTAAGTGAGACAACATTAAACATGATGCAGACATATGTTGTTTGTATTTCATATGTATCCTCTTGTTTGCATGTTGCAGAGCATAGTTTGAATATTGATGCCTACATTACCCTTTTCTTTTGCAACTTTTTCCTTTTGCAATGGTTACACCCATGCAAAGTCTTAATTACAACCACATCCATCAAAACACACAGCGTTCACCTGCCTGGTTTCCCTTTTCTCTCTCAGACTTCTGCTTCCCTCCATGAAAGATTCACATAGTTGAGCCCATCCCTTTGTGTCCTTGCCCGCAAATAAAACCACTTACCTGTCCCCAATTTGTTTGTGGATATGTGACAACAGATGTGTGACAGCTAAATAAACACAAAAGGTAAAACTAGCATAAAAATGGACATGTAACATCACGTCTAGTGAAACAATGTTCATGCTTCATACTAATGTTTTAGATGTTTTTGTTTCCGTCTTCATGGATACAGTGAAAACATGTGCACCGCTTGGACCACGTGCAGAATAGCATCGTCCTTCATCAGCATCTACCCCTAATGTCCCCTGCTCTGAACTAAACTCTGGTCATGTGACCCATCAGAATCAACACGAAGTTAAGCCATACAAGTTCGTTTTTGGTGAAATGTTATTTCATAAAGGTAGATTTTAGATAGCATGTTATCAGTTTTAAATGATACAGGGTACATTTTAGATCCCCATGAAGGTGCATCTGAGATCCCCATGGATGCAAAAACACAATCAACTCAGTGTCCTCTGAGGGTCCACTGGACACAAAAAGACAATTTTTCTTTTCCGCAGACTTGCCCTTTTTTATTGACTCTTCCAGTCGTCCATGCCTGAGGGCACTCAGTCAGAATGACCTTTCTCATAATCATTTATTCAGCACACCTCATTTAAACAATTAATTTATATTTTATGCAATCACTCAGAAAGTAATAACGTTTAAGTTAACAAATTGGTTTTTGTTATACCTATTATCTGTCTTCCTGGCTCCCAGGTGTCTTTGTATTTGAAATTATGCAAGACTGCACTCTTTTTATAGATCTGCAATTTGCAGCTGAAGTGAAAAATCTCACTGAAGTTAGTCCATGGAAGCAGTTTACCAAAGACTCCCCAGAGTGGAAAAAGATAAACTTATCTAATTTGTTCCTGCAAAAGGCAAAAAGCCCATTTAAAAGACACTGACCAAAGCAGATGAATGAGCCTTACTGTACATTCCAGCAGTTGATACAAATCCCCAGCACATACAGTATGATAGCTCCAATACATCGCTAACCTTGTGAAAATGTTTCTTTGCTAGCATAATGGGGGTTCCTTTGAATTCACTCATCTTTATTATCCTGTACAAAATTCATGGTGTTCTTGAATGCTTTTGATTTTCTTTTGCTAACATCGCTTGCAAAAAGCATCTTCCAGCCTCCGGCTGCAGGTTTGGCTGTGGATTTTCAGTCTCTCTTCATCCTGAAGAAACCCAGCAAGCTGATCCTCAATGATCATCAAGTCCCATTTTTTTTGTCACCGGTTCAGTAATTTGTGACGCATCTCCAGAATCTGTTGAAAAATTCTTTATTTTTCTTATTCTTTTTTATTGTTAAGAGAGCAAACATTTCTGTTATAAACTGCACCTGAGAGGTTTTTTTTTTTCTTTCTTTTTTTAATCAAAAAAATGGTTTCTTTAATCAAAATGGTTTCTTAGAAGTGGTATTAAAGATGTTTCTTTGAATAATTTTGCAATATTTGACGAAATTGGGTTCACTGCCCCATACGATAGGATTAATCAAAAGCTTTAAATATATAAAAATATATTGTACATCAGCTGTGAAAGTAATGAGACTTAAAAAACATTCACCAATCATTTCTGATTTCATCGCATTTATTTTTTACATCAATCACTCTAATTACTGTAGTAAGAGTGATTGACGGGCA